>CM035812.1:30000-630000 GCA_020458035.1 Magallana ariakensis
AACCCTAACCCTTAACCCTTGTAACCCCTACACCCTATACCCTATACCTTGTAACCCCTACACCCTAACCCTAACCCCTACACCCTACACCCTATACCTTATCCCTTGTAACCCCTATACCCTAAACCTTCTAAACCCTGCACCCTATACCCTATACCTTGTAACCCCTACACCCTATACCCTGTAACCCCTACACCCTATACCTTGTAACCCCTACACCCTACACCTTAACCCTTGTAACCCCTTCACCCTATACCTTAACCCTTGTAACCCCTACACCCTACACCCTACACCATAAATCTTCAACGTTTTACCCTACCATACAGTTATTTACACTAAGGCTGACACTCACACCCTATACCTTGCACCTTACACCCTCACCCCTAATACCTCCAATATATCAACATTGAATGGAAGTGGGACTCCTTATGTAATAATAAAGACACCATGACAGAAGGATATTTGGTTCAAACAGTTCAAATTTTGTTATTGTTTACAAATGGGATAATTGGGATTTAAATGGCTTTTTGGGGGTTAAAATGATCAATCATTTACATATCGTACGACGTTATTTTCTTGCACATATGTTCATTTTCTTAAATTATTGTTATCACTTTAGATTACACACTATGAAAAGAAACACAATGAACAAAGCAAAATATAAAATGATATATACATCCAAAACAGACAACAAGTTTCAAATCGTTAATTATATAAATTGTCAAACACAATACACTATACGAATGACATAAATCATAATTTAACAAACTGGTCTTATCAACAATATATAATCACTTTTTTTTTCAAAAGAATATCAAAATTTGCATTCAAAAGTAACAAATATCAAAACGAGACTACACAAAACAAATATAGAATGACATCACATCCATTTCTATTTGGACTAGTACAGTAGAAATTCTATTTATAGACAACGGCGTTTTAAAGTTATATTTAGAAACTTGATCAGGATTCCTTGATCAAGCAGGCAGGTCAACTACTAACCCTAACCCTAACCCTAACCCTAACCCTAACCCTAACCCTAACCCTAACCCTAACCCAACCCTAACCCTAACCCTAACCCTAACCCTAACCCTAACCCTCAACTACTAACCCTAACCCTAACCCTAACCCTAACCCTAACCCCAATGAACAAAGCAAAATATAAAATGATATATACATCCAAAACAGACAACAAGTTTCAAATCGTTAATTATATAAATTGTCAAACACAATACACTATACGAATGACATAAATCATAATTTAAGAAACTGGTCTTATCAACAATATATAATCACTTTTTTTTTCAAAAGAATATCAAAATTGGCATTCAAAAGTAACAAATATCAAAACGAGACTACACAAAACAAATATAGAATGACATCACATCCATTTCTATTTGGACTAGTACAGTAGAAATTCTATTTATAGACAACGGCGTTTTAAAGTTATATTTAGAAACTTGATCAGGATTCCTTGATCAAGCAGGCAGGTCAACTACTAACCATACATTCTTTACCTTAACCCTTGTAGCCTATACACCCTATACCCTATACCTTCTAACCCCAACACCCTAACCCTAACAATAACCCTACACCCTAACCCTAACCCCTACACCCTAACCCTAACCCTTAACCCTTGTAACCCCTACACCCTATACCCTATACCTTGTAACCCCTACACCCTAACCCTAACCCCTACACCCTACACCCTATACCTTATCCCTTGTAACCCCTACACCCTAAACCTTCTAACCCCTGCACCCTATACCCTATACCTTGTAACCCATACACCCTATACCCTGTAACCCCTACACCCTATACCTTGTAACCCCTACACCCTACACCTTAACCCTTGTAACCCCTTCACCCTATACCTTAACCCTTGTAACCCCTACACCCTATACCCTATACCTTGTAACCCCTACACCCTATACCCTATACCTTAACCCTTGTAACCCCTACACCCTACACCATAAATCTTCAACGTTTTACCCTACCATACAGTTATTTACACTAAGGCTGACACTCACACCCTATACCTTGCACCTTACACCCTCACCCCTAATACCTCCAATATATCAACATTGAATGGAAGTGGGACTCCTTATGTAATAATAAAGACACCATGACAGAAGGATATTTGGTTCAAACAGTTCAAATTTTGTTATTGTTTACAAATGGGATAATTGGGATTTAAATGGCTTTTTGGGGGTTAAAATGATCAATCATTTACATATCGTACGACGTTATTTTCTTGCACATAAGTTCATTTTCTTAAATTATTGTTATCACTTTAGATTACACACTATCAAAAGAAACACAATGAACAAAGCAAAATATAAAATGATATATACATCCAAAACAGACAACAAGTTTCAAATCGTTAATTATATAAATTGTCAAACACAATACACTATACGAATGACATAAATCATAATTTAAGAAACTGGTCTTATCAACAATATATAATCACTTTTTTTTTCGAAAGAATATCAAAATTGGCATTCAAAAGTAACAAATATCAAAACGAGACTACACAAAACAAATATAGAATGACATCACATCCATTTCTATTTGGACTAGTACAGTAGAAATTCTATTTATAGACAACGGCGTTTTAAAGTTATATTTAGAAACTTGATCAGGATTCCTTGATCAAGCAGGCAGGTCAACTACTAACCCTAACCCTAACCCTAACCCTAACCCTAACCCTGCATAGATAATACATAACAATCAGGTTCAAACATCTCCAAAAAAATAGAGAAAAACGACTATCTTGACATTAATTCAAGTATTTCCATGACAGGGCAATGCGACAATACTAATCGAGTAACAATTTAATCGAGTTTTTGTCGATTTCGACTCGTTCAAAAAATTCACCCTATCAAATAATAAAATACATCAAGTGACAAGTTCGGGTCAGAAAATCTCCAAAAATAGACTGCAACATGAATACGTTTATGTAAATTGAAGTATTTCGATGTCCAGACAATGCGATAAACCTCATTAGTTAACAATATAATGTTTATTTTAACGATTTATAAGCGTTCAACAATTTCACCCCCCGACTCTGGATATCTGATCAATGATGGTCCTTAAGTTACAAAAGTGTCGCTACCGGGGTTAGCTATCTCAGAGACTATCGAAGATATTGCGACGGGACCCAGAGGGTTAGAAACCATTTTTGATGATATTTATAGATTCGCTAACGTCCCAAAATGAAAAATGCCAAAATCGGCAAACCCCGAAACTCCAAGTTACAAAGCACATATCTGAAGTTACAAAGCACACTCTTAAGTTACAAAAGCACACATTCATAAGTTACAAAGCACACTTTTTTGGCTTAAGTTACAAAAAGTGTGCTTTTAAGTTACAAAAAGTGTGATTTTTGACCCACTCCCCTAACCCTAACCCTAACCCTAACCCTAACCCAACCCTAACCCTAACCCTAACCCTAACCCTAACCCTAACCCTAACCCTAACCCTCCTAACCCTAACCCTAACCCTAACCCAACCCAACCCAACCCTAACCCTAACCCTAACCCTAACCCTAACCCTAACCCTAACCCTAACCCCAACCCTAACCCCAACCCTAACCCTAACCCTACACCCTACACCCTAACCCTAACCCTAACCCTAACCCTACACCCTAACCCTAACCCTAACCCTACACCCTATACCTTGTAACCCCTACACCCTAACCCTTGTAACCCCTACACCCTAACCCTAACCCCTACACCCTACACCCTACACCCTATACCTTAACCCTATAACCCCTACACCCTATACCCTAAACCGTCTAACCCCTGCACCCTATACCCTATACCTTGTAACCCCTACACCCTATACCCTGTAACCCCTACACCCTATACCTTGTAACCCCTACACCCTACACCTTAACCCTTGTAACCCCTACACCCTATACCTTAACCCTTGTAACCCCTACACCCTATACCTTGTAACCCCTACACCCTATACCCTATACCTTAACCCTTGTAACCCCTACACCCTACACCCTACACCATAAATCTTCAACGTTTTACCCTACCATACAGTTATTTACACTAAGGCTGACACTCACACCCTATACCTTGCACCTTACACCCTCACCCCTAATACCTCCAATATATCAACATTGAATGGAAGTGGGACTCCTTATGTAATAATAAAGACACCATGACAGAAGGATATTTGGTTCAAACAGTTCAAATTTTGTTATTGTTTACAAATGGGATAATTGGGATTTAAATGGCTTTTTTGGGGTTAAAATGATCAATCATTTACATATCGTACGACGTTATTTTCTTGCACATAAGTTCATTTTCTTAAATTATTTTTATCACTTTAGATTACACACCACACTATGAAAAGAAACACAATGAACAAAGCAAAATATAAAATGATATATACATCCAAAACAGACAACAAGTTTCAAATCGTTAATTATATAAATTGTCAAACACAATACACTATACGAATGACATAAATCATAATTTAATAAACTGGTCTTATCAACAATATATAATCACTTTTTTTTCAAAAGAATATCAAAATTTGCATTCAAAAGTAACAAATATCAAAACGAGACTACACAAAACAAATATAGAATGACATCACATCCATTTCTATTTGGACTAGTACAGTAGAAATTCTATTTATAGACAACGGCGTTTTAAAGTTATATTTAGAAACTTGATCAGGATTCCTTTATCAAGCAGGCAGGTCAACTACTAACCCTAACCCTAACCCTAACCCTTCGAACTCATGATCTGCGGTTCACAAGCCTGATATTTTAACCACTGAGCTATGACGATATACATCTGAATCGAATGATACAAACAGTTTAACAAAACATTTAAATCGCCATCTTGTGACGTTGTGTCTAAAAAAGTTTAAGTCTAGGTGTTGTGAAGTACCTTACAATTTGCTACTGTACACATGTAAGAATGAATTAAAGAAGAATCTGAATCTGATGGGGGATGTGGATGATAAACATTTAATTTTAATCATTTATTGTTATTAATTTTAACTTGAATATTAGGCGGAAATAATACCAGTTTATAAAACTTTTAGACCCCAAATTTTCTTTCAACAATTAAGAAAAGTGTAAATGTAATGTTTTTTTTTCATTTTAAGCAAATACAAATGCAAGGTTAATTTTTATTTTAAGAGAAAAAAAACCGTCATTTTATTTAAAATCTAAGGAGGGATAGGTACATGTGTGGATCCAGAAATTGTGTTAAGGGGAAGGGGGGGGGGGGCAACAGTCATTTGAGTTTACCGGGGGGGGGGGGTCCGAGGCATTGTTTAGTCAATTTTATAAATTTTAAATGTAAGTTAAAGAAATTTTGAATTTTGAACGGGGGATCTGGACCCCTGACCCCCTCTAGATCCGCGCATGGGATAAATGTTAATTTCATGCTACTGTTTGTCTACCAGGATCAAATTAAAGTTTTTAAAATCGTATTTCACATCTATAGGGCAGTCCCTATCATATCTCAATATATGATGTATCTATTTATTAAATAATAAGAGGAGTTCTGGGATCTAAGGTTTTTAGGAGTGATAAATGTCAATTTTCTGATATTATTTGACTCCCTAGATGAAATTTAATTTTTTAAAAACCTTACTGCACATCTTTAGTACAGCTTCTATCATATCCCAAGATATGATGTGTATGAAAAAATGACAATAACAAACAGTCAACCATCTCAAAAATCCATAAAACGAAATACAAATTCAAAGCAGAGCAACACGGACCTCCAAGATAGAGATAGGATCAGGTGCCATGAAGGAGTGAGCATCCTCTGCTGACCGGTCACACCCGCCATGTGCTCTTTGTCGTAGTCGGGAAAATAAAAACCGCAAACGTCCTTAGACAATAAGATAATTAATTGTGGTCTAACAATGAGAATGAAAACGTCAGACAGCATGGACCCAGTGGAAGATTGTATTTGCTGACCTTGTCGTTGTATCGACCATAGAACTTACGAAAAGATGACTTTAAACGAGACTGTTGATAGACCTGTTTTATCAACTTGTTTGTCAGTAGCATGCCTCGTCTTAGAAACTGTTCATACGAAGTGCATTTCTACAAATATGACGTATTACTCAACAATTAGATTGTATCTTAGATTCTCTTTATTCTCATAAAGGGAAAATTTGAGTGACGACTGTGCGTTTTTGAGCTCTCTTAAGCAAATATTTTTCAAGTTCCTTCTATTGCTACATAATCCATCAAAAAACAGTATAAAGCTTGTGTCTTTAGTGGTTGTAAATATCTGTTTGTTTCATCAGGCGTTAGGGCTCTTGTGCATTTATTTATGACGCCTTATGATACAATTCTATACTTTAGCGGCGATTTATCATTAGCAGTTGGGGATGTTCGTTTTTGTATTTGAAATAAAAATAAATACGTTGATTTACAACGTCCGTCACTTTGAGAGGTAAATTACACCCAGATAGCATGCTTACATTGGGCCAACGTTTGGTAATGGTTGGTCCGTTGGCGTTGGTTAAAGAACGTTGGCCAAATGTTAGAGCAACGTCGGGTAATGGGTTGGTACGTTGGTGTTTGGTGCAAAACGTTTGCCCAATGTTAGGACAATGTCCACCTGACACATTCCTATTCGATTGCCGATGTTAGTTGGTAACACAACATTAGGCCAACGTTGAGTCAATGTTGTAATTGTTTCCAATATTTTAGTTGACACCATGACATTAGCCCAACATTAATTTTTTAAACAAATTATTTAAAAGATTTTTTGGTTGATTATATTTATTGCAGGTTATTCATTTATATACACAGAACATTCAAACATTTGATATGTTTAATAGAATTCCTTAAAATCGGGATGTTTAATTAATTTAAAACCTTAATATATTATTAACGGCTATATCATTAAAAAAACATGTGAAAATATGCAAGTTACATTTAAAATTCTATGTAAAAAAGCCCAAAACAAAACAAATAGATTCTGCGAAATAATTTAACCGTTGCATGATTGTTATTAAGGGTAGAATTTTAAGAAGCCGATCCTGAGATAAGAGTACATTCACTGACCAAGCAATAAGAACAGAGTTTTCACAGCTGGAGACTGTCCAGTTTCCATAGTAATTGTGATATCTGATTTGTTGGGATGGCCAAATCTGCTCACACTTAGCAAGTTTTGCAAACAAAGAGCTAGACTCGTGATATTTGCTGTTTTCGTTTCAAAAGAGGATGTTACAGTCACAGCCCAGCAAATAAAACAGAAATGTAAGTATTAATCTAGAGTTATATCATTTTAAACTGGATTTTGCGTACTTTAATCCCAGGTCTCTCTTCTATATTAAATGTTTTTACTTTTATTTACAGGGAATGTTCGAGCCTACAACCTGAATGTTGTTAGATATTTCTTACCCAATAAGCATTTCAATGTTGAAACAACGTTGTTTCAACGTCAGGCATCAACGTTGAATCAACGTGGAAATAAGGTTGCATATGAAAGTTAAGGTAACGTTGAAAATGTAACGTTGTTTCAACGTTATAATTCAGCGTTGATTCAACGTTATAATTCAACGTTGATTCAACGTAGAAATGGTGTTAAAATTTGGTTTTAAATATGTAAAAAATGACGTTGAAAAAAGTTAAAATTAAGTGACTTTTTTCATAAAATGTTGCTTTAAACACATTTTGTTATGTGCTGTTTTATGTGTTTTTACACTGTATTAAAAAAAAATAAGATTCAAATTTAAAAAGTCGCCTTTCATTTAAATCCTAGCAATATACGAGTACATCCTTCGCTAAGCAGCTAGCTTCTGTATCAAGTCCTCGTTAAAAAGTTGAACTTGACATTTCAGAATGTTTTCAAAAAGCTGTAGGAAAATAAGCACAAAGAAACCACGCGTACATTCCGCCAAATGGTAGCCATGCTTGTTTTCCATGATATGGAACAAAAGATTTCAAAACAAAAACGTAGAATACACAATAATCAGTTCATCTGTTGTACTCTGCATATTGTTCTAAAATAACGCCCAAGATACTCCAAAGTGAAATATAAAATAGTCACAATAGTCCAAAAGCTAAAATCTTGGCATTTTATTGTACATTAAATCCGTGTAGTGACTACACGAGGTGTACCTAATAACTTAATTTATTTGTTCACCACTAGCGTCTTTAGCGGTCAATCTGACATAAAGCAGCCTAGTAAATTGCATAACTCCCAAGATCAGCAGTTCTTGCAGTAGTGATAGGTCCGCATCCCCTTATCACTGACCTAGTTATTGCAATTAGCCAATTACTGTACGCAGAGCTCAATCTCAGATTTCTTGTATCAAACAATTTTTTTGTTTTTAAAATGACACGTGAAAATTTAATAATTATTTTTTTAAAATCATTGATATTGAATTTTTTCCCCCAAATTACGACATTTTTCCCGATAATGACATTTTTACCGATATGAAATTGGGCGCACGGTGGGTGTGACCGGTCAGCAGAGGATGCTTATTCCTCCATGGCACCTGATCCTACCTCTATCTTTTTGGAGGTCCGTGTTACTCTGCTTTGAATTTGTATTTCGTTTTCTGGATTTTTGAGATGGTTGGCGGTTTGTTATTGTCATTTATTTTTTTATAATACAACAATATAAAAATTTTATTCGAAATCAAATAATTTAGAAATACTAATAAATTAACATTAATATTTGTAAAATACATATGTAATGCTTTCACAATTGACAAAATATAAGTAAAAGCTGAATAAAAAAAACAATAAAAAAGCAGTTTCAAATTTGAAAATAACATATGTGTTCAGTTTCATTTATTTTAAATACGCTGTTTCTACGTAGAAAAGTGGTTGATGTCTTCAACGTTGAAAATAGGTATGGTTATCAAAGTGCAATCATCGTTCAGATATGGTTTGGGTTTCAACGTTGAACCCTCAACGTTGAATCAACGTTGAGTAATTATTGATCAACATTGCAGCTTGATTTCAACCATTCCTCAACGTTGAAACAACGTTGCGTGCCCACTGGGTTACTGACTCTGAGGAGTGCTGTTCATGTTTACAGTGTTGTGCAATTGTCTATGAAGAAAAAGGAACAAGAAACAATCAAAAATATAAATAAAGTGGAATGAACACACACATTCGATTTTTTGGAACTAAGTTTAAAAGTGTGGATATAGATTTACCCTGTAAAACTATGCTTGCCATAACACATTGTCGGCCGTTATTTCATTCTAAGGATGTTTATCATGGTTTGTGTATTCTAAATTCAGAATAAATTCATATGTTGTTGTAATAGTTTGTTTCAGTTGTATAATTTATTGACCAAACGTTACACCGAACTAATATTAAATCAACGTTGAACGAACATTAGACCAACGTTGATCCAACATAGGGCCAACGTTGGTCATATGTAACATACGTTGGCCCGTTGTTGAGACAATATCAGAAGATGACATTTGCGACATTGTGCCAACGTTGACCCAACATGTAGGGCCAACGTTGGGCCGATGAGCAAAATTGCATTGGGCCAACGTCATTTGCCAACGTTGGTCCAATGTAAGGTTGCCATCTGGGTGCAGTTCTTCTTTTCTGGGTTTTTTTTACTGCACGTTTAAATCCGATGATATTTTCATATAAATCTTGCTGTATCATCGTCGATGATTCCAAGATATCTATTCTCTTCATTAACAGTAGATATTTGATATTAACAATTACTTTAAGAATGACGTTTACTCAGAATGAAAACAAAATATCCACTGATGATAATGAAAATCCATTCATTGTATGTATAGACCTTTGATTGTAGTGTTGTTTTTCACTTTTAAGAAAGTAGGTCTTTGAGTTAATGGTCATGGAATATTTTTGAAAAATCAAGAAAAATACCATAAAATTTACATTACGAATGAGATTTTCTTAATTGTGAAAATATTACAAATAACTTAACACTTAAAAAAATAAAATACAGTTTATGAATGGTAGAGGCATTAAATAGGTACATAGCATTAAGACTTCAGCAACAATTTAGAAAAAAAAATATTCCAGTCCGAATTTCCTCTTTCAGTTTTCAAATCCCTACCTATTTTGATCAAATTTTACAAAAACACTGAATGATGATAATACAAAAAAGTTATAGTATTAAACTACTTATATTGAAAATTTTCTGTTGGCATAAAATTTATATGAGGTCAATGATCAAAATTTGATATGGTGTCTTTTATCGTTTCTAAGCATTTTCTAGCATTTTTGCAATTCGTGCCATGCGATTATCTTAATGAATAAGTGAGGTAAAACCAACAGAAAAAATTATATCGTCTAAAATATAAAATTTTAACTTTTAATATCATAATACTGCCAAAAATGTTTAAGCGGAAAACAAAATCTGCAATATTTAGTCCGAATTTTTTTCTGTTTGGTTAAAAGTCTATTTTTGTTTGAGTCGTGCTCCAAAAATGAGTGAACAAAAACAATAGTTGAACAAAAAACCGAAAACAAAACAATTGAATGCAAAGAAGAAATCAAAGAAAGATGTGATGGCTTCAATCACAATTTACGCGGAAAATTCAATGCTCAGGCACAATCAATAAGACAAATGAGAGAAAACTCCCTCTAATACATGGCAGGTAAAGCTTTAACTTTGGCAAACCAGACCCAACATACTCGGAGAAAAGTAATATCAAATTCCTACAATGGAACGAAACACAAAACGAAAATCTCCGTGACATACTGTGCCGCATCATGAAGGAGACGGTTAACGTCGACTTATCCCCAGCCGATATTTTAGCTATCCACCGAATTCCAGGAGGGGGTAGAGGCGCGCCCAGACAAGTAATCGCCAAATTTCGCGATACCGACACAAAGATCCGGACTTTAATGGTAAAGTGTTTGCGTTAGACAACGAGGGAAATTGACATAAATTCGACATCCTTAATGATATAACCGAGCAACTTAAGCAACGGTGCTAACTTTTCTTTAATTGCGTAGTCGCAAAAACATGTTGTGATATCGGGATCGGAAAACCATTGACGGTTCAGGTTCGATGGTGGTATGAAAGGTGAGAGATATATATAGGAAAAATAGTACCAATTATTTTCCCATAGAACTCAATGTTAACCTAAACACCCCTAGGTACTTTGCTATATTACTTGCAGACATATCCTTGTTAAAATCTGAAAGTTGGGATAATTCAGCATGTCTTCATAAACTGTGAAAAAGTATGCATAATATAGAGCAACATGAGTTTGCATATTTATCATGCTCCTCCCTAAGAATTGGTTTTAATGTAGTCAATATATTGTTAGGTGAACTTCCATTGTCTAAAAACAACAAAGTTATTAAGGTCTTCCGTTTCCAACGGAAGACCTTACTATTATTGTGCTTGTAAGATTATTCTTCTTTTTCTTTTTTTTTCTTCCTAGACGCGAACTTTGAGGCTTCGTATCTTGCTTATTTCTGAACGGTTTTTGCTCAAATTTTCAGGGCTTATAGACATTACAAAACACTATCTAAAACATCTCATAAACTTTAAAATTTATCTTCCGTTAACGAATTATTCCTCTTTTAAAAATTTTTAGGGCCTTTGGTTTCCAGACAAAGGCTCTGAGACTATGATAGCAGAGAATTAGAATCCAAGGAATTTAAATAACAGAGACGTTGAAGTTGTGCACATCGATTTTTGTTTTTGGATTATATTTTTTATTTGGAAAAAGGTAGGGGGTCAAAAAATAAGATTCCAAAAAGAGCGAAAATTTAGATATATTTTTCTTTGTATCTTTTAAACGAAAAATATTTTGTTAAGACATGTAGAATGAAAGTTGTGCAGAATGTTAAGGGCTTTCATTTGACACCAATAAACAAGGGATGGCCTCTAAAGTTAAGGGCCAATAGCGCTTGAAAGTTTTTGCTTAAGAACTAAAAAACGGTTAGGATTTCGATATGGCCCTCGTTGGAAAAGTTGTTTGTTGGAATCTCATAAAGGTCGTTACAATGTTATTTTGTTGGTGATTTGTGTTGTATGAGTGTAAAAAGCTTTACATGTTAACATGTACCTCGTTCATTTGGCAAGTTAAAGAAAGTCTATGTGCGTGCAACTGGCATAAAGTTACCACAGAAAGTATGCTGGTTTATACGGTGACTTTAATTCATAAGATTTTTTTTTTAACAATACAAGCTTTTTTTTAGGAGTTTAAGTTCTTATAGTGCACAATTAAAAAAAAACTAGATTCAGAAAACAAAGCAGTTTTTTTCTTTTATAGTAAAACACAAAATACGGATTAAAATAAATATATGTCTTAAATTTTAGTTTTCATACTGCGTGCATCTAAAATCTACCTTGAATCAGAGCTGTGTGTGTGTACCATTACGTAAGCTATCCCTCGCCCGCGGCCGAGAAAATCGGTCACCATGGTCGCAGCTGGGCTACCTAGCAGTCAGCGGTTATCTAATACACAAGAGTCGCGACTCTCATATGCAATTTTTTTTAGCCGCAAACACAAGAATTGTTTTAGTTTTGATTACACATAAACGTTTATTCTTCTTCAATTGGATTAAACGATAGGGTGTCATTTAAGAAGTCGTTTAGTTAATTAATAAAATAATGTCGTTCTCAATCTAAAGCAATATCAGACATAGATCAATTGTGGGTTTTAACACAGGATGAAATTCGACCTTTCAGTTGACTGAATGATGACTGAATGGTAACTGATTTACAACGGAATGGTCACTGACAAGGTACTTTTCCATCAGCATTCAGTTACAATTCAGTTAACATTCAGTCAACTGAATGGCAGAAACCATTCAGTGACCATTAAGTTACCTTTCAGTGACCATTAAGTTAACTTTCAGTGACCATTAAGTAACCTTTCAGTGACCATTAAGTTAAATTTCAGTGACCATTCAGTGACCATTAAGTTACCTTTCAGTGACCATTAAGTTAACTTTCAGTGACCATTAAGTGACCTTTCAGTAACCATTAAGTGACCTTTCAGTGACCATTAAGTTAACTTTCAGTGACCATTAAGTGACCTTTCAGTGACCATTAAGTTGCCTTTCAGTAACCATTAAGTTGCCTTTCAGTAACCATTAAGTTATCTTTCAGTGACCTTTCAGTGCCCATTAAGTTGCCTTTCAATAACCATTCAGTTACTTTTCATTGACTATTACGTTAACTTAGTAACCATTTAGTTACTTTTCAGTGACCATTAAGTTAACGTCAAGTCATCTTTAAGAAACAATTCAGTGATAACTCAGTCAAAAAATTCTGTCAACTTTAATTGACTATTCAGTTACCCTTTAGTGATCATTCTGCCATCTTTAAATAACCACTGTATCACCTTTTAATAACTATTCATTGGTGATTCAGTTATCTGTCATTTACAGTTCATTTTAACATTGGTGATCATTTAATTATGTTTCAGTAATCATTGTCTTCCATCAGTGTCATCCCATCACCTTAATCTCATCACCTTAACTGATCAGTGGCAATTTAGGATGTCCTTGTTTTAAATGTTTTTTTTTCCATGCAAGTCACCATTATTCTGGCATTAACTGTTTTCTTTTTTTCTCTTATTTTTGTGGTAATGAGGAAACACTCTAAATTTAAAGCGTTTTTTTCTAAACAATATTAAATACTTCAAATTTCATATATAACTAATAAACTTCATTAATAATTTATTGACATGTATATAAATAGGTTAAATCATGTATACAAAACTATTCACACAACATACACATTCAAAAGATGTACCGATAATGGCAAATTGTATATCAAATGCATATTCTCTATTTTAAAACATGAACCATACAACAGTAATGCATTAAAAAACCTTGAAACTACTTTAAGTTGTGTAAAAGATTTCCTCTTTACAATCAAATCAGATTTTATAAAAGAAGTCACTGTTCAAGGTAAAAGTTAATAAGCTTAAGAAACCAATATTTATTTGAAGTACTTTTCATTAGTTAGTTACAGGAAGAAAAAGGATTGAGAAAAAGGTAACTTGTTTATAATTTAAATACACATACATCAAGTCAATTATAGCTACTATTCAATAAAAAATAAATATAAGAAAAATTAAATAAGCATAAATGATACCAGTGTATTTCAAAACAAATACACACAATTGTTAATGCATTAATAGTTACTATTAACTATTAAAGAATTATGAAAACAAAACAGTAAGCAAAAAAAAATGTGTAATTGTTAGAGATAAATAAATATAAATCACCCAGAACTAAGGCCATCATTCTATAAGTTGTTTTTAAAGACCTTTCTAAAAAGATTGGGTCGTCAGTTATAAAAATTTAAAACACATTCTGGACAAATTTTAAAATACTGTGAAGACATCATTAGAAAAACCCATTCTTTTAACAATATTTTTCTTTCAAATTCTTTAAATTCTAATCAATCAGTCTCAAAAACAACTTATAAAAAATGGCTTTACAAATGAAAATAAATATTCAATACATGTAAACATTTGTTATTTACATTTTCAAACAACTTGTTTACATCCTAATCACTGTCTTCATCCTCCTTGTGGATGAACTTTGGGCAGTCCTCTGGTGCTGTCCGTTTTGACGGAATTTCCATGATCTTTCTATTCCTCAACTGCCTCCTGTGCTGAGGGCTCAGGTTCTCCTTATGTTGTGCCTCCAACTTGTCCTTGAGCGTCTTGAAGCTGCCTTTTTGCCATGCCAGACGTCGGACAATAAAATGTCGAAAATCGCCATTATCATCATAGTCTGATTCCTCCGAGGACAAATACTCTGGCGTCATCACTTTGATGAGCTTTTCTCTTGCTGCTCCCTCTAGAGCTTCTTCTTTGACAGATTTCAACATCTGCTGAAGTCTTGCAGCTCTCTAAAAAAAATCAATACATTTGTAAAGAGGCGCATTCAATATAAAGTTTGTAATATGGGTTATATAAAATATTATAAAAATGTACAAACTCTTACAACTTATAAAATTAGTTCATATGGTACTACTTGTAACTTGTATCTAAAATGAAGATGAACTTTTTTAGTGATGGGGTTTTGAAATCTGCAGGTATCTCAAATCTAAATATGTAATTTTAAGGGAGATATTATTTGCTTTTCCCGTTCATGTAATTTTACGCATACTAGTTCAGTAGAATTTTTATTAAAATTATTTAATAATGCCTTTCGCCCCTATCAATTCAAGTATTCAATTATTGATCCTGTTTAATTATTGAATCCTGGCTAGTTTAGTCATGAATTTAATCACAATCAGATAATGCAATCCTTTTACATGTTTAAGGTTTTCATATTTGAAATTGAAAAAAACCAGTTTCCCTAAATCAGAAATTAACATAAATAAATTGAAATGTTTCCTTTTATGGTTAAAGATTGTTCATTAACCAAAACTATATCCTTGGGTATTATATATGCTATGCAGTATTCCGAATGTCCCTGTTCAAATTTGATGAATTTTTTGGTAAAAACATTGATTGACTGGTTGACTTTCTTTAAAACTGTAAAATTCCACAAGAACAAAGTCTTATAAAATTGTTTACTGTGTTGATCAAATAATTACAACTTCATAACATATATTTTTTTATTAAGCAAGAACACAAAAGTCTGTATGTGTGTGTGAATCATGACAATAAAAAAATATCAAATCATGTCTGATTTTAATACATATTCAAGGTGCCCAGCTTAAGATGGTGTTTAACAAATGTACAAAGTTTTAGACTATTCCAGCAGTGGTAAAAAGTGTATAGGGAAGACAAAATTGTGTCTACAGACAGATAGACAAGACCAGTTTAATATAATACTAAACTTTGTTTGCAGTGGGTAAAAAATGTTTTATTATGGTTTTAAATGGGCAAGCTCTTTCATGGAACCTTTGACTGTAATTTTTGTCCTTAGGAGAGCACTCAAGAGAAGAGTTCCTATATTGGGTTTGATAAAGAGCTTTTCCCCTCACAACTAATGCCATTAGATAAGCAAATACTATCTCTAACATGGCAGAAAGATCAACATTTATCACATAGGGTGCAATTTATTTTATTTCATATGTTGCTTATAACGTGATATCTCATTTGTTAACAAGCCGGGTGTAAATTTCTGTACCAACTGTAAACAAAATGTGACGTCACAATGCAATTCTTGTTTACAAGTGCACCTATAGATCGTTGGGCAAAAAATGTTAAGTTAAATGAAGTAAATGAATAAATAATTTGTCATAATCCCCATTTTTTATTACTGTAAACGTTTTACCTTTTGCGTGTACGATATTTGGCGGAAATCAGTTTTTGAACAAGTTGGCGTAGATTTGATTTAGCGTATTCCTGAATGTGACTATTCTTATACATATATGCATGGCATTTATCGATGTACTTGATTTAGCGAAAGCCGCATTCCGCCAAAAGCGCTAAATAGAATACACAGCCAAATGTAGTACGTTTACAGTATTCTATTGGTATGAATAAATAATTTTCAGCACAATTTCAGTTAATATTATTTAGTTTTTGGTTCCGTTTTAAACATCAATTACAAGTCGTAAAAATATTGAAAATCTTTTTAAACAACAAAAATGTGATCAAAAAAGCTTACTTGAGCTTTCAGCTCAGGTGAGCTAAAAAACTGTTTTAATGGTTGAAAAAAAAATTATGTTTAACAATTGAATTAAAATACATTGTTTATAAAGATTCATTAATAAAAAATGTTATATGATTTTTTTCTCCTAATCTCAGTGATCTTAGGCCCAATTTTCAAGTTGCAAAGCACTGGTAAACCAACAAGATATCTGTGAGCCAATGCTCATTAGTGATACCCCCGCTCTGATGTGAATATGCAAAATAAGCAAAGTCGACATTTAACAGAAAGTTGGCATCTGTTTGATACAAAAATATATCCTACGATATGGCATGCCTCAACAAACACTCTGTAAAAATTTCAAGCATCTGCGATTAATAGTTGCTGAAAATCTTTGACGAAAATTTGTTTGAAAATTTTGGCTAAAAATAAACAAAGTCATTCTTCAACAGGAAGTTGAAGTCCGATTGGTACAAAAATATATCTCAGGATATGGCATGCCTCAAAAAACACTGTGTAAAAATTTCAAGCATCTGCGATAAATAGTTGCTGAGATAAATGCGACAGAAATTTTTGTTACGGACCGACAGACAGAAGGACAGACAGACACACAAGGGTAAAACAGTATACCCCCTTCTCCTTCGGAGGGGGAGTATAATAAGATTTTAAAATTTGTATAACATAGGAAATAAATTTGTTATCCAGGTCCAAGTAATGATGTACGGGGATTTACCACGGAATGTATTCCTATGGCCTCAGGGTGTATGGAATACAACCTGGGGTAAACCCCAGTACATCCTTGATTGGACCTGGATAACTAATAACATTAGGAAATGACACAAAATGTACATACTTCCCTTCTCCTGCTCTGCCTTCGGCTCCTCGTTGCGTGTTCTTTATTTTTTCCACTTTCTTTCCTTCTGGCCTGGTCCCTCAGAGATATATAATAAGTTTTTGATGCTCCTGAAAAATACCAGAACATATTTAATGCACGACTTCAATACAAATTTTTTACGATCTGTTTGATATAACTCATGCAAACAACGAAGGGCAGGGTCTAAGTAAATGAGACATATAATATGTAAATAAAAATATCATATGTCTTTGAATGCATGAAAGAATTACAAAATGTCTTACACTGTCTTTCAAATTCTTGTTCATTTAAATAAAAAAAAAATTTAGTGATTATTCTTAAATTGTTATTAAGGTAGTACAAAACAGATAAGCTATTTTTATCCTATCATTCAATTTTTCTGAAAATATACTAATTTGTTCTTTTGAATTTAATCTATAAATATTTCAAATTTAAAAAAAATCTGACCTTGCAATTTTTGCCTACATCGCCCCAAACCTACCAATTGAACCTCCTTTGAGTGGAGAGTAAAATAAAATAGTGATCGTAATGATTTGCTATGCCAATAAGTTACTTTTCAAGATATTATACATATCTGTGCTGCCTTAAATACAGGAGACCTTTTTGTTGCATAAAGACACTGAAATAAATTACTGGCAATTCAAGGTAACTTCTAATGTAAGATATTGTAAAACTAGCACTGGTGAATTCTCTTTTAAGACGATAATTTGCATCACTAATCAGTCTCTAAAAAGAAATTGTATAATTCAAATTTAATTACAATTTAACAGTATGATTGCCATGACCCTGTTATTAAAATATATCAAAATTATGAAAATTTGACCATTGGTTTTAGATTAATTGAAGTTTAAGTATATTTGACGGATGTAAAAATTAATAAAAATCCTAGATGACGTCATCATGTTTGACCTTTGCCCTTTTGAGATGACCTTGAAATTTATTTGGTATAAAGGCTAAAGACTAGGGATAGATGTGACCAAATTTCAGGTCTTTACTATGAAAGAAACACAAGTTACACATTTTGCAATGATATAAGGCTAAATTGAACAAAACTCACACGAATTCAATACAAATGAAGGTTTCAAAATTATCAAAATCCTCCCTACTTCAATTTTTCTATGCTATGAGTGATTGATGAGTATGATTTACATTATTTTCTTAAGATAATGGATTGAAATTAACTTTCACATTATATTAAGCCATTATTTTGCCTATTTGAGAAAATATTTAAAAATGTTGATTTCACGGGTGTTTCGTACTACCTTTATATCTGGTATAAACTTAACAACATGAACAATATGAATTTAATTTATCTGAAAATAATTTAAGAAATATTTGATTCAATCATATACGTATATAAGTGGACTTGGATTGAACACCGGACAATAAAAGCTCATATTAGTTCTCTTTATCAGAAATCAAGATAAAAATATTTATACTAGTAATAGTAATTACCTGGCCATGCTGGTAGTGTTGATTTATCGTTTGCCAAAATAAACAAAAAGTTATCTGCATCTACACTACCTAAGGAATCTTTCACATAAGTTTTAGCTTTGCTGGCCAAATGGTTCTTGAAAAGATTTTTGATATTTTCAATCACTCCTCAATTTCTGCCATTGAACAATGGCATGCTCCTTAATTTTCACAACTTAGAATTCTCTTTGCCAAAGAGTGCTTTGTGCCAAATTTGGTTGAAATTGGCCAAGTGGTTTTGGAGAAAATGTTGAAAATGTGAAATGTTTACAGACAGACGGACACCAGTCAAAAAATAATAAGAAAAGCTCCCTTGAGCTAAAAATGTAAATATAATAACATAATCCTGTAAAGCAAGAGGGATTATTTGTTAATGAATCTTACCTTGTATTTCTCTAAGCGTGAACGGGCATTTCTGCAGACCTCCTTCTCCAGCAATGACGGCATTGACAAGCCTGTCAGTGGTTTCTTCATTGCATTTATCCTTGAAACTAAAATTAAATTGAAATGAAATTATGTTTCAAACAATAAATTAATTATTTTTAATATATGGTGATAATTTTTATTTTTTTCTAGAAATGCAAAAACAAATCAAATAAAACTTAATCAAAATGTACCTTTTGTCCTTTTCCAAGGAGAACCCAAATCCACCATCAATCTTTGAAATTGCTTTGTATGCTTCTCTCACTGCCAGCTACAATAATTAAATGATTTTAAGAATTTATTCCCTGCATATATCAAAACATTTTCTGTACCCTTATTATAGCATTGAATCATGATTTTTTGAAGTATACACTCTCATAATTGCAGCGGTGTGTGCATACAAATTGAGTAACGCGCGTTATGAAAATTTGTATGCATACATCGCTGCAGTTATGAGAGTGTATACTTCAAAAAATCATGATTTAATACTTATATTTACATTTTTTTTACTTCTTGCCTTGTCTGCAAATGTGATTCATACCTTAAAATCCTTATCTTATCCTAAGGGTAAGTACATATACCTGTATGATGATGAACATTGAAAATGTTTTCATGATATAGCATTATTTCAGACTAAATAGATGCATTGAGTCACTATTAATAATTCAACTGAGTTTATATCCATGTTTATACATATTTCCATTGATATTGTAAAAGCAAACTATCGTGGGAAGATATTTCATACCCTAAGATTTACTAATGAATAGTTAGGCTTTTATAACAACTTCTGCAACAATTGGACTATGTATTCTCAGCTTGAAAGAAACTAGGATGGTTCATGCTACAAGTGTAAAAAATATCAGAGTTTTGAGGCCTGTCAGGGCTGACAACTGTCCTCCACAACCAAAATATATGCCTCACTTGGTATGACTTTTACAGATTTAAGAAATCATTTTTTTTTACAAAATAACTATGTACTTGGATTGTTTTTTTTATGTCTAGAAAGGGTTTCCTTTTTCAGAAACTTATCATTTATAAAACAGTTTATAAAACTGGTGGACACAAGGGTTGGTATTTAAAATAAATGTGTCATGCCTAATTACGGTAAATAATGTTAGGAAGAATAAGCTGAACATGTTAGAAAGGTTAAGACGGACAAAAACCAAAGTAAATTACTGTAAAATGCCTGATGACTGCTTTAGTTATGCACATGAACATTGAACTTTTAGAAATGAATAGTTATTGAAACTATTCACAAGTAACATTTGGTTTCCCTCTTTATTAACTCAGGACTTCTCATCATTTACTGACTATTCAGTTGATATCAAGTTAATTGTCTTCCTTGACAGCAACTATTTTATTCAGCTTGCCTTGCCAGCTAGTTGCTGTCTCAGGGGACAACAAACTTCATATCGTTCTCATAGTATGTAATATACCTGGTAATATATATAATTTTTTGGCATCATAATATTACATGTAGTAATAATTGTATTCATTTTTAATTTTAAAAATGGAGCTATGATCTCATATACTTCTTAAAAATCTTAAAGTCTGATAAGGAAATGAATCTTACTTTACACTTGTTTGAAACCCTTCTGTGTGTGCGTGCCTCATCCTTCCTTTTTGGTGTCACGGTGATATTGTAGTTGTCGCTCAGTTGTTTAAGTATTGCTGGGGATAGATCTGGTGATTGTCTAAAATAAATTAAACTTGATTAGTCCTTAGTCTTTTATTGCCATTTATTGTATTTGACTGTATCTCTTACTGACACGTTATATTTAATGACTAATTTAACTACCAAAACATTAATTATTCAATTCATACTCCCTAAGAGGTGCCTTTTTTCATTCGCTGTTTTTATCTTTAATAAACTGTTTTCATGCCAATCAAATCTTTGGTGGTATATACCATTTTGTCATTCAAATGCCAATTAAAATGTAACTTAACAAAATACCAAAATGTCAATTCTATGTAGGTATAATTGTACATGTTAAGATGAAATATTTCATAATTTGTGTTGTAGCTGGCTTCTAGGTGCCTCACATACTGCCAACAAATTCAAAACAGGAGGGGGTATACATGTATGTCCTTTTTAAGAGTTGTGCTATGCTTGTGATAAATAAATTCAAGTTGCATACTGAATACTCTCTGTTATCAAAATACTTAACAACAATAAATTAACAGTTTAAGAGGTTAACCTTAAAAAGGAATTCTAAGGATCAGTATAAATAGAAATAATGGGTTCACTTTAAGAACAATGTTCATCTTAATCCAAGATGTAAATTTTAATATTTGGTGCTTCACAAAACTTGTCCATATTTGTTGCTGTAAAAAAGAATCTTTTTAACATATTCAACTACCATATTATCCGAGTTATGTGCCAAATGAGCTCAATTTTTTATCTTTAGTATATGTATACACCGTGATTGGACCAATTTTCTTCTGAGAAGTGGACAGGCTTAGCAGGCTAGCTACGCAGCAATATAAAAGTGTTCCGGAGCAGTTTGGCTGGGAGTACTTCTTAAAAATTTTATATCATATATTGATTATGATGTCAAACAAAATACTTGATGCATTTTTGCGATAGCAATGCTGATTAATGATATGAATGAATTCTGTATAACCTGATAACTATCATAAACAACAGCATCTATGTAAAGGAAACAAGCGGTTTATTACAGGTTCAATATAAGTCACTTTTAACGTTAGGATACATTCCCTGAGACATATCGAAAGTAATGCAGATCGTGATGTAAACGCTGATTATGACGTCATATTTTATGAAGTACAGACAAATGACTTTCTACACATCGCTGTTGGAAGCCTTAACATACCAGCGTATGCCTGTACACTTCTCAAAAGAGAGTATGATTGGACCTTACCCATTTGTACCAGTGCCACTACCAGTCCTGGTTTAAGTTGTTACACTGCATAAATGATAAAAATTGTCTTGTCCTTTAAACGATCTGACGATTGTAATTTTATGAATCACTGATTGCTGCATTACATTCTGTTGGAACGCTGTGCTTGATATTGTTTGCTTTGCTCCTAATATATCTGATTCCAAACATTCATCGAACTCTTTTAAAGTTTGCAACTCGCCAACTGTTGTTGTGTTGAACACCACCCTGTCCCAGCTCCCGCATTGCGGGTTGTTGTTTTTAGATTTCCTAACCCGATTAAAATAATGCTTCGATTTATTTTTGTAACATACAATAAGATAAACTCCATACTCGTAAATTTCTCTGATGATTTTATATATATATATATATTTATGTCATCCCACTTTTCGGGATGTGAGAAAAACGTAAACTATTAAGCATAACGTTATAATTTAACATCAGAAAATCGTACTTTTTGTTAAAAGTATATAAAACCTTTGTTGGTAGAAACTTGTTTAGATTTATTTATTGTCAACCGTGTCAAAACACTAAATCTACAAACATATTTTAAAAAGAATCGTTGTGATAAGAAAAATTACAGCTATTACTATACTTAACCAAGAGAAAAGTGAAATTTAAGATAAAATTAAGCTGCGAAAATATGTGAAAGCTGACAATATTTCTAATTACATCCATGTGATAATATTCACATAAAATGTTTAACATCTTGCACAAATTCTAAGAATCCGAAGTTTTACAAAATATGACTTCACACTGGATATTCTATTTTCAGTTTATATTCTGCATTTTGTTTATTTTCATATCATATCATACCTAATTTAATGTTAATCATATATGTAATTGTATGTATATTTAATTAGCTTATGTTGTGCATAATGCCATAAGATGTTTATCTTTAGATTTAAAAGGAAGACTACTTTACAAGGAAAATTCCCGCACTTGCATTATATCACCAAAGTATTAACAGTGAGTTTGAGCGACACGCCTTTCGCACCGAATAATTAAAACGCTTACTAAACTTATCAATACCATGGTTATTGTTGCAATTGGACTGATGAATAAATAATCAATATTATAATTATCAACGGGCATATATAATTTTGTTTATACAGCAATATCATTACTAAGTGTCTGATTCAGTTTTAATACCTTATTAAAATTTGAAAACTAATTAAAGACCCTCCGAAAAGTATATTTATTTCTGAAAAAAGTACCCCCTTTTTTTTAAAATATGTTAATATGTTACCACTTTTCCAGTATCTTTTTAGGATGAACACAAATAAACAAAATCCTTTGTAATATCTCAATATTACACCTTTTCTCCTTTCCTTCATATTTTTTTTCTCGTTTATAGGATAAATTTACAAGACGAAATTGGTTTGCTTAAATTACACTTTTATGTGTTTTATTCAACATGTTCAACATTTTTAAATCACATTTTAAAAATTGGGAGCTGCAGCTTAACAAGAACTTGAATATGATTGGTTTTATACCCGAAAATCCAATTGGTTAAATCATATCACATGACAAAAATGATTGGTTAGTTCACATCACGTGACACTTTTCAGAGCAGTGCTAAACCAGTTCAAACCGCTTTTTACGACGCCATTTTGAATTTCGAACAAAAATGTAGATATTTTACCCAAAAATTTAGATATTTCACCCAAAAATGTATACTATTTTGCCGTTTTTCTTCGATTTACATGAATTTATATAAAAACATTGTATCAAATGTTTAAATTTCTACATAATTTTCAAATCCTAAAGCAATAATTACGTAAATATATTGAACGAGCTATATGCACAAATACCATTGAATCTGAACGCTTATATATCAATCGTTTCAATAAAGTTTATCTCTTTAAAATTTATAAATGTTTGATTAAAAATCTAACATTTTTAATGTAAAGACAACTCTTAAGATTAAAAGTTATCCAAACATGAAAGACAGTTATGTATAAAACATATTATAATGAAAAATGATTTGCATTCTAATGAAAATAAGGATCTTTAAACAACCATACTAATATAATATTGATATTTCAGCTGCGTGAGGTAAAAGGGGCGGTCATAATATGCTAATCCACATTGATTTACATATCAATTAATTAATCGTCACTTACGCCATTGTCTCCTTCGGCTGCCTCTTCAGAAATGAACGATAGCGTCTATTTTCATCACGTGATCCATTTGCTGTCCAATGATATGGCTCGTAAAAGTCACGCGCCTTTTTCATCCAATGAATTCAAAGCAAAACGACGCGATCTTTTATTTTGCGCCATTTTCAGACCAATGACATAGACGAAAGAGGACGCCACGCCATTTTGACTGACAAGGAAAACCCTCCAAAGGGGCATCTTAAAGGAAACTTTAAGGTAAAA
The DNA here is from genome assembly GCA_020458035.1 of Magallana ariakensis. Classification (NCBI taxonomy): domain Eukaryota; kingdom Metazoa; phylum Mollusca; class Bivalvia; order Ostreida; family Ostreidae; genus Magallana; species Magallana ariakensis. The sequence continues at coordinate 54,592 of CM035812.1, forward strand.
TATTAGATAAATGTGTGCATATTTAAACACGTTACCAATAAATAATGAACTGAATAATTATAAGCAATTTGAATATGAATATAAAATACTGTCCCCATATAATGAGGTGTACAAATGATCTCTTATTTTCGATTTGTTTTAACGCTTTAATTAAACGTATGCATTAAGAGTTCAAATTTTAGTATTGAAGTGACATATATTTTTCAACAATTATGTTTCGCTATGAAATGCATGTTTCTTTATTTGGAGTGGTTCAGAATTTGATTATATTCGATTCGTAAAAATCTCTTAAAAAATCAAGTGCATGTTTGTATATGGTACTTTTTTGTTTCTTTTAAACACTCTATATTTTTAAAAACCGTTTACTTAAAACTGCAATCTTACACCATAATGAGTTATGTTAAAATAAATTTAAAATCCAATATGGCGCCCTTTCATCGATCATCATTTTGGGGCTGTTTTCTTTGCATTTTTAACCCTTTTCTTAATAGCCAATAATTAAAGCTTCGTATGAATAAAAATTGCGTAAAATGGCACACATATTCTTACATTTTATAATCATTTATTATGGTTCTTGTTGAATATTTGATCGTACACTTTGCTATTCAAGATGGCGGATTGTGCTTTTCAAAATGGCTACCTTCAACATGTTCATGCAATGCCTTGCATTATGGGAAAAAATAATTTTTTTCTTTTTTTTTTTCAATGTACTACTACTTTTTCTGAAAACGCTGAAAAAGATTAAGAATTATTTGAAACACGCATTATCTTGCTTTATTTTTTTTTATATATGATTCATATGAATGAAGCTAGCTTGAACATTTCGCTTTTCAATATGGCGGTTTTTTTTTTCAAAATGGCTGCTAGCAAATTCTTGCATTGAGGGAAAAATTAATTACATCAGGAATATTACCGGTTTTTTTTTGGGGGGGGGGTGTTTTTTTTTTCAGATGAAAAGAGAAAACTTTTTTGTTAATGTTCTAAGATGCAAAATATACACACAAAAAAAACCCGCATAACTTTTAATATTCAATTTATTTTTTTATCACAAAGTTGAATAATCACAACATAAGAATGAGGCAATTCATACAAAAACGTACCATATTGCAGTCATTTGTAAAACAAAAAACTCTTATCGTCTTATTGAAAACACACATACACATGACGTATTACAATATTTGCCACAACTGATCGAGTTCACTTTAATGTCGTTTTGGAAATGCCATTTCCTCAATGAAACTCGCAAATACGTCTCCATAATCATGCTAAAGATGAAAAGAAACAAACACACGCCGGATTCGATAAAAGTATCTTTTCATTTCCGATGCACTATCCAAATGTACTAAATCTCTATGAAAATCCCGTGGGTACTTTATGTCCTTAAACACTACGAATTGATGGCCAAGTTGACTCTTCAAGAGGGTGTTGATCTTCTTTCTTTTTTTATCGAATATGACCTTGGTCAAATCCTTGTCGGGGGATCGGCTAAAATCACCTCTCGTCAACACTTCTGCCACAAAAACGCTCTTCACACCGGAGTCTTTAAGAATTCCGTAGATATTCATGATTTTTCTGAAGACATCTCTCGGGCTGGTGGTAGTGGTAATATCGTTCCCTCCCACGTGAAGAAACAGGCAATCCGGCTTGTAGGTCATAATGCGTCTCCACATCTCTTCAGTTAACGAGTCGCATCGCAATCCTGGGATTCCAAACCATCTCACTTCCCCGGGCACCTTCAAATCTTCAGACGTAAATCTTCTCAGCCGTTCTACATAACTGCTGCCTAATAGTGCGAACTTAGCCATGCTGTCGGTTAATACCACTTTAAAATGATCACTAGTTTAATATATATTATTTATAATAGTATATTTATTCAGTGTTAATAAGAACCGATAATTTTGAGGAGCTCATAATTACGATCAATTAAATATGCTTTAATAGCTAATTACACATTTCTATCATATAGTGTCTTACTGTGCATAATTTTTCGCTTTGATTCTGTAAATGAATGAATGAATGAATGTCAGTCTGTAACGAAAATATATTACGCATTTTAAGAGTCTAAAACTGTGTTAAATTGTTAATAGTAAATATAGTTACAGACAAATGTAATAAAAGAGTAAATTTATACAAGTAATAGCTTTCCAAAAAGCTTGCCTGACTAAACAAAATTATTCAGTGGAAGCATAAACCCGGCCAGTATAAACAAACAAAGCAGAATGAAACTTTTTACCCAGGATTGTTAATTGTTTCCACTGATCAAATAGTATATTTCTTTTCATATTTCTGGTTGACATCAGGCGTATAATTAAATACTGATAAATAATAAAAGAAATATAATTTAGAAAAAACTTGAAACATAAACTCAGTACACATCGGGATCAGAATACTCATAATTTCGAATGGGATTTTGAAACTGTCGATTGAGGACACACGACATGTATTCTTGTGATTCTGACTATGTTACATGTAGCTATTCGGTTAATCCATTACTATGCGACCCCATCATGTCATGGATAAAGAAACCGTACAACGGTAGGCTTCTTTAAGCTTTATAATATTATGCCGTATAGTCAAACAAAAAGGGCTTTAATATGATATATGGCATAAGCAGCCGATATCATTTTCCTTTTATCTTTAACATGTTAAATTTGGTTCTGTTTGAATTTTATTTCTACAAAGTTAACGTTGGCCATTTAGGACCAAGTAGGCCCTAGTGTATCTAAGCAAACAATACAAGAGTGTATGATACAGATACTATCTGTTAAAAAAATTAATTCCAAATTAACTGATAAAGATTATATAATATAATTCATTCTATATAATGTATTGAAAACAGGACTTATTTCTAAAAGGTTTTCTGTTGTTATTTTTTGTCAGATATTGACGAAATTTTAAGTGATTAAAGAAGATTCAATTTGCACTTTTTGACATTCATTGAAATAGTTTTTTTGACCACTCATTTGTAAAATTTGATATTTCAAACACATCACTATAAAGATAATTTTTTAGAGATTTACTAAATATATATCTTTGGCAATATGTGAGCCTTAAAATCTCATTTCGCTGTTTAATGTCAACTCTCAGGAACTGAAGGTTGAAATAATATTTAAATGTGATGCCAAAATAGCTAGAGGAATTTTGAATTTATCAATCAAAGTCTTTTGAAGATCAGTCAAGGGGTAACTTTTTAACGATTCTTTGAAAATGTTGGTTTTCAATGAACTATATACATGTAGTAAAAAGAAAAAAGTTGGCATACTTTCGGCACCTGAATGTATAATTTAGTCTAATAGTTATAGTAAGACTAGAGAAATTTAACTAAAAATATGTTTTTATATATATATAGTTATTTGTAAATTACACAATTTCAATTAATTGTGTTTCAAATATAATAAATATTAAAACAAACAGTCATTTATTTACCAACTTATTAAGAAAATAGAGATACATAAATTGTTTAAAAGTACAAAATCAAATGTATAACATATATTGTGTATTAAGACACAAATTATTTGCATTTTTTTTAAGTTCAGATCCACCATGTAAAGCACAGGTCCATCTATCATAAGTATCATAGTTCATATCTTAGTTACAGATTGCAAGATTGTTTAAGAAAATCATTGTGTGATTTTAAAGAGTTTATGAAATAATAAAGATTCACCTTTGAATTGTTTTTCTTAAACTTGGCTTTGATGATAATTAGAAGGATATGTATAGACTTTGGTGATTGTCGTCTCATAATAAGCCTGCTCATAATTAAATTCTCATTGTCACCAGTGACACAAGTTTGAGACTGTAAAGGAGTGTGTCGCTTCCTCTTGTTTGGTTAACTATTAGCACTTGATTGTCTCTATTTTTCACAAGTTGTGTAATATTTAATTAAAGATATAATTTACACCATCAAACTCTACAATGCATTATGTAGCAGTAATCATTTTTTTTTTCAAAAGTTGTATTAAAACAACTTTTTAACAAACAAATGATAATAAAGTTTATGCCCCAAAAACATTCCTTTCATCATGGAAAATTAAGTGGATTTAGTATGTTGTTTTATGCATTTAAAAAGCCCTTTGCATGAGTTGGCATAAAAATGAATCCATTATTATGAATACTACCTCTGCATTCTCCACATGTATAGTTATCATTTTTTAATAGGTTGTCATGCCAAAGCGCAAAAAATGTCCAGTATGCCGTGAAGATTTTCCACAGAGGAGCTTTTATCGTCACTATGCCAGCTATTTTGACATAAATACAAATTCATGGATTGATCATGGATCAGAGGCAGATGATACAACTGAAAGAGAGGAGTCAGAACAGAGATTCAAGAACCTGCTAGCAGATGTTGCAAAAGCTACAGACCCAAGTGGTGACTATTTTCAACTTGCATTAATCATGTTAATGATATGATTTATGAACATTTCATATTCTGTTGCACAATTATTATGTACTGTTTAATATCATTATTAATTTAAGAGAATATATGAAATGCTGAAAGAGATGATGTTTATTTCGAAAACATGTTCAATATATCAGCTGCTGCTTAAAATTAGCTTTTAGCTTGACAACCATTTATGATAAAATTCGTATAAAATTTTAGGTGTACAAGAAGAAGCTTGCTTTAGTGATTTCGCAACTACAGAGGATGATGCTGCTGAAGAAAGTGATCAGGTATGAGAACACATTGGTCATGAATGTTATATATTAAAGTAAGCTTTTTAGCTTACCTGAATTAGGGTCAAGTGAGCTTTTCTGATCAGATGTTGTTAATCGTCTGTATGTATTATATTTGCTTTATCCAACTCGTTGAAATGGTTATAATCGCTCGACAAGCCTCACAAATATACACCATTTCAACTCGCTGGATAAAGCAAATATATAATCACACAATATAGATATACTCTATATGCTGAGCGATATAAATGTACTCTAATGTCACATTGATGTACTATGCTGGGTAGCACATTTGATTGTTGTCACCATACCCGGGTAACCCCCCCCCCCAGCCCAAAGGAGAGGGGGGTTATGCTGATTTGCCCTTGTGCATCTATCTGTCTGTCCATAACAAGTTTTAATAAAAGATTTCTCAGCATCTATTATTTGCAGATGCTTAAAATTTTACACACTGTATGTTTAGGTATATCATGTGGTGGGGGTTCATTTTTGTAACATATCATAAATCAACAGGATATTGATTTTGCTAAATTTGTATATCAACTCATAGCACTAGTGATCATTGGCTCATAGATATCTTGGTTGTTTTTTTTTTAGGTCACCTGAGTCACTACCAAAATTTCAAGTCCCCTGGTGTAGGGGTTTTGACTCTAGGGTGGGGGCCAAAATGGATGACTATAGTGTTAATGCATTTAATGTTTAAAAATCTTCTCTACTCCTACACATCTGTAAGAAAAACTGAATTCGTAATTATGTAGACCAGGAAGCCCTTTACCGAAATTGTTAATTCCTTGACCCCTGGGGTATGGGTTTTGCCTCTATGACAAGGCCAAAATGATGATACAGTGTTAATGTTTACATAATGTTTTAAAAATTTTCTTCTCTAGTCCCACACAGCTGTATAAAAAATGAATTCATAATAACGTTGACCAGGGTACCCTCAACCAAAATTATAATATTTTTTTCAAATTCTGCTTGTCAATTTTTTTAATATTGCTTAAGGTGGAATAACACATCATCACAAACAGGCTGACTTCTGATCAAAAGGACATTTCGTTTTATTAAAACGATTTTATCGACAGCAACATGTTACTTACTCTGTAGCAGAGTGGATAAAGTGCAGGCCTTGTTATCCGTAAATCCAGAGTTCGAATCCTGCAGGGGCTTTTGTTGTTAATAACTGAATTAAATTTTATAGATAATCATTTTTTATCCCAAAACTGCAAAATCTTCACTTATTTGACATATGTACAGTTTATTTTACGATTATGTTGTTCTTAATCAGAAATTAACTGTTAATTTGAGTGACTTTTTTCAGGTGTGTTATTCAACCTTAACTAAGGTATTTCTAAGGGTTGGCCAAAATTTTACTGTCAGTTGTTAACCGAGATACTGAGCTCACAAACAAAGCTTGTGCCTTGTTTTTGTTTACATATGTTGAATATATCAACAAAAGCTTATTTTTACTATATTTTTTTATCTGCAAGTTTTATATGATCAGATTTTAGCAGATACTAATGTTGTCATTTTATACTGTACTTTTCGAAAATTAGGTCAATACTTTTTTTCCCTGGCACGTGGACCTCGCCCTATTCATTACTTCGTCCTATTTATGTTTTTAAGGTGTCGAGCTAATGCTTGGCAGTCTTTTAGCGATCGTCTGGATTGGCAATCGTCCAGATTTTTCTTCTGCACCGCCTTTTTAATGCGCATAAGAAATGAGTTCTTTAAAGTATTAAAAGTATTACAAGATTTTTATTCAATTTATTCATCTAAATTGTGAACAAAAATCCAACTTTGCCTCACTGATCAATGACAACTCAATGCATAAGTACATGTATAAATTTGCTTAATCAAAAAATGGCGGATGAATACAATAAGGTATACAAATTCCTTAAATATTTTTTTACTTTATCGTTTACAATTTATTTGGAGACCGTGCCCGATGGAATTAAAATTTAATATGTAAATTTATTTGTTACCGGGCACAGTCTCCAAAATGAATGTAAGCGATAAACGTATCTAGTGAATTTGTTGCAATAAGTAAACATGATAATCCAGCTGGTTTGGTCGAGCAATATAGGCAGATCAACACGCACATGGTGTGGATTTGTTTGAAAAAAAACCATACCATAGGTTTTTTGGTTTCAAACGGGAATTGAAATAAATAAAAGTATGTTTTATTATTATTATTTGGGACACACTGTTAATGTGTTGTTTCCTCATATTCAAATTTTGAACATGTAAAAATTGTTCAAAGACTGTTTAAAGCAGAAAGAAAATAATATATTTTTGATCTTTGAAATTTCTGCGATTTTTGTAAACATGATGCGTTTTTGTATTGCAAATGCATTACTACCTATTTTATAAGGAAATATACTGATTTTTTTAAAGATTTTGTTTACTCAGGGTTTGAGTTCCCAAATTCGGATTGTATTAAAGTTCAATATCATGAGTAAAATTTGTTCTAAACACAAAAAAGTATTTATAAATTAAATTATTATGGACATAACATTTGAAATTTTTACTATATTATGGATTTAGACTCAAAAAAAAAAAAAGACTTTTAGCAAAATAGAGGAAATTCAGACTAAATTTTGCAGATTTTGTTTTCCGCCAAAATATATTTGGCAATACTTTAAAATTAGAATTAAAATTAACTTTAGTCAATATATGTTTTGCATATATTCTGTTGGTTTTATCTCGCTTATTCATTAAATCAATTGTATGGCACAAATTGCAAAAATGTTGAAAAATGCTTAAGAAATGGTAAAAGACACCATATCTCAAAATTTTGATCATTGACCCCATATAAGTTATTTGCCAGCCAAATAAGGTTAATTGAAGTAGTTAAATACTATAAATGTTTTTGTATTATCATCATTCAATTTTTTGTAAAATTGGATCAAAAATGGGTAGGAATTTGAAAACTGATAGAGGCAATTCGGACTGGAATTTTTGTAAAATTTGTTGCTGAAATCTTAATGCTTTGTATCTATTTAGTGCCACTTACATTCCTAAACTGTATTTCATTTTATAAAACGTTTTATTATTTGTAATATTTTTACAATTAGAATAATCTCAATTGTAGTGTAAAATTTTAAGGGATATTTCTTGATTTTTCAAAAATTATTCAATGGCCATAAACTCAAAAAGTAGGTCATTGACCTACTATTTTGATAGTGAAAAATAGCACTACAATCAAAGGTATATAACATACAGTAGATGGTTATTTATTATCATCAGTGGATTTTTTTTTCATTCTGAGTAAACGTCACCCTTAAGCAGCATTAAACATAATTCATTTACTTTTTTTATTCTAATATTATATGATATATACAACTAACAGTACAGATATTCAAGTAAAATATATATATATATATATATATATATATATATATATATATATATATATATATATATATATATATATATATATATATATATATATATATATATATATATATATATATATATATATATATATATATATATATAAATGAAAATGTCAGCTCGACGCCTTTGTGGCCGTTCCAGCCTTGGATTTTTTTTATTTGATATGAAATTTTGCTTAATTCATGCAAACCTCCAATAAAATCATGAGTGTTTACTTTATTACCGCTTGAATTTCTGTGTAAAAATTGTATGATTTTTTATCAATTTATTGTAGTTATTTATCATAACAAATTAAATGAAAATAGATTTACTTCTTCTTACATTTCTTACTTCGATCACTAAGACTGAATCATCTTTTGATCATTATTACATGCTGTTATGCATAATAAACAGGAAATTGATTCCGCGTGGTAAAAGTAAAATGAGAACCATACAAAGGGTAATTTATGGGGAAAAAATATCGTTGGGTAGAAATACAAAAAAAAAACGATTAATTTTTATAATAGAATACATGTACAAGTTTTTCTGTTGATTCAAAATAAAACTCTCGATGAAATCTAAACCAGGTGTCTCTGTAATCAGTCTGGGTAGGGCCTACTTTGTTTATACACAGTATAACTCGGCACGTGCTACTCATGCTCAAACTAGCAGTAATTTTTCAACCAATTCTTTAAAGTCGACCTATTTATACTTTTTGTGAATTGTTTGCTAAAATCATACTATTACGCCTTATAAACAGGGTCGACCTAATTTCCGAAAAATGCAGTACTTGGTTTTTCTGAATTTTGTATTGCTTTTCCGCCAAGTCTATATCTTGCAAGGAAATTATTGAAATTAGATAGAGACGATTTTAAACGCTATACTGTATGTTCATCTTGTCACACTCTGTATGATATTTTTGATTGTGTTGTTGAAAAAAAATGGTGTCAGGTATGGAAAACAGTGTCAGACAGAAGTTAAAGTGCGTGGTAAATTTGTTAAGTGTAACACACCCTTAGTGAAGCAAGTTATTTGTAAGGGCAATGTTCGGAAATTTTATCCAATGAAAGTGTATTGTTACAATAGCCTTATTTCAGGCATTGAAAGAGTTTTAAAAAGAAAAGAAATTAAAGAAGTTTGGCAACACTGGAGGGATTGGGAAACTGAAACTGAAATTTTGAGGGATATTAATGATGGTAGAGTTTGGAAAAAATTTATGTCTTTTAATGGGGTTCCTTTTTTGTCTGAATTTAAAAGTATTGGATTAATGATGAATATTGACTGGTTTCAGCCGTTTAAAAATCGTAATGATTATTCTGTTGGAGTTATTTATTTTGTTTTGCTCAATTTACCAAGGAACATCAGGTTTAGGTCAGAAAATGTTATTATAGCAGGTTTGATCCCAGCATTCAAGAAGGAGCCCCACAGTATCAATTCTTTTTTAAATCCAATTGTTGAAGAGTTGCAAGTGTTATGGAAAGGTGTGCGGTTGGAGTCGAGTTTTTTAAATGGTGCATCTGTTTTTAGAGCAGCTTTACTTTGTGTTTCATGCGATATACCTGCTGCAAGGAAGTGCTGTGGGTTTAAATCACATGCAGGTAGATTAGGTTGTCACAAGTGCTTTAAGATTTTTCCAGGAGATTTTGGTGAAAAAAGGGACTATTCTGGTTTCGATAGGCAGAATTGGAAGCCACGTTCTAAGTCATTACATAATTTGTATGCTAGGAAGGTAAAAAATGCTAATAGTAAATCTCAGGCAGATAAATTATCTCGCGATTATGGAACTTATTATAGTGTACTGATAGAGTTAGACTATTTTGATGCCATTCAGTTTTGTGTCATTGATCCTATGCACAATCTTTTTTTAGGAACTGCTAAGAAAATGTTTAAACTGTGGGTTGAAAAGGGTATTCTTTCTTCTGAGAAATTAGATAAGGTTGAGGAAAGGCTTGCATCAATTAATTCTTTGACGGATATAGGTCGTATTCCAACCCACATTTCAGGTAACTATGGTGTTTTTTCTGCAGCCGAGTGGAAAAACTGGACAACAATTTTTTCATTATATGCTCTTTGTGGTATTTTACCAGAGAAGGATTACAAGTGCTGGGAGAAATTTGTGTTAGCTTGCCGACTTCTTTGTAAACCATTTGTTTCTGTTACTGATGTGCAAAAGGCAGATCTTTTGTTACTGGATTTTTGCAAAACATTTGAGAAAATTTATAGTCTCAAAGATGTGACTTGTAACATGCATTTGCATAATCACTTAAAGGATTGTTTATTTGATTTTGGGCCAATTCATGTATTTTGGTGTTTTTCTTTTGAAAGATTTAATGGTGCTTTTGGGTTTTTTCATACCAATAATAAGGCAGTTGAAATTCAGTTTATGAGGAAAGTTATGACAGCCAAATTTTGTGATTCTTTTAGGGATGTGTTACAATTTCATAATGAAACTGGTCTTTCAGATATTTTTTTTGGTCAAACTCAACAGCTTCACAGCATGTGTCAAATTACAGATGTCATTCAGTTCTTAAAAGCTTCAGAAATTGTGTCTTTTCCATCGTTATCTATCGATGTCCTTAATTTTGTTTCACTACCAAAAGTTTTTAAAATTGTTGCTCTAGACCAAGAGGATATTGTGTTCTTAATGGCATCATATAGAACAATGTTTCCCTCTGCTTCTTTAAATGTAGATGACATTGGAGAAATTGTCAAAAAATTTGGTTATGTTACAATTTTAGGGGAAAACTTTGGATCACGACACCTTCACAGAAAATTACGATCTTCTGATATTTTGGCCTGTTGGAATACTGATCCAGGTGAAAATATAGGTCATCCTACAATGGACCTTCGTCCTTGTAGGGTTGATTTTTATTTTTCACACACTGCAAAAATTCAAGGAAATTGTGTTACAAATATATTTGCAAAGGTGTCTTGGTACAAAGAATTTTCTGAGCGACATAAATATGGCAATGCTCTTCAAATGTGGCACTGTGATAAGTTTGAGGCAAATGGTCAAAACTGTTTTCTTCCAGTTCAGAAAATACACAGTCGGTTTTCCAAAGGTATCACTGGTGAAAGCAAAGATTTAATGTGTGTTTGCCCTATCCCTAGACGTGTCTTAAGTGACAACGATGAGTAAAATAAGGAAAATCAGTATGTTATGTAGTGTCTTTGGGATTTCATGTTTATTAAATAAGTAATATTCTTACTTATTGTTGTCACTTAACATGCTTTTCGACTAGACTTTTTAAAGTTGAGGTGAATGAAATCCATAATACACATTGTAAAGTGTCTTGTAGGCTTTGGAGTAGAAATCAAGATTTTCTTGATGTACTATCTTGTCATAGTGCTACTCCAGAACTAGAAATAAGAAGAATGTTTCCATTTACTATATTGAATAAGTTGTTCTTGCATTTTATTATAGTACTCATCAATTGCATTTAACATCAGAACCTGGAGTTGATATGAAATGCAGTTTTTTTATTGTTTGAGGGTCTTGCATGCTTTTGGAGTAGAAATCAAGATTTTCTTGATGTACTATCTTGTCATAGTGCTACTCCAAAGCTTGACATAACAAGACTTTTTTCCTATTGTATGTAATTTTGTTTATTTTTCACGTTCAGTACTCATTAATTTCATTTTACACACATAATTGGAATGATTATTAAATTGAGAGTATTACTTACTGAAATGTGTGAGATGATTTTGCAACAAGATAAGTGTTGATTCCATTAAGGGTATTTTTGTATGTACATACTGTTATAATTGCATAGCATTAAGCAACATGTTTTGTTTAGATAAAGCAGTTTTTTTTTCATATGTCATAGAATTATATCTGTAATATGTGGTTTAATATAAGTGTACAATAGTACATGTGTTTATCTGTATCTAAAATGATTTAAGCATTACTCGTTTTGTCATGGATAATTTTTTTGAACGTATGTGCATGTCTGTTTTTGTATTTATATATATCCATACCTGACGCCATCATGTTATTTTTTTATCGATTTTTGATTTTTTTTTATTTTTCTGTAAAATTGTCTATGAAATACCGTGTTCCATAATTAACACCTGCATGTATATTAGGAATGAAGTAGTGTTTTTGATGCTTCCATCCTGTACTTAGATCATTATGTCCTGCTTCTATACTCTATAGCATGATCATGTTACTCTTACTTAAAAAGAAGAAATTGATATGCATAATGGTGAGACTATGAAAAAATTATTTGACTGTTGATCGATAAATAAAGAATATATGAATACCACTCTTATTTCTTTTATTTTCTGATGATTATAGTTGATATGAGAAGGAGGATATCATTCATTTTCCATCTAGAATTCATCGTAACTGATTAACTGGCAATCTTTTCATTGATTTAATATCACTTGAATGAACTTTATGTCAAATTTCCACTGTTTTGAATACAGTTTGAAATGATAAAAGATTGACAAAAAGTTTACGAATTTTAATAATATTCTGATTTATTGGATTTAATACAATGTTGTGAGAGATTGTTGCAGGGTCATGGAATAATGATCATTTAAATATTGCTGAATAGTAGCTATAACATGGTACCCAAACACTAACATTAAATCTGCACAGAGCGTTAAAATAATTGAGTAATGATTGAACATTTACTTAATACAAGTAATTAAAGATAGATTTGTCAATAAAATATAAGTGAATAGCTGATATTAAAATATGAAGAAATGGCCATTTCATATGACTGAATAGTAACTTATTGGGCACCGAAATATGACTGAATGGTCACTGAAATATGACGGAATGGTAACTTAATGGTCGCTGAAATATGACTGAAAAGTAACTGAAAGGTGACTGAATGGCAACTGAAACATGACGGAATGGTAACTTAATGGTCGCTGAAATATGACTGAAAAGTAACTGAAAGGTGACTGAATGGCAACTGAAACATGACGGAATGGTAACTTAATGGTCGCTGAAATATGACTGAAAAGTAACTGAAAGGTGACTGAATGGTAACTGAAACATGACGGAATGGTAACTTAATGGTCACTGAAATATGACTGAAAAGTAACTGAAAGGTGACTGAATGGTAACTGAAACATGATGGAATGGTAACTTAATGGTCACTGAAATATGACTGAAAGGTGACTGAAAGATCACTGAATGGCCACTGAAAAGTACCTGCCATTCAGTGACTGAAACGTTACTGAAATGTTACTGAAAGATACCTTTCAGTTTTAACTGAAAGGTCTCAGTTTTTCCTGTGTAAGTAAAAAAAAAAGGACTTCTATTTGATAGATCTTAGTCATTATATTGCAAACTTTTCAAATCTTCCTTGGTTCTGAGCTGTGCGTTGTAACTTTTCGTAATCTATCCTTCGCCAACGACCGAGGAGATCAGCCACGGCTGCACAACCTAGCGTTAAGCGGTTATCTAATACACAAACACTTAAAAGTATAAGAAGTCGTTCTGAAAATTAATAAAAGCGATATTACTCCAAATCGGAAACATCGTCAGGCATGAATTAATGGTTGGTTTGTAAGTCTAAAATGTTTTAAAAACTGTACAAATAATGTTTTAAATCAACAAAAAATGATATCACCCCTCGCACACGGCCAAGGAGATCCCGCGCAGTGGACAAGTGATCCGGGTAGGTTTGTGTTCTTCTACATGTACCTTTTTTCACGTTTGCATGTTTCATATTTTGTACGAACACAACTATTGTTTTTAATTATGTTTTCAAATATTATATTGGTTTTAGACGAAAAGATAAATTTATTACATGTACAGTTGATTTAGTATTTATAAAAACGATTGCGTACAAGTTAGTTTAAAAATCAAATTGTAATCAAAGTTCCATGTTATATCTTTGCGGTAGGTGCTGGCACGATAAAAGAATGTCCTAAATTGATGGATTCGGTGATAATTTTAAAGAATATTCACATGAGTTTTGTTTAGATTCTAACGGTCACATATTAATCACTTCTGTAGTGTTTCTACTTGGTCGTTCGTTTCATTGTAGAACTGTAAAAACGAACTCACTGCTGTGTTGCCCTCTCCCCCTGCCCCGCTGCCAAGTGCACGCGCTGGATTTTTTTTAAATTGGCAAAAAGATTTCCAGATCTGTCAATAATCATTTTTCGGCGACTTCTCCTTATGTGTAACTTTTTCACTTTTCCGCCCGTTTGTTTATTCGGTCAGTCTGTGTTAATTCAATCGCCGCGTGCGGCCGAAAATCTTGTGTCGCTTCAGCCGCGCACACAGCTGAGAACAAATATAACCCCAGGCTATTTATAGCTGCTGATCATCAATTGTTATGTAATTGAGTAACAATGTATTGAAGGTTATCGAAGGTTACTGGGTATTGAAGGGTGCTTTCACTACAGTTGTCAATTGTCAAACAATAAGGCTATTATTCGAATTCAATCATCTTCATAGTAAAGGTGAGAAATCGTTATCTGAGAATGTGGCTAATAAATTAACATGTTGAACACGCTTAACTTCTATAGTTATGAACAGAGTTATATAAAATATATTATAATTAAAAGTTTTAAGTGACCCTGGCTGACTAAAAACTCAGCAGAATATTTTATTTTTTAACTCTGAAATGTTCTGAAGCAATAATGCCTTTATGGCCTATTTATTTGTATTTTTAACCTCAAATTTAGAATTGTAGGAATTCTGTTTCAAAACTTTTCAAAAACTTTGAAAACCTTACCAATTTAAAATCATTTAGATTCAAATTGACACATGCCATTGAGGAGACATCGTCGGAACCCACGGGTCTCTTATCTGTAACATTGCTTTCAATGCAGTGTAATGGATAGAAAACACGTGGGTTCCGACGATGATGAGGAGAGTGCAAATGTGCATACAATACAATACCTACATATTAAAAAAGTACAAAATATTATCTAAAACAAAGATTGCTTTTGACCTGAGGGTGTGTCATGACCTTGATCAAAAATTATTTGGACAAAATCAAGGTCACTGGCCAGGAAAAGTGCAAAAATCGTGTCCGATCCATATCTTTTTTCTGAAAAAACATTGAAAGTTCTTTCTCACATAAAGACTGCTTATGATATAAGTGTGTGTAATGATTTTGTTCCAAGGTTATTTTGTCAAGCTTGTTGCTTTTTCATTTAAAGGTTGCTGATGACCTGAGGAAGTGTCATGAACTTGACCCAGGGTCAGTTGTGCATGTTCAAGGTCGTTTAAAAAAATGCTTCTTTCTTGTCTGTCATATCTAATACATTGTATACATGGAAATGATTAGAAGCTAAAATTTGACACAAAGATCGCTTGTGACATGTACTTAAATATGTCCCGACTTGAACTTTGATCATTTGTGCAAGTTCAGTGTCATTAAAAGAAAAAGAAGCACCCATTATTTTCTAATAGAGAATTACTTTAGTTATGATTTTGTTTTTCTTAGTGGGGGGGGGGGAATTATTTGTGAGGTTGCTCACAGAACCGCCAGTTAGTCCACTGAGAGCACTCTTCCCCTTTATCGCAACCAAAATTCACCTTAAATTAACATAAAGGAAATTGAATTTTTGGGCATTGTTCCCCTCCCCCAACACTCATTTTCATAGAAGGCAATATAAATTTTTATGGCAAATTGAAAACAAATTATATTAAACAAAATAAGTCATAGCTGCCTCACAACTTCCCCTCCTCTACCACTACCATGGATTAGATTTTGAAGATTTTATGAATTTTTTCTTTTATTTGCTTGTTAATACATTTCGGATAAATTTGTTCGCCGAAACAAAAACGATGCTGAGTGCTTGCATGGCCAAACGTTATACAGAGAGTTGTCCCTCCCGCTGAGCACCTCTCATACAGCGCAACCTCAGGTTGGAGAAGCCTTCATCGTTTATTTTTTTAATTTTCTGAACTTACTTTTATCATATTGACAATCCAGCCTGATTAAAATCACCACCCTTCTGCTTACATTCATCAGGGTTTGATAGGTATCGATAACAGGTCATCTTCACATGACCTTTATATTTCCACACAACCTAAATATACTCTCATTTACCAAATGCATGCCTTTATCTGTTAATGAGAGGTGCAACTCTTCAATATTTAGTCTGGGGGTTACATAGAAAGCAGGATAGAATTAATTTGCCTGTCTCCATTTAAAAAGTTCCAATAAATTTTCTAAAGCCCTGATTGGTCAGAAGTTTAGGTCGGGTGAAGATGACCTCCTATCAATACCTGTCAGACCCTGTAGGGAGAAGAGGGTGCTTTTAAACAGACTGATTGACAATCCTTTTCCGACAGGAAGCTGCAACGGAAGACCTCTTCGTTGCATTGCAACGAGCTCGTCTCTAGTTAATTAAATTATTCTATGTTTAAAGCAATATTTGTTTATTTGTTAAAAACAAGGCAAACTGCCATGCCTTTCTGGTTTTTTATTTTATTTATTCAACAAATATAATGTTGAAAAATATTTTGCTCGTAAGAATTTCTGTTTATTAATTATTTATTTACGTGCTTTCATGAAAAAATGACAATAACAAACCGTCAACCAAATCAAAAATCCATAAAACGAAATGCAAATTCAAAGCAGAGCAACACGGACCTCCAAGATAGCGGTAGGATCCGGTGCCATGGAGGAGTAAGCATCCTCTGCTGACCGGTCACATGTAAGCCTTCCTCCTGAGTAATCACAAAGTCCAATTGTTGGTTACCAAGTAGTTTATTAACAAGCGTGGTCGTATAGCAGATATTACAACCATTAAAAGCAGCTCAAATCAAAGAATATCTATAAGCTTAATTAAAACCCAAAATAAAATCCTAAAGCCAAATAAATATAAAATCTAAATCAAAAACTCTAATTTCAAATCTAAATAAAATTCTAAGTCCAAAAAAATAAAGATCTCTCTAAATCCAAAACCAAATTCAAAAGGCCAAAAATGAAAGATCTCCATAAATTACATCAAAATCCAAAATAAAATTCTTAAGCCAAAAAATGAAAGTTCTAAAATAAAACTCTAAAGCCAAAAAATATAAGTTCTACTCAACATCATTTTAAATTGGTATATATAACATTTTACTTATGATGGACAGTTCTGACTAGTTCGGCCCATCTACGATGATCATAAGTAAACAAATTAGTGTCTAAATTACAAAGTTATATTTTATTTCTAAATAAAGTAACAAAACTGTCAGAACTGTCTATCAAAGAGTATAGATGCAGGATTTGAGTCTCCCCACATCTGGGTATGAGGCATCATTTACTCATAATACATTCATTCATGCATGGCTAAAAGGTTACAAAGGTTATATAGAATAAGCAATACATGACTCATAATAGAGTACCAGAACTATCGATGCAGACACGGAATCGCCAAATATGACAATTTGTTTATAAACTCTCAATTTGGATATTATTGTGCCCGTATTATGCACCTGGTTTCATAACATCATTTAGGAATACTACGCAGTGCTACAAGAGTCACAGAGTTCGTTCTGTTAGTTATCATTACCACAATTAATTGCGCAGTATCTAGGTATACATAAGTATCATAGTGACCAATATGTAATACTAGCAATTCAAGGTCATATCATGGCTATCTGTTTACATACGTCCCCCAAACAAAAGAAATATCCCGAAGGGAAATTTCTCATGTCTGGCGCCCGGAATAGGAAAGCGTCCTTGATCTCCCCTTGGTCAGATGAACTTCCTAGTGGCATACCAGTCAGAACATCTATGTTAAGAGAAAGTATCAAGCGACATGTTTCCACCCCCAGCTTGGAACATCATTCACATACAAAAGCGAATCTGTAACCAGGATGTATACATAAAATCATATACATGTAGTTTGATTTTATCGCATTACAATCATGAAAACAATAATGAATAAAGTATGACAATAATGACCAGGATGAAATAATCATAATTGAAGATAATCGTAATTCACATCAAAGTAATAATAAGTATGGTTAAGTTTAATGTCACATATATATACAAAGTTAAGGCATGCTTGTAAGTTCACAAAATATCTCTTTCTTTTAAGGGATGGAGTTAATGTACTAGCTTCATTGGTTCGGAGTCCATCGGTTTCTTCCTGTAGTTATCCCGAGTGAATCACAAAATACAAGATTTATATTAGCACAAGATAACACACATTTTTTACTTTAACACTTTTTACACAATACACATTTTTTTCACAAGGAAAACACATTTGCTTTGCGGTCCAATTATTCGTACATCATCGGCATCATCGTGGATAGAGGGTTGGCGCGGATGGCGAGGCGACTTCTCGCGGAGCGTCTCCTGCGTTCCTCTGTTGCGTAGACATCGCGGCCTTCTCTTCCAGGTATTTACGTGCTAGCTCTGGGTCCAGTCTATAATATTTGGCCCATGGAGATTCTTCATTTTTCTTCTCTCCAAGTGATTGTTGTGCTAGTTTGGTCGAAATTGTCTCCGTACTATTGGTCATTTTGCGAGTTTCGAGTGGTCCGCTTCGTCGGGGTTTTCCTTGGATCCTAACGTTTTTCGGGATTGGTTCAAGTTCAATGGTGTCACTAGAGGTTTATTTCTCTGGATTCACACAACAAAATACAGTGTCTTTGGAAGAACCTTTCTTATCTTCGTCACTACCCCTTTTTCGACAACCTGACCAGCAACCACCATTGCATATACCTCCCCACTTTTTAATAGTTTTGCGTTTCTTAATACAAAGTCCTAACGTTATTGTTGCTGCCAAATTTAAACACACCTAAAACCAGGGACTTTCCACCCAAGATAATGATTCCATAGATTGCAGTTTAATTACTGGCAATTCCGCCATAAGTGCATTTATAGGGAAAACCTTAGTATCTTTTAATTCGTCAGAAATCTTAATTTGTCTTGAATTTTTTAAATTACTTTCTTGATTTTAATTTTAAGTAATGATAGTGAACCATGAAACCCGAGCAACCCTGTCCCATACTCAAGATGTTGATCGTAATATTTTATTATTTTTAAACCAGTTATCTTAAATTACTTTCAAAAATCAGTCTTTTAGTTTCTATACTTAGTCGTTGTCTCAAGTATTTCGAGTATATGAAAAGTTTTTTCTACTCCGCATATACAAATTACCGAGGTGCTACATCCGCGATTGCTAGTCGGCGTATCCTATTATCTGTTTTAATGTCACAGGGGGTCATCCTGTCATACCTTTTTAAAAGAGTGCAATATATACAAAGCAAAGCTAATACAAGATTATTTACATCTACATATACGATAATATAAATCAGATTCTGACATCTGAAAATAAAGGATACTTTATCTACCCTATTAATAACTGTTTTAAGACAGCTAAACAATCCTCTTTAAATTTATTGTTATTAGGTTTACGGGGTTTAATGGATTGGTTTTCGTTGCTTAGGGGTTGGTTTGGAGCCTAGACCTACTTTAGGGGCTATTTCATCTATTTCCATATTTTCATCTAAAGGTACGTTTGGGTTATCTAAGGATATTTCATAGTCTTGACCACAATTTTCATCACATTGTTCTGACTCAGGGGTCTCATCCGATTCTGAATCTACGGTCTGATCACTCTCGGTTTTGTACTGCTGATCATCCATGATTTTCTTAGCTTTTATACGTCTTTGAAGTTCTGCTAGGGGAATATCCTCTTCGTCTGAAGATCCCTCTCTTTCCCATGGACTGTATAGCTCTTTCTAATGGTTCTGGTTGCATGTCTTCATTTTCCAATGCCGATTCATCTTCTGGTGGCACCACATAGTTAGTTTTTCTTAGAGTTCTTCCACCATCTTCAGTAGTTTGTGAAAGGGGTCAGTGCGAAATTTCTGCCAGTCTTAATTGTCGTGCATGGCATTTGGTGGTTAATCCAGTCAATTGATCTCTCACCACGAAACTAACTGGTCCTTTTTGCTCTATGATTCGATAATATGGTAGCCACTTTTTATCTAACTTATTTTGTCTTCTGTTGTTCTTAAGGTAGACAGGGTCACCTACCTGAAAATATTCGTCTTTGCTTTTCTTATCGGCCTGAGCTTTCTGTTTCTTTTTGGCTTCCTTCATATTACGATGTACTAGCATGAAAGCTTTGTGTTGTTCTTGAAGAGCAATCTTGTGTTGGTCTTCTCCTGCATATCTCCTTCGAGGTTTCATTAACGTATCAAGAGGTAACACGACATCTCTGTTATACATAAGGTAGTATGGAGAAAACTTTGACGAATCATTAGGATGGAAACGAATGGCGGCCAACGTCTGATTACGAGGAATATCCCATGTTTGAGCGTTGTCTGTTATTTTCTTAGCCATCACGTCATGAAGAGTTCTATGAAATCTTTCTACTTTACCATTACCTTGAGGGCTGTAATAAGATGTTTTGATGTGGTTGATGTTCAATTCTTTTAAGGTTTGTTTCACTTTCTTGTTCACATTTTCTGTTCCGTTGTCTGTGAGAATTTGAAGAGGACAGCCATATCTTGGATATATTTCTTCTAAGATAAGATGTACTATGTTGTCAGCGACTTATCGGGAACGGGGAAGGCTTCTGGCCAACCAGAGTAAATGTCAATAAAAGAAACTATGTACTTGTTTCCTGACAAGGATGTTGGATATGGTCCAGAGAGATCAAGTCCTACCTTAGCCATTGGAAAAGGTGGTATGTCTGGCTCTTGAAGTGAAGGTTGATTTTTCTTATTGCTCCTCGTTTGGCATACTACACATCCTTCTACATAGGAATATAACCTTTTGTATAAATTTGGTATGTAGTATTTTAATCTAATTACGTCATATGTTTTGTCTACTCCCATATGTCCAAGTCCATCATAGTATTGCTGCACTATCAAAAGTTCTAACCCACGTGGTACATACAGTCGAAGTCTTGGGCCTTCTGAGTCTTCATCTGAAAGATAGTACATTAAACCATCAATTTCCAGAAACTTCTTTTCTACGGTTACCGTTGCTGTTCCTTTATTTAACCGATTCTTCAGTTTCTTGATCTGGTCATCGTGTTGTTGACTTTCTTTGATGTTGATTTCTTCTGGTAGATCAATAAAGGAGTTGATCAATTGGTCGTGTTGCTTAACCTCACTTTTGGCCAATCTCTTAGGTGAAAAGGCATTTGAGTTAAGTACGTTTACTTCAAAGAAACTGTCCTTAACATCTGGTTCCTCGTGCTCTGACTGCTCTTCCTCTTCACACTCAGGATTGACTGTAGGTAATCTGGATAAAAGATCTGCACAACAATTAAATCGTCCTTCTATGTACTCTACCTTACAGTTATATCCTGCGATACTTAATGCCCAGAGTTGAATTTTCTTATTCTGCATTGGAGATTCTAAGATATATTTTAGCGGCTTATGGTCTGTTCTTATAGTAAACTGAGCACCGTGTAAATAATGGTCTAACTTCTGAAGAGCGTAATGGATTGCAAATGCCTCCTTTTCTATGGTTGACCATTTTTCTTGAGTTTTACTCAGCTTGTGGGATAAGTAATATATTGGCTTATCTTCTCCTTCATCTGTTCTTTGGGTGAGGCAAGCTCCAATACAATTGTCGCTGGCATAGGTGTACAGGATGTACGGCTTATTAGTATCTGGATATGCTAGCAAAGGCGCTATCGTTAAACTTTCTTTAATAAAGTCAAATGATTTTTGGCAACATGGTGTCCATTTAAACCTTGAATACTTTCTGGTTAAGTCAATCAATGGTTCTGCAATCTTAGAGAAGTTTGGTATGACTCTCCTATAATAACTACACATACCTATAAAGCCACGAACTTCTCGGACTGTAGTGGGTGCAGGTAACTTTCTGATAGCTTCGACTTTCTTTGGATCAAGTGTAACGCCATGTTCATTGATGATGAAACCAAGATATTCAGTCTGTTCCTTGAAAAAACTACATTTCTTTAGCTTCATTTTTATTCCATGCTTTCTTAGGCGATTGAAAACGTCTTGAATATGACGAAGATGATCTTCCGGTGTCTCTGAGAATATAAGAATGTCATCCAGGTATGCGATGGCAAACTCCTCTTGTCCTTGAAGAACTATGTTCATCAGCTCTTGAAAGACTGCCGGTGCATTACTCAACCCAAATGGCATCCGGTTAAATTGGAATAATCCTTTGTGACATGCAAAGGCCGTTTTTTCTTTACTTGAATCGTCTAATTTCACCTGCCAATATCCACTCTTTAAGTCTAGTGCAGTGAAATATTTTGCCTTACCTAGTAAACAGAGAATATTATCAATCAACGGTAGCGGAAATGATACTGGTTCACTATCTTATTCAAACTTCTTAAGTCAACGCACATCCGGTATGATCCGTCTTTTTTCTTCACAACTACTAAGGGAAATGACCAAGGCGATTGTGATCTCTCAATAATCTTTGCGTCCATCATTTCCGGTATGGCCTTGTCAATTATCTGTCTTATATTTAAGGGTACACGGTAGGGTCTTTTCTTTATTGGGTGATGGTCTCCGGTGTCTATCTTCATTTTTACAGTATCAGTCACTCCAAGATCACTGTCCTTCTTTGCGAATAAATCATTGTTTTTGATCACAAGTCTTTTGATTGGGTGTTCGATTCTTTTAGGTACATCAATCTCTTCTTTTGTGTCTTGAGTAGTCTGTATTTGAGATATTCTTCTGTTTTAATGAGGTAATACGTCATACTATGTACCCTCTTGGAATTTTATAGTTTTTGTTAGTTTGGTTAACGAAGATCATTGGAACTTTCTTATCTTTTCGAACTATACAAACGGTGTCTGTTAAATATAGTCCTGGATCTTCCATAATGCATTATTGTCTATGCTGTTCACTTCAACCAAGTCACTTACGTCCAGAGGAAAATTGTTATTTATTTTTCCATAAAATACGGTCACCGTGTTTGGTCTCATAATAAGTTTCTTAGGTGTTCTTACAATAGTTGAGATGTGTAAATCTTCTTTAAGTTCCGCGTATACTTTGCCATCAATACGCATGAGTCCAAGATCAAAGTATAAACGAACATTGTTTTTTTTTTAGCCAATCACGACCGATAATCATGTTTTGGTTGAGTCCCTTTGTCACATAAAGTTTGTGGTCTAAAGTTAATCCTGAAATCTTAAAGGAAATATTTACATACCCTATCGCAATTAAAGAATTACTATTTGCTGCTGGTAGAGAGGGGATGTCATTTTTAAACCTAATGTCCCTTAGTGTTTAAAGACTCCGGCCCGTGAATGCAGACAATACCTGTGAGCAGGAGCAGTCTTTCAAAACAAGGATGTGCAGTTTGATCTAAAAAACTGACCAGTTTTATAACATCTTCGGGTTTCTCTAACACGCACTGTCTAACTCCTTCCCAGAATTCCAATTTATGGAAGCGCAATTGAAGTTTTATCCCAACTTAAATAGTCAGCCCATTTATAAGGCTACTAGTATCAAGTATTTTTTTTAAAATAATGTTATCCCTGCAAATGGATTTCATATAAAATTCTACTTAATGTAAACATTGTCTTTTGCTTGCTTGATTATCCAACTACATATAGGCAATTCTTCCTTAAAAATCAAATAATTTGTTATATAATGAATAAATGTTGTCTTTGTAATGATATTTTTCACATTTTAAAAAGTTTAAAAGATTCCGTTCCGTTCCGTAAATACCAATATCCACACGGGTAATGGTATTTTGCGGAACGGAACGGAATTAGAAGAAAATTATTCAGAAGTAAGGTAAGTAATGAATATTTAACTTTTTCCTTGCGAATGTGCTTTGTATATTTTAGAATTCGATATACATTGTGTTTTTGCTAGCTTGATTAACAAACTTGTAAGATCACGCGTGTAATTAACATATACTGGATTATAAATGAAATTAAAGTTGACGTTGTACACAACTCAAGCACACAAACGCCAAAATGATATGCATATACGCAAGATGTTGGATTGGATGAAATGGTTTGTTAGTTTGCTTTATTTATCCCAAAGAAACATAAAAATATACAAACGGCGAGTAGTTGTTATTATATAATATAAAAAGTGTGAAAGATTCCGTTCCGTTCCGTTAAATACTAATATCCACACGGGTATTGGTATTTTGCGGAACGGAACGGAATCAGAAGAAATTTTTTTATAAGTATGATAACAACATTGGTTATATCATATAAATATAATTTCTACTTCATATAAGCATTGTGTTTTTGCTAGCTTAATTAGTATCTAAACTATTTAGTTCTGCCGTGACAATAATATAAAATTGATTAAAAAAATGAAATAAGAGTTGTCGTTGTATACAACAGAAGCACACAATCGTTGAAATTGATAATCAGCACATACACAAGATGACTGAATTGATTTGATAGCTTGCTTTATTCATCTCTAAAGAATCTGATAAAAACAAATTCAAGGAACGGCGAGTAGTTGTTATGATATTTTTTCATTATTTTAAAAGTTTGAAAGATTCCGTTCCGTTCCGTTAAATACCAATATCCAGACGGGTAATGGTATTTTGCGGAACGGAACGGAATCAGAGAAAATTATTCAGAATAAAGAATACTTAAGTAAATTTCATCGATGTTACACAAACAGATTTATTGCGTTTGGTTTAAATCTCAACTTTATATGTACAGTGTCAATATAACATCTTAAAACAACTAGTGACTTTAAGTTTTCTCGGGAAAGAAGCGTGTAATGGCTTATAAAGCAATGAGTAGCATATTTCATATAATACACAGTGCATTTAAACATCAACATTTGAAAAACAATCTCCCGTTTACGATAGGTGTAATTGAAATAATGGCGTTTTTTTTTTTAAATTGTTTGCCCGTTCGGGGCCTCTTAACTGGTTTCGTTCCGCAAAGTACCAATAGCCTTACTATCTGCACGATTTATTGTTTATTGTTAAGCATATAAAACAATGGCTGAAACAAATCCAGCAAAGCCTTTAAAAGTTTTAGAGCGTCGGAGTTGGAACGTATTTTTTTTTTGTCAAATAAACTGAATTCTCTAGAGGACAATCATAAAAAGAAAGCAATACAATGTTATAATCTGCATGATTTATTTTTTAGTGTAAATAATGTAAAGACACATTGGTTAAAAGATAGCAAAGATTAAAAGGCTTACGACCGTATCTCTCTTTACATATATCTAAGATATTTCTATTCAAACGATGATCTCTACACCTAGGGTTACTGTTTATGAATAAATAGAAAAGAAATGTCATTTAGACTTTTAAACATATACTAATGGTGAATGTTCTCCAAATCTAGTGTATGCGATAAAAGCTCCTTACAATTTTTACTGTTCATTGTCAATCTATTCATTATGCTTTATTTCATTTCTATATCATGGAACCATAGATACAGGCAAACAAAAATCCGATTTTTAAAGGCAATAATGTATCTAGAGAAATACTTTCTACACAATTAAGTGTTGACACAAAAGATACTTTTGTACATTACGTGAATTTTACTTGCATAGTGTTAACAAACTCATTTTATCTCTGTCACATTCCTTTAGATGTACGTATTTGGCCTTATTTCCATGTTACGAAGTTAGATTTGTCTTTAGCTAAAAAATAATTGATAGCTTTAGAATCCATTCGTACCACATTTTTGCAATTTTTTTTTACAAGCCTTGCAGACATTTTTACCATTTGACAGAATACACGCCGAAAAAATTAAAACAACTTCGTGGATAGGCATTCAGCAGGAAAGTCTCTCTGGAGTATTCCGAGACAAACTTTAATACTCCACTCTCGTTTTAATCGCAATAAGAGCTCGTTATAACTTGATGATGTATCATCTTTCTCGAATTCGAAAACATCCGAATATGGAAGGAAAAACGGATTAAGATATCGTTGATCCGAGAGATTTAGCAGGTATTCATAGATACGCCCTGCAAGATCTACGTATGAATCCGTCGTTTTTCCTTTCCGAATAGAACTGTACATTTCTAGCCATAAATAGAAGGTACAATTCTTTAACATATAGCTTTTGATGGCGTGTGGAGGGTTGATGGGCAACGGTTTCTTGCGATTGAATTTCTCCTGGATTGTAAAGAGCGGTGACGGAATCACATCAATCTCGATTTGAGGACAGATCTCCTTACTTTTAACAATTTTTGCCAAAATATACGCATACCTAAATGGATCGGGGAGTGTTCTCATCAAAGCAATCTCAGCAGGAGCAGCCGATACACGGAGCATCCTCCTCGTCTTCTCATCCCGCGCGGTGTTACAGGTTTCAAAAATGTCGTCCTCATTCAATGGGGCCTTGGAACTAAAATCATTTACACGTGTTTGAAGAATGAGGAAACAACCTGCTTCCTTCACCTTCTTATCCATATCTAGAAAATCGGGAAACTTTACATTAGCGGGCCACCATCCAGGATTGTATACGACAGGAACCAAATCAATGCTGATTTTTAGTTGCTTGTATACTGTACCAATCCAGTAAACACTAAAATTGAAAACGGGCTTTCCACGAATGACATGCATCTTGTCCTCGTAAGTGAAATAAAGGTTGCCGTCTGACCAAACTTTTCTTTCATTCAAAGCGCGTTTCAAATAACCTTCATATAGTTTCAGAAATGGAAATGCAAGAAAGTATTCTTCATTGTCTGCAAACTCTTGGTATTCAGCAGGCACCGGCTTTTGGATGAATTTTAAACAGACAAACCCTTTTTCGGCACATTCCTTGGTCATGGCAATGCAAGTTATTTCCTTTAGCTCTTCAATGCATAACGCAAAATCAAATTCATCTGGCGGACCAACTTTGGTTCCTTCTACAGAAGATCCTGTTCGAAAAACTGTCATCTTGAATCTTTTATCGTAAGATTCAACAACTGAACAAAGGGTTTGCACAGTTTTCAATACATCCACAGATATTTGCGTCATTTCTTCCGTGTTTTCTGGACTGCTTTTGTAAAATGTGTTCAATAGGAATTCATAAAAGTCACTGCGTATGCTAGGGAGGTGCAACGCACTTTCTATATTTTCTTTAGTTTTGATCTCAGAACAACAAATGGATTTCGGCATATCAAGAAGAAGGTCTTCAAAGGATTTTGTACGGGAGTAAAGGACTACTCTTTTTTCAGTGTGAGCTAATTGTTTGAAACATCGATAACTGAAGTGTCTCCTAACAGTATCAATAGGTTTGTCTCCTAGACTATCTACGGCAAATGCATCTGCCTGATGCTCTAACAGAAGTTCAACTTGTTCTTCAAAGTTGTGATAGGCTGCAAGATGTAGTGGTGTGGATCCATTATTATCGCATGCATTCAGATTTACCTTTCCTTTAGTTATAACTTTCCTTATGAGATCTGGCAGTGGTCTGTGTTTCAATAAAGACATTAACGGCGTTCTTCCCCAGCGATCTTGATTATTTAGTTCAATGTCATATTTAAGTAGACTATCAAACACGTGCTCAAGAAAAAACACAGAGGCAGCCGACTCGTCGTAGACATTTTTGGCATTTACTTCAACATTTGCAAACAACAGAAATTCCAAAATGTCGTTATATATAGTTGATACACCTGCTAACCTGTGTACTGCTGTGTTCCCTAAATTATCAGAGGTCGTCAAATCAGCATGAAGACTATAAAGCCTGGCAAGAGAATCCTCGTCTATGTTAAAAGTGTCAATCATGTAAGCCCAAGGTGCTCGTCCCATTAAATCTGTAGTGTTCAGCAAATCTTTGACGGTATTTTTAATAAAATTCAAATCAATGAAGTCAATGATTTCAGTAACTTTTTCAAAGACCTCACTGATCATGTACACATGAAGGAAGTTCTCGCCTTTCAAGTTTTGCTGATGTAAATTAAGATTTAATGTAAAGTAGTTATCAAAAATGTGTTTAAGTAGAGGTGTATTGTCATCTCGTTTAGCTATGAGGTGTAATATGCTATCTCCATACTTAGTCTGTGCTTTTATATCCGCCCCCGCAAGAATTAGCTTATATATAATATCCACGGTCGCAGATTTTTCTTTGAGAGAATACGGATCATCATTAGAATTGGCGCGAAATCGAAAGCAACAGTGCAACGGTGTGTATCCATTGATGTCTGCTGAATTCACAGTAATGCTTTCTTGATCAAGAAGAAACGCTACGTTGTTTGGGGATTCCACAAACACAGCATAATGAAGTGGAGTCTGACCCCATTTGTTTTTCAAATTAACGTCAGCACCACATGACGTTAACACTTTCATTAGCTCTACGCCTTTAGGATTTATCCAGCGTACGGCTAAATGGAGCGGGGAATCTCCACGTAGATCTCCGGAACTCAGGAACTCGACATTTGAGGCGAGTGCTGCACATTCATTCACGTCTCCACTTAACACTGCTTTATGGAGTGGTGTGTACGGATTTGTACACGGTTTTTCAAGGTTTTCCTCCTCAATATAATCTTTGGTAGCTAGTTGATGAAAATAAGGTATACTTTGAAGTTTAGGTATGGCCATTTTTTTTTCTGGAAAAAAAGAATTTCTTTGTTATTTTTGCACATAAGAAATTTCACAAAATACAAAATTTAATTTTTCATAAGCCCTGATCTATTCTGTGTCCCGTTTCACACACATTCTGGGATTTTCTATAAAATTTATCAAATTTATATATCTAATAACTCTCTTCGGGAATATTTTGAAAAATACTTCTCATTTTACCCACTTGTAAGAGTTTTAATTATTTATGAAACTAATCATGACCAAACTATTTTGGTAAATGAAACAATTTATGTTTAATTAGATTTTTTCATTAAACTGTAAAGATATTTGGCTAAGTTGCTCTTGGGGTGTATACTATGATAATTTGTTCATATTTAAAGCTCTAAGCACAACTGCAGCGCTTTTTTGTCACCAGACTTCTAAACCTTTCAGTTTCGTTTTCGTGTTTTCTTAACAACGTCACCTACTGGCGAATCCTTGAGAAGTAATTGAACTGTGGAGAACTTGTAACTGTGTAAAAGGGAGAACTTTATATCTTAATTGATCCTGCATGCAAAATCATGGATGGTCAAGAAGGTATGAATTCTATTGACTTCTATCGAATTTGAATTAAATAATAACATGTTGGTTTTATGCATTGGGTTGTGTTCTGGGTGAAAAAAACAATGGAGTAATTCTACGATCTAATTAGCTTTTGAGTGTTTTCAATGTTACACTGTTGAAATGTTTGGGTCTACGTCACCATTTTATTTCAAATTTATACCTATAAATATTGCTTCATTTATCTGGACGGAAACGAAATAACATAATAGATACTTAACTGCTTTATATTGCTTATCAATAGTATTTGTAAAAACATCTGGTCTTTCCAATGCAAAAGAAAGCAGTTTGTTAAATTCGACATAGCTATGAATTAATACAAGTATTAAGAAACTGAGCTCGTATAATATGTGATACAAACATCAAATTTACGAATAAGAATATTAATGCACTGTACTTGATTTATTGGCATCTATTGTAAAACGAAAAAAAATTTGCGCCTAATATTTTAGCGAAAACGCAAGTGCCAATACATTGGCGCAATTAAATTTTAGCGCACACACCTTTTATTTTAAAAAAGGTTACATAAAACATGTTCTTGTTTGATGAACGGTTACGCTCAAATTTAATTCTGTGTTACTCAAGCAAGTTAACACAACGATTTCGATTTATAACTTGCATGCACGGTGAACTGTCGTTGAGAACAATATACACTTAGTTTTGTCCCAATATCAGTAGATAGATATGCAACTTAATTTATTGCCGATAATGTACAAGCTTTTGGTGGTAAACAAGTTTGAGCAATCGAACTTTCGATTTAATGTGCCGACTGAGATAACACTAGAAGAGTTCCGAAACTGGTAACTCAAATGCTACCAGTTTTGATCACAATGAGCAAATTTTTGTTAGAGTAGTTTTTATCTTAAAATGACACAAACGAAGGTATCGTCTAGTTATTTTTAAATCCGCTCCTCAGAGAGCTAGAAATTATTCATGGATTGGCAGCGTGGACGATCGACACGCTTGATCACATTTCACCTCGGGCACTGAATGGAAGTAACAGGGAATATGCAGTTTTGTAGGTGTTAATAATCTGTACTAATGAGCAATAAAATTGTATTGATTAATTCCCGTTTTGGCAGAACTTAATCTATTACCCATGTACTACACCTGCGTAACTGTGTAGTGTTAACAAACAGAATTGACCGTTCATAATTACGTTAGTGCACACTTTTAGGATTAGGAGGACTGAAGTTATTGTTTTGTAACTTGAAGATATTTAATGCAAAGGGAAATTCGTTGGCGCACTACTAATTTTAGCGCTCAAGAGTAGTTGCAACAAAGGCGGTAAAATCTGTAGTGCGCCATATTTTCTAATTTTGCAGTATCAAATGCAACTTCTTGTCAATTTTTAATTGCTAGAGAATATGTATCTGCGTACAAGATGATCTGAAAATGAAAAGTTATATAGGAGAACCCGTAGATGTCACGAATTAAAAAAAAGAGAAACCATAACCTATTAAATGGTTTCAAGTTATCCAGGATATGACTTCTATCTGATACCCTTGCAAAAACAATTATTAATCCATCTATGATGAGGAACAAATCAAGTATGAAGTTGTAAGGGGTTTACACTTATCTTTGCATGGGCTATAGAAACTTAAGGGCGGGAAATTTGTTCGAATATATGAAATCTAAAATATGAAAGAAAGAGTGGTATTCATGCAGCACATATATGTATCGAAATTAAAATTAGTATTATCTTACTTTTGTCAAAACTTTTAGCTCCTGTTTTAGTATCATGATTCATTTTTCATCATTGTATGGTTAACATGTTGTCAGCGATAATGATAAAAATGATAAAATTCAGCAAATGAACATTAATAAATTTTAGTTCTCTTCTTTGTTATTGACTGTTATCTTATTTGACATTATTTTCTTTACAATGCGCATGTGATATGTAGCTCAGCTACAATTTATCAAATTCTGGTGAGAACTAACTATCATATCTTAATAAAAATTACAACAACAGTTCTTAGTTTCCAGAAATTGCTAAAATTTCAAACTGATCATTTTAAAAATCATTCAAGGCAGCTAATAATATTTTGTACTGGAAATTGTCACTTTACATCCAAATGTATAAAACATTCTTTGTTTCAAAAATAAAGATGTATTGAGGAAACAACTTATTCCTCAACTTATAAATAGTTTATTTAGGTCTTCCGTTTCCAACAGAAGACCTTACTATTATTGTGCTTGTAAGATTATTCTTTTTTTTTTCTTTCTAGAAGCGAACTTTGAGGCTTCATATCTTGCTCATTTCTGAACGGTTTTTGCTCAAATTTTCAGGGCTTATAGACATTACAAAACACTATCTAAAACATTTCATAAACTATAAAATTCCTCTTCCGTTACCGAGTTATTGCCCTTTTAAAAATTTTAGGGCCTTTGGTTTCCAGACAAAGGCTCTGAGACTATGATAGCAGGGAATGGGAATCCAACGAATTTAAATAACAGAGACATTGAAGTTGTGCACATCGATTTTTGTTTTTGGATTAAGTTTTTTATATAGAAAAAGGTAGGGGGTCAAAAAAAGGATTCCAAAAAGTGCGAAAATCTAGACATATTTTTCTTTGTATCTTTTAAACGAAAAATATTTTGTTAAGACATGTAGAATAAAAGTTGTGCAGAATGTTAAGGGCTTTCATTTGACACCAATAAAAAAGGGCTGGCCCCTTAAATTAAGTGCCAATAGCGCTTGAAAGTTTTTGCTTAATAACTCAAAAACGGTTAGGATTTCGATATGGCTGTCGCTGGAAAAGTTGTTTGCTGGGATCTCATAAAGGTCGTTACAATGTTATTTTGTTGGTGATTTGTGTTGTATGAGTGTAAAAAGCTTTACATGTTAACATGTACCTCGTTTCATTTGGCAAGTTAACGAAAGTCTGTGTGCGTGCAACTGGCATAAAGTTACCACAGAAAGTATGCTGGTTTATACGGTGGCTTTAATTCATAAGATTTTTTTTTTCTACAATACAACCTTTTTTTTAGGAGTTTAAGTTCTTATAGTGCACAATTCAAACAAGAGGCCCATGGGCCACATCGCTCACCTCAGGAACAATAAATATGATGAAATCAGCTTAAAGGAGTCATAATACAAACTATCTGGATAATGTAGTATAATACATGTAGATCCTGTATAAATGAAAATCCATCCCCCCCCCACCCTGGATATTCTTATTTTTATTATCATTAGTCCCTTTTCTAACAGGATGATTTTATAGTCATAACACATGTTGAGCATTGCAGTTTTCAAAAAGATCCTAAACAATTGTTTATGTATGGGATATAAACCTACATCAAACTCTGAACCCCTTGTGAGGCCCAAGAATCATCAAGGGGCCAAAGTCTAAACAATTTTAAAGAAACACCTGGCTGATTAGTTTCCGACAAGAAGATTTTTAAAGATTTACTCTATATATTCCTATGTAGAAATTCAATCCCCAATTGTGGCCCCACCCTACCCCGGGGGGGGGGGGGGTTCATGATTTTCACAACTTTGAATCTACACTACCAGAGGATGCTTCCACACAAGTTTCAGCTTTCCATACTAATTAGTTTCCGAGAAGAAGATTTTTAAAGATTTAGTCTATGTATTCCTATGTAAAAATTTGAACCCCCATTGTGGCCCCATCCTACCCCGGAGAGTCATGATTTTCACAACTTTGAATATACCCTACCTGGGGATGATTCCACACAAGTTTCAGCTTTCCTGGCCAAATGGTTCTTGAGAAGAAGATTTTTAATGATTTAATCTATATATTCCTATGTAGAAATTTGACCCCTCATTGTGGCCCCATTCTACTTCCAGGGGTCATGATTTTCACAACTTTGAATCTACACTACCTAAAGATGCTTCCGCACAAGTTTCAGCCTCCCTTGCTGATTAGTTTCTGAGAAGAAGATTTTTAAAGATTTACTCTATAAATTCCTATGTAGAAATTCAACCCCCAATTGTGGTCCCACCCTACCCCCTGGGGTCATGATTTTCACATCTTTGAATCTACACTACCTGAGGATGCTTCCACACAAGTTCCAGCTTTCCTTGCTGATTAGTTTCTGAGAAGAAGATTTTTAAAGATTTACTCTATATATTCCTAGGTAAAAATTTAAACACCCATTGTGGCCCCACCCTATTTCCGGGGGTCAAGATTTTCACAACTTTGAATCTACACTACCTGAGGATGCTTTCACACAAGTTTCAACCTCCCTTGCTGATTAGTTTCTGAGAAGAAGATTTTTAAAGATTTACTCTATAAATTCCTATGTAGAAATTCAACCCCCAATTGTGGTCCCACCCTACCCCCTGGGGTCATGATTTTCACATCTTTGAATCTACACTACCTGAGGATGCTTCCACACAAGTTTCAGCTTTCCTTGCTGATTAGTTTCTGAGAAGAAGATTTTTAAAGATTTACTCTATAAATTCCTATGTAGAAATTCAACCCCCAATTGTGGCCACACCCTATTTCCGGGGGTCATGATTTTCACAGCTTTGAATCTACACTACCTGAGGATGCTTCCACACAAGTTTCAGCTTTCATTGCTGATTAGTTTCTGAGAAGAAGATTTTTAAAGATTAACTCTATAAATTCCTATGTAGAAATTCAACCCCCAATTGTGGCCCCACCCTACCCCCTGGGGTCATGATTTTCACATCTTTAAATTTACTCTACCTGAGAAAGCTTCCACATAAGTTTCAGCTTTCCTTGTTGATTAGTTTCTGAGAAGAAGATTTTTAAAGATTTACTCTATATATTCCTAGGTAAAAATTTGAACCCCCATTGTGGCCCCACCCTATTTCCGGGGGTCAAGATTTTCACAACTTTGAATCTACACTACCTGAGGATGCTTCCACACAAGTTTCAGCTTTCCTTGCTGATTAGTTTCTGAGAAGAAGATTTTTAAAGATTTACTCTATAAATTCCTATGTAGAAATTCAACCCCCAATTGTGGCCCCACCGTATTTCCGGGGGTCATGATTTTCACAACTTTTAATCTACACTACCTGAGGATGCTTCCACACAAGTTTCAGCTTTCATTGCCGATTAGTTTCTGAGAAGAAGATTTTTAAAGATTAACTTTATAAATTCCTATGTAGAAATTCAACCCCCAATTGTGGCCCCACCCTACCCCCTGGGGTCATGATTTTCACATCTACCTTAGGAAGCTTCCACATAAGTTTCAGCTTTCCTTGCTGATTAGTTTCTGAGAAGAAGATTTTTAAAGATTTACTCTATATATTCCTATGTAAAAATTTGAACCCCCATTGTGGCTCCACCCTATTTCCGGGGGTCAAGATTTTCACAACTTTGAATCTACACTACCTGAGGATGCTTTCACACAAGTTTCAGCCTCCCTTGCTGATTAGTTTCTGAGAAGAAGATTTTTAAAGATTTAATCTATAAATTCCTATGTAGAAATTCAACCCCCAATTGTGGTCCCACCCTACCCCCTGGGGTCATGATTTTCACATCTTTGAATCTACACTACCTGAGGATGCTTCCACACAAGTTTCAGCTTTCCTTGCTGATTAGTTTCTGAGAAGAAGATTTTTAAAGATTTACTCTATAAATTCCTATGTAGAAATTCAACCCCCAATTGTGGCCACACCCTATTTCCGGGGGTCATGATTTTCACAGCTTTGAATCTACACTACCTGAGGATGCTTCCACACAAGTTTCAGCTTTCATTGCTGATAAGTTTCTGAGAAGAAGATTTTTAAAGATTAACTCTATAAATTCCTATGTAGAAATTCAACCCCCAATTGTGGCCCCACCCTACCCCCTGGGGTCATGATTTTCACATCTTTGAATTTACTCTACCTGAGGAACCTTCCACATAAGTTTCAGCTTTCCTTGCTGATTAGTTTCTTAGAAGAAGATTTTTAAAGATTTACTCTATATATTCCTAGGTAAAAATTTGAACCCCCATTGTGGCCCCACCCTATTTCCGGGGGTCAAGATTTTCACAACTTTGAATCTACACTACCTGAGGATGCTTCCACAAAAGTTCCAGCTTTCATTGCTGATTAGTTTCTGAGAAGAGGATTTTTAAAGATTAACTCTATATATTCCTATGTAAAAATTTGAACCCCCATTGTTGCCCCACCCTATTTTCGGGGGTCATGATTTTCACAATTTCAAATCTACTCTACCTAAAGATGCTTCCACACAAGTTTCAGCTTTACTGGTTGATAAGTTTCTGAGAAGAAGATTTTTAAAGATTTACTCTATAAATTCCTATGTAGAAATTCAACCCCTAATTGTGGCCCCACCCTACCCCCTGGGGTCATGATTTTCACATCTTTGAATCTACACTACCTGAGGATGCTTCCACACAAGTTTCAGCTTTCCTGGCTGATTAGTTTCTGAGAAGAAGATTTTTAAAGATTTACTATATATTTTTATACGTAAAAATTCAACCCCCCATTGTGGCCCCACCCTACCCCCTGGGGTCATGACTTTCACATCTTTGAATTTACACTACCTGAGGATGCTTCCACATAAGTTTCAGCTTTCCTGGCTGATTAGTTTCTGAGGAGAAGATTTTTAAAGATTTACTCTATAAATTCCTATGTAGAAATTCAACCCATAATTGTGGCCTCACCATACCCTGGGGTCATGATTTTGACATCTTTGAATCTACACTACCTGAGGATGCTTCCACACAAGTTTCAGCTTTCCTTGCTGATTAGTTTCTGAGAAGAAGATTTATAAAGATTAACTCTATATATTCCTATGTAAAAATTTGAACCCCCATTGTTGCCCCACCCTATTTTCGGGGGTCATGATTTTCACAATTTTGAATCTACACTACCAGAGGATGCTTCCACACAAGTTTCAGCTTTCCTGGTTGATAAGTTTCTGAGAAGAAGATTTTTAAAGATTTACTATATAAATTCCTATGTAGAAATTCAACCCCTAATAGTGGCCCCACCCTACCCCCTGGGGTCATGAATTTCACATCTTTAAATCAACACTACCTGAGGATGCTTCCACACAAGTTTCAGCTTTCCTGGCTGATTAGTTTCTGAGAAGAAGATTTTTAAAGATTTACTCTATATATTCCTATGTAAAAGTTTGAACTCCCATTGTGGCCCCACCCTATTTCCGGGGGTCATGATTTTCACAACTTTGAATCTACACTACCTAGAGATGCTTCCACACAAGTTTCAGATTTCCTGGCTGATCAGTTTCTGAGAAGAAGATTTTTAAAGATTTACTCTATAAATTCCTATGTAGAAATTCAACCCCTAATTGTGGCCCCATCCTACCCCCTGGGGTCATGATTTTCACATCTTTGAATCTACACTACCTGAGGATGCTTCCACACAAGTTTCAGCTTTCCTGGCTGATTAGTTTTTGAGAAGAAGATTTTTAAAGATTTACTCTATATATTCCTATGTAAAAATTTGAACCCCCATTGTGGCCCCACCCTATTTCCTGGGGTCATGATTTTCACAACTTTGAATCTACACTACCTGAGGATGCTTCCACACAAGTTGCACCTTTCATTGTTGATTAGTTTCTGAGAAGAAGATTTTTAAAGATTAACTCTATATATTCCTATGTAAAAATTTGAACCCCCATTGTTGCCCCACCCTATTTTCGGGGGTCATGATTTTCACAACTTTGAATCTACACTACCTAAAGATGCTTTCACACAAGTTTCAGCTCTCCTGGTTGATAAGTTTCTGAGAAGAAGATTTTTAAAGATTTACTCTATAAATTCCTATGTAGAAATTCAACCCCCCATTGTGGCCCCACCCTACCCCAGGGGGTCATGATTTTCACATCTTTGAATCTACATTACATGAGGATGCTTCCACACAAGTTTCAGCTTTCCTGGCTGATTAGTTTCTGAGAAGAAGATTTTTAAAGATTTACTCTATATATTCCTAGGTAAAAGTTTGAACCCCCATTGTGGCCCCACCCTATTTCCGGGGGTCATGATTTTCACAACTTTGATTCTACACTACATAAAAATGCTTCCACACATGTTTCAGCTTTCCTGGCTGATTAGTTTCTGAGAAGATTTTTAAAGATTTACTCTATAAATTCCTATGTAGAAATTCAACCCCCCATTGTGGCCCCACCCTACCCCCTGGGGTCATGACTTTCACATCTTTGAATTTACACTACCTGAGGATGCTTCCACATAAGTTTCAGCTTTCCTGGCTGATTAGTTTCTGAGGAGAAGATTTTTAAAGATTTACTCTATATATTCCTATGTAAAAGTTTGAACCCCCATTGTGGCCCCACCGTATTTTCGGGGGTCATGATTTTCACAACTTTGAATCTACACTACCTAAAGATGCTTCCACACAAGTTTCAGATTTCCTGGCTGATTAGTTTCTGAGAAGAAGATTTTTAAAGATTTACTCTATAAATTCCTATGTAGAAATTCAACCCCTAATTGTGGCCCCACCCTACCCCCTGGGGTCATGATTTTAACATCTTTGAATCTACACTACCTGAGGATGCTTCCACACAAGTTTCAGCTTTCCTTGCTGATTAGTTTCTGAGAAGAAGATTTTTAAAGATTTACTCTATATATTCCTATGTAAAAATTTGAACCCCCATTGTGGCCCCACCCTATTTTCGGGGGTCATGATTTTCACAATTTCAAATCTACACTACCTAAAGATGCTTCCACACAAGTTTTAGCTTTCCTGGTTGATAAGTTTCTGAGAAGAAGATTTTTAAAGATTTACTCTATAAATTCCTATGTAGAAATTCAACCCCTAATTGTGGCCCCACCTTACCCCCTGGGGTCATGATTTTCACATCTTTGAATCTACACTACCTGAGGATGCTTCCACACAAGTTTCAGCTTTCCTGACTGATTAGTTTCTGAGGAGAAGATTTTTAAAGATTTACTCTTTATATTCATACGTAAAAATTCAACCCCCCATTGTGGCCCCAGCCTACCCCCTGGGGTCATGACTTTCACATCTTTGAATTTACACTACCTGAGGATGCTTCCACACAAGTTTCAGCTTTCCTGGCTGATTAGTTTCTGAGGAGAAGATTTTTAAAGATTTACTCTATATAATCCTATGTAAAAGTTTGAACCCCCATTGTGGCCCCACCGTATTTTCGGGGGTCATGATTTTCACAACTTTGAATCTACACTACCTAAAGATGCTTCCACACAAGTTTCAGATTTTCTGGCTGATTAGTTTCTGAGAAGAAGATTTTTAAAGATTTACTCTATAAATTCCTATGTAGAAATTCAACCCCTAATTGTGGCCCCACCCTTCCCCCCTGGGGTCATGATTTTCACATCTTTGAATCTACACTACCTGAGGATGCTTCCACACAAGTTTCAGCTTTCCTTGCTGATTAGTTTCTGAGAAGAAGATTTTTAAAGATTTACTCTATATATTCCTATGTAAAAATTTGAACTCCCATTGTGGCCCCACCCTATTTCCGGGGGTCATGATTTTCACAACTTTGAATCTACACTACCTGAGGATGCTTCCACACAAGTTTCAGCTTTCATTGCTGATTAGTTTCTGAGAAGAAGATGTTTAAAGATTAACTCTATATATTCCTATGTAAAAATTTGAACCCCCATTGTTGCCCCACCATATTTTCGGGGGTCATGATTTTTATAATTTAGAATCTACACTACCTGAGGATGCTTCCACACAAGTTTCAGCTTTCCTGGCTGATTAGTTTCTGAGAAGAAGATTTTTAAAGATTTACTCTATATATTCCTTGGTAAAAATTTGAACCCCCATTGTGGCCCCACCCTATTTCCGGGGGTCAAGATTTTCACAACTTTGAATCTACACTACCTGAGGATGCTTCCACACAAGTTTCAGCTTTCCTTGCTGATTAGTTTCTGAGAAGAAGATTTTTAAAGATTTACTCTATATATTCCTATGTAAAAGTTTGAACCCCCATTGTGGCCCCACCCTATTTCCGGGGGTCATGATTTTCACAACTTTAAATCTACACTACCTGAGGATGCTACCACACAAGTTTCAGCTTTCATTGCTGATTAGTTTCTGAGAAGAAGATTTTTAAAGATTAACTCTATATATTCCTATGTAAAAATTTGAACCCCCATTGTTGCCCCACCATATTTTCGGGGGTCATGATTTTCATTATTTAGAATCTACACTACCTGAGGATGCTTCCACACAAGTTTCAGCTTTCCTGGTTGATAAGTTTCTGAGAAGAAGATTTTTAAAGATTTACTCTATATATTCCTATGTAGAAATTCAGTCCCTAATTGTGGCCCCACCCTACCTCCTGGGGTCATGATTTTCACATCTTTGAATCTACACTTCCTGAGGATGCTTCCACACAAGTTTCAGCTTTCCTGGCTGATTAGTTTCTGACAAGAAGATTTTTAAAGATTTACTTTATATATTCCTATGTAAAAATTTGAACCCCCATTGTGGCCCCACCCTATTTCCGGGGGTCATGATTTTCACAACTTTGAATCTACACTACCTGAGGATGCTTCCACACAAGTTTCAGCTTTCATTGCTGATTAGTTTCTGAGAAGAAGATTTTTAAAGATTAACTCTATATATTCCTAGGTAAAAATTTGAACCCCCATTGTTGCCCCATCATATTTTCGGGGGTCATGATTTTCATAATTTAGAATCTACACTACCCAAAGATGCTTCCACACAAGTTTCAGCTTTCCTGGTTGATAAGTTTCTGAGAAGAAGATTTTTAAAGATTTACTCTATAAATTCCTATGTAGAAATTCAGTCCCTAATTGTGGCCCCACCCTACCCCCTGGGGTCATGATTTTCACATCTTTGAATCTACACTACCTGAGGATGCTTCCACACAAGTTTCAGCTTTCCTTGCTGATTAGTTTCTGAGAAGAGGATTTTTAAAGATTAACTCTATATATTCCTATGTAAAACTTTGAACCCCCATTGTGGCCCCACCCTATTTTCGGGGGTCATGATTTTCACAATTTCAAATCTACTCTACCTAAAGATGCTTCCACACAAGTTTTAGCTTTACTGGTTGATAAGTTTCTGAGAAGAAGATTTTTAAAGATTTACTCTATAAATTCCTATGTAGAAATTCAACCCCTAATTGTGGCCCCACCCTACCCCCTGGGGTCATGATTTTCACATCTTTAAATCTACACTACCTGAGGATGCTTCCACACAAGTTTCAGCTTTCCTTGCTGATTAGTTTCTGAGAAGAAGATTTTTAAAGATTTACTCTATATATTCCTAGGTAAAAATTTGAACCCCCATTGTGGCCCCACCCTATTTCCGGGGGTCAAGATTTTCACAACTTTGAATCTACACTACCTGAGGATGCTTCCACAAAAGTTCCAGCTTTCATTGCTGATTAGTTTCTGAGAAGAGGATTTTTAAAGATAAACTCTATATATTCCTAGGTAAAAATTTGAACCCCCATTGTTGCCCCACCCTATTTTCGGGGGTCATGATTTTCACAATTTCAAATCTACTCTACCTAAAGATGCTTCCACACAAGTTTCAGCTTTACTGGTTGATAAGTTTCTGAGAAGAAGATTTTTAAAGATTTACTCTATAAATTCCTATGTAGAAATTCAACCCCTAAGTGTGGCCCCACCCTACCCCCTGGGGTCATGATTTTCACATCTTTGAATCTACACTACCTGAGGATGCTTCCACACAAGTTTCAGCTTTCCTGACTGATTAGTTTCTGAGAAGAAGATTTTTAAAGATTTACTATATATTTTTATACGTAAAAATTCAACCCCCCATTGTGGCCCCACCCTACCCCCTGGGGTCATGACTTTCACATCTTTGAATTTACACTACCTGAGGATGCTTCCACATAAGTTTCAGCTTTCCTGGCTGATTAGTTTCTGAGGAGAAGATTTTTAAAGATTTACTCTATAAATTCCTATGTAGAAATTCAACCCATAATTGTGGCCTCACCATACCCCCTGGGGTCATGATTTTGACATCTTTGAATCTACACTACCTGAGGATGCTTCCACACAAGTTTCAGCTTTCCTTGCTGATTAGTTTCTGAGAAGAAGATTTATAAAGATTAACTCTATATATTCCTATGTAAAAATTTGAACCCCCATTGTTGCCCCACCCTATTTTCGGGGGTCATGATTTTCACAATTTTGAATCTACACTACCAGAGGATGCTTCCACACAAGTTTCAGCTTTCCTGGTTGATAAGTTTCTGAGAAGAAGATTTTTAAAGATTTACTATATAAATTCCTATGTAGAAATTCAACCCCTAATAGTGGCCCCACCCTACCCCCTGGGGTCATGAATTTCACATCTTTAAATCAACACTACCTGAGGATGCTTCCACACAAGTTTCAGCTTTCCTGGCTGATTAGTTTCTGAGAAGAAGATTTTTAAAGATTTACTCTATATATTCCTATGTAAAAGTTTGAACTCCCATTGTGGCCCCACCCTATTTCCGGGGGTCATGATTTTCACAACTTTGAATCTACACTACCTAGAGATGCTTCCACACAAGTTTCAGATTTCCTGGCTGATCAGTTTCTGAGAAGAAGATTTTTAAAGATTTACTCTATAAATTCCTATGTAGAAATTCAACCCCTAATTGTGGCCCCATCCTACCCCCTGGGGTCATGATTTTCACATCTTTGAATCTACACTACCTGAGGATGCTTCCACACAAGTTTCAGCTTTCCTGGCTGATTAGTTTTTGAGAAGAAGATTTTTAAAGATTTACTCTATATATTCCTATGTAAAAATTTGAACCCCCATTGTGGCCCCACCCTATTTCCTGGGGTCATGATTTTCACAACTTTGAATCTACACTACCTGAGGATGCTTCCACACAAGTTGCACCTTTCATTGTTGATTAGTTTCTGAGAAGAAGATTTTTAAAGATTAACTCTATATATTCCTATGTAAAAATTTGAACCCCCATTGTTGCCCCACCCTATTTTCGGGGGTCATGATTTTCACAACTTTGAATCTACACTACCTAAAGATGCTTTCACACAAGTTTCAGCTCTCCTGGTTGATAAGTTTCTGAGAAGAAGATTTTTAAAGATTTACTCTATAAATTCCTATGTAGAAATTCAACCCCCCATTGTGGCCCCACCCTACCCCAGGGGGTCATGATTTTCACATCTTTGAATCTACATTACATGAGGATGCTTCCACACAAGTTTCAGCTTTCCTGGCTGATTAGTTTCTGAGAAGAAGATTTTTAAAGATTTACTCTATATATTCCTAGGTAAAAGTTTGAACCCCCATTGTGGCCCCACCCTATTTCCGGGGGTCATGATTTTCACAACTTTGATTCTACACTACATAAAAAT
This sequence comes from Magallana ariakensis, assembly GCA_020458035.1. Lineage (NCBI taxonomy): Eukaryota > Metazoa > Mollusca > Bivalvia > Ostreida > Ostreidae > Magallana > Magallana ariakensis. Next base: position 96,918 of record CM035812.1, read on the forward strand.
GCTTCCACACATGTTTCAGCTTTCCTGGCTGATTAGTTTCTGAGAAGATTTTTAAAGATTTACTCTATAAATTCCTATGTAGAAATTCAACCCCCCATTGTGGCCCCACCCTACCCCCTGGGGTCATGACTTTCACATCTTTGAATTTACACTACCTGAGGATGCTTCCACATAAGTTTCAGCTTTCCTGGCTGATTAGTTTCTGAGGAGAAGATTTTTAAAGATTTACTCTATATATTCCTATGTAAAAGTTTGAACCCCCATTGTGGCCCCACCGTATTTTCGGGGGTCATGATTTTCACAACTTTGAATCTACACTACCTAAAGATGCTTCCACACAAGTTTCAGATTTCCTGGCTGATTAGTTTCTGAGAAGAAGATTTTTAAAGATTTACTCTATAAATTCCTATGTAGAAATTCAACCCCTAATTGTGGCCCCACCCTACCCCCTGGGGTCATGATTTTAACATCTTTGAATCTACACTACCTGAGGATGCTTCCACACAAGTTTCAGCATTCCTTGCTGATTAGTTTCTGAGAAGAAGATTTTTAAAGATTTACTCTATATATTCCTATGTAAAAATTTGAACCCCCATTGTGGCCCCACCCTATTTTCGGGGGTCATGATTTTCACAATTTCAAATCTACACTACCTAAAGATGCTTCCACACAAGTTTTAGCTTTCCTGGTTGATAAGTTTCTGAGAAGAAGATTTTTAAAGATTTACTCTATAAATTCCTATGTAGAAATTCAACCCCTAATTGTGGCCCCACCTTACCCCCTGGGGTCATGATTTTCACATCTTTGAATCTACACTACCTGAGGATGCTTCCACACAAGTTTCAGCTTTCCTGACTGATTAGTTTCTGAGGAGAAGATTTTTAAAGATTTACTCTTTATATTCATACGTAAAAATTCAACCCCCCATTGTGGCCCCAGCCTACCCCCTGGGGTCATGACTTTCACATCTTTGAATTTACACTACCTGAGGATGCTTCCACACAAGTTTCAGCTTTCCTGGCTGATTAGTTTCTGAGGAGAAGATTTTTAAAGATTTACTCTATATAATCCTATGTAAAAGTTTGAACCCCCATTGTGGCCCCACCGTATTTTCGGGGGTCATGATTTTCACAACTTTGAATCTACACTACCTAAAGATGCTTCCACACAAGTTTCAGATTTTCTGGCTGATTAGTTTCTGAGAAGAAGATTTTTAAAGATTTACTCTATAAATTCCTATGTAGAAATTCAACCCCTAATTGTGGCCCCACCCTTCCCCCCTGGGGTCATGATTTTCACATCTTTGAATCTACACTACCTGAGGATGCTTCCACACAAGTTTCAGCTTTCCTTGCTGATTAGTTTCTGAGAAGAAGATTTTTAAAGATTTACTCTATATATTCCTATGTAAAAATTTGAACCCCCATTGTGGCCCCACCCTATTTCCGGGGGTCATGATTTTCACAACTTTGAATCTACACTACCTGAGGATGCTTCCACACAAGTTTCAGCTTTCATTGCTGATTAGTTTCTGAGAAGAAGATGTTTAAAGATTAACTCTATATATTCCTATGTAAAAATTTGAACCCCCATTGTTGCCCCACCATATTTTCGGGGGTCATGATTTTTATAATTTAGAATCTACACTACCTGAGGATGCTTCCACACAAGTTTCAGCTTTCCTGGCTGATTAGTTTCTGAGAAGAAGATTTTTAAAGATTTACTCTATATATTCCTTGGTAAAAAATTGAACCCCCATTGTGGCCCCACCCTATTTCCGGGGGTCAAGATTTTCACAACTTTGAATCTACACTACCTGAGGATGCTTCCACACAAGTTTCAGCTTTCCTTGCTGATTAGTTTCTGAGAAGAAGATTTTTAAAGATTTACTCTATATATTCCTATGTAAAAGTTTGAACCCCCATTGTGGCCCCACCCTATTTCCGGGGGTCATGATTTTCACAACTTTAAATCTACACTACCTGAGGATGCTACCACACAAGTTTCAGCTTTCATTGCTGATTAGTTTCTGAGAAGAAGATTTTTAAAGATTAACTCTATATATTCCTATGTAAAAATTTGAACCCCCATTGTTGCCCCACCATATTTTCGGGGGTCATGATTTTCATTATTTAGAATCTACACTACCTGAGGATGCTTCCACACAAGTTTCAGCTTTCCTGGTTGATAAGTTTCTGAGAAGAAGATTTTTAAAGATTTACTCTATATATTCCTATGTAGAAATTCAGTCCCTAATTGTGGCCCCACCCTACCTCCTGGGGTCATGATTTTCACATCTTTGAATCTACACTTCCTGAGGATGCTTCCACACAAGTTTCAGCTTTCCTGGCTGATTAGTTTCTGACAAGAAGATTTTTAAAGATTTACTTTATATATTCCTATGTAAAAATTTGAACCCCCATTGTGGCCCCACCCTATTTCCGGGGGTCATGATTTTCACAACTTTGAATCTACACTACCTGAGGATGCTTCCACACAAGTTTCAGCTTTCATTGCTGATTAGTTTCTGAGAAGAAGATTTTTAAAGATTAACTCTATATATTCCTAGGTAAAAATTTGAACCCCCATTGTTGCCCCATCATATTTTCGGGGGTCATGATTTTCATAATTTAGAATCTACACTACCCAAAGATGCTTCCACACAAGTTTCAGCTTTCCTGGTTGATAAGTTTCTGAGAAGAAGATTTTTAAAGATTTACTCTATAAATTCCTATGTAGAAATTCAGTCCCTAATTGTGGCCCCACCCTACCCCCTGGGGTCATGATTTTCACATCTTTGAATCTACACTACCTGAGGATGCTTCCACACAAGTTTCAGCTTTCCTTGCTGATTAGTTTCTGAGAAGAGGATTTTTAAAGATTAACTCTATATATTCCTATGTAAAACTTTGAACCCCCATTGTTGCCCCACCCTATTTTCGGGGGTCATGATTTTCACAATTTCAAATCTACTCTACCTAAAGATGCTTCCACACAAGTTTTAGCTTTACTGGTTGATAAGTTTCTGAGAAGAAGATTTTTAAAGATTTACTCTATAAATTCCTATGTAGAAATTCAACCCCTAATTGTGGCCCCACCCTACCCCCTGGGGTCATGATTTTCACATCTTTAAATCTACACTACCTGAGGATGCTTCCACACAAGTTTCAGCTTTCCTGGCTGATTAGTTTCTGAGAAGAAGATTTTTAAAGATTTACTCTATATATTCATACGTAAAAATTCAACCCCCCATTGTGGCCCCACCCTACCCCCTGGGGTCATGACTTTCACAACTTTGAATCTACACTACCTGAGGATGCTTCCACACAAGTTTCACCTTTCATTGTTGATTAGTTTCTGATAAGAAGATTTTTAAAGATTAACTCTATATATTCCTATGTAAAATTTTGAACCCCCATTGTTGCCCCACCCTATTTTCGGGGGTCATGATTTTCACAATTTTGAATCTACACTACCTAAAGATGCTTTCACACAAGTTTCAGCTCTCCTGGTTGATAAGTTTCTGAGAAGAAGATTTTTAAAGATTTACTCTATAAATTCCTATGTAGAAATTCAACCCCCCATTGTGGCCCCACCCTACCCCCGGGGGTCATGATTTTCACATCTTTCAATCTACATTACCTGAGGATGCTTCCACACAAGTTTCAGCTTTCCTGACTGATTAGTTTCTGAGAAGAAGATTTTTAAAGATTTACTCTATAAATTCCTATGTAGAAATTCAGTCCCTAATTGTGGCCCCACCCTACCCCCTGGGGTCATGATTTTCACATCTTTGAATCTACACTACCTGAGGATGCTTCCACACAAGTTTCAGCTTTCCTTGCTGATTAGTTTCTGAGAAGAGGATTTTTAAAGATTAACTCTATATATTCCTATGTAAAACTTTGAACCCCCATTGTTGCCCCACCCTATTTTCGGGGGTCATGATTTTCACAATTTCAAATCTACTCTACCTAAAGATGCTTCCACACAAGTTTTAGCTTTACTGGTTGATAAGTTTCTGAGAAGAAGATTTTTAAAGATTTACTCTATAAATTCCTATGTAGAAATTCAACCCCTAATTGTGGCCCCACCCTACCCCCTGGGGTCATGATTTTCACATCTTTGAATCTACACTACCTGAGGATGCTTCCACACAAGTTTCAGCTTTCCTGGCTGATTAGTTTCTGACAAGAAGATTTTTAAAGATTTACTCTATATATTCATACGTAAAAATTCAACCCCCCATTGTGGCCCCACCCTACCCCCTGGGGTCATGACTTTCACAACTTTGAATCTACACTACCTGAGGATGCTTCCACACAAGTTTCACCTTTCATTGTTGATTAGTTTCTGATAAGAAGATTTTTAAAGATTAACTCTATATATTCCTATGTAAAAATTTGAACCCCCATTGTTGCCCCACCCTATTTTCGGGGGTCATGATTTTCACAATTTTGAATCTACACTACCTAAAGATGCTTTCACACAAGTTTCAGCTCTCCTGGTTGATAAGTTTCTGAGAAGAAGATTTTTAAAGATTTACTCTATAAATTCCTATGTAGAAATTCAACCCCCCATTGTGGCCCCACCCTACCCCCGGGGGTCATGATTTTCACATCTTTGAATCTACATTACCTGAGGATGCTTCCACACAAGTTTCAGCTTTCCTGGCTGATTAGTTTCTGAGAAGAAGATTTTTAAAGATTTACTCTATATATTCCTATGTAAAAGTTTGAACCCCCATTGTGGCCCCACCCTATTTCCGGGGGTCATGATTTTCACAACTTTGATTCTACACTACCTAAAAATGCTTCCACACATGTTTCAGCTTTCCTGGCTGATTAGTTTCTGAGAAGATTTTTAAAGATTTACTCTATAAATTCCTATGTAGAAATTCAACCCCTAATTGTGGCCCCACTCTACCCCCTGGGGTCATGATTTTCACATCTTTGAATCTACACTACCTGAGGATGCTTCCACACAAGTTTCAGCTTTCCTGGCTGATTAGTTTCTGAGAAGAAGATTTTTAAAGATTTACTCTATATATTCATACGTAAAAATTCAACCCCCCATTGTGGCCCCACCCTACCCCCTGGGGTCATGATTTTCACATCTTTGAATCTACACTACCTGAGGATGCTTCCACACAAGTTTTAGCTTTTCTGGCCAAATGGTTCTCGAGAAGAAGATTTTTGAAAATTTCTCAATTTTTTAAAATAGATTCTATTTATCTCCCCTTTGAAAAGGGCGTGATCCTTAATTTTCACAAATTTGAATCCCCTTTGCCTAAGGGTGCTTTGTGCCAAGTTTGGTTAGAATTGGCCCAGTAGTTTTTGAGGAGATGTCAAAAATGTGAAAAGTTTATGGACAGACAGACGGACAGACGGTCAGACAGACAGACGGACAGACAGACGGACGACAGACAAAATGTGATCAGAAAAGCTCACTTGAGCTTTCAGCTCAGGTGAGTTAAACAACGAGAATCGGAAAACAAGGCAGTTTTTTTTTCTTTTCTACTAAAACACAAAATACGGATTAAAACAAATCTATGTATTAAATTTTAATTTTCATACTGCATGTATCTAAAATCTACCTTGAATCAGAGTTGTGTGTGTGTATACCATTACGTAAGCTATCCCTCGCCCGCGGCCGAGAAAATCGGTCACCATGGTCGCGGCTGGGCTACCTAGCGGTCAGCGGTTATCTAATACACAAGAGTCGCGACTCTCATATGCATTTTTATATCCGCAAACAAAAGAATTGTTTTAGTTTTGATTACACATAAAAGTTTATTCTTCTTAAATTGGATTAAACGATAGGGTGTCATTTAAGAAGTCGTTCAGTTAATTAATAAAATAATGTCGTTATCAATCTAAAGCAATATCAGGCATAGATCAATTGTGGGTTTTAAGTAAAAAAAGAACTTCTATTTGATAGATTTTAGTCATTATACTGCAAACTTTTCAAATCTCCCTGGGTTCTGAGCTGTGCATTGTAACTTTTCGTAATCTATCCTTCGCCCACGACCGAGGAGATCAGCCACGGCTGCACAACCTAGCTTTAAGCGGTTATCTAATACACAAACACACGTATATGAACGTGTTTGAGTTTATAACAGTTTGTCCATCTTGTATTTATTTAATTAAACATTGGGGTGTAAATTAGGAAGTCGTTATGAAAATTAATAAAAGCGATATTACTCCAAATCGGAAACATCGTCAGACATGAATGAATGGTTGGTTTGTAAGTCTAAAATGTTTTAAAAAGTGTACAAATAATATTTTAAATCAACAAAATAATGAAATCATCCCTTGCACACGGCCAAGGAGATCCAGCGCGAGTGGACAAGTGATCCGGGTTGGTTCGTGTTCTTCTACATGTACCTTTTTCACGCGTGCATGCTTCATATTTTGTACGAACACAACTATTTTCTTTTATTATGTTTTCAAATATTATATTGGTTTAAGATAAAAAGATAAATTTATTACATGTACAGCTGATTTAGTATTGATTAATACGACTGCGTACAAGGTAGTTTAAAAATCAAATTGTTATCAAAGTTCCATGTTATATCTTAGCGGTAGGTGCTGGCAAGATAAAAGAATGTCCTAAATTGATGGATTCGGTGATTATTTTAAAAAAATTCACTTGAGTTTTTAAACAAGTTTTGTTTAGATTCTAGCGGTCACATATTAATCACTTATGTAGTGTTTCTACGTGGTCGTTCGTTTGATTGTAAAACGTAAAAACGAACTCACTGCTGTGTTGCCCCCTCCCCCCGCCCCGCTGCCAAGTGCTCGCTCTGGATTTTTTTTTTAAATTGACGAAAAGATATCCAGATCTGTCAGTAATCATTTTTTGGCGACTTCTCCTTATGTGTAACATTTGCACTTTCCCACCCGTTTGTTTATTCGGTCAGTCTGTGTTAATTCAATCGCCACGTGCGGCCGAAAATCGTGTGTCGCTTCAGCGCACACAGCTGAGAACAAATAAAACCCAAGGTTATTTATGGCTGCTGATCATCAGTTGTTATGTAATTGAGTAACAATGTATCGAAGGTCATCGAAGGTTAATGGGTATCGAAGGGTGCTTTCACTACAAAAGTCAATTGTCAAACAATAAGGCTATTATTCGAATTCAATCAGCTTCACTTTAAAGGTGAGAGATCGTAATCTGAGAATGTGGCTAATAAATTAACCTGTTGAACACACTTAACTTCTATAGCTATGAACAGTGTTATATATAATATATTATAATTAAAAGTTTTAAGTCAAAGGAAATTTGTTTCTGGGATTTAGAAGTTACGAAATACGACTACATTATGTAATGCAGTCGGTCGCCATAGAAACCATCAAAGTACTGCAAGTGTCGACAGATTTCTTCTTTCTTTGTAAGACCATGATAGTTCACTTGACTTACAGACTAGAATATAGCGACATATCTGCCTCCCCAAAATATATGCGCTTCTCAAAATTACACTAAAGTATATAGACACATGTTCTTGGGGATTTTTTATCATTTATTGCTATAGTCTCTCCCAAGATATTTATGCAGCACATTTGATAGATTTTTTTATTAAAATATACATACCAGTGAAAGAAGTGCAGTTAAATTCGATGAAAGGGAAAATTTCCAAGATATCTTCATTGACACATTATCATTTTTCACTTAAAAAAAATCACAGAATCGAAAATAGATTTCTTGCGGAGATTTATAATGGGGAATGTTTACATCTTTTCTCCATTCGGAATCACTCGGAATACCTCGCGAAATATTTCAATGTTATCATCCGGGCTTACTGCAATACAAAATCCCCTTAGACAACACATTTCTTAACCTTGTATTGAAACCCGATAAGCTAACGGGGGCGTTTCAACTGAAAAATCTTGGAAATTTTTCTAACTTTTGAATGAACATCGTTTGAACCCTGAGGTATTTATAAATATCGAGTAATTAAGCAAAATGTGAATCCGGGATATCCTTGGACAGAGTATAATTATATGATAATTGATAAAAAAAACCTTTTTATTGAAGTTGTGTAGTATGAGGTTGTAATGCAACTTAATACACTTACAAGATTAGCTACAGCCAGTGGAATACTAATTTTAGGTCAACAATATATGAATACCCAATCTATTAAAATACAAGATATATAGTTTCCAGAACTATAATAATATGCATGTGCACATGAAGGTTGCACCCTCTTATAGGTGAGGAGCTAAACGTGTAGCGATGTACATACAATATATGTCTGCACATACGGATTCCGGATCGTGGCTACAGACACACGATACCCATTGACAGTCTTTCAATACATCTATGCACAATTTGACCTAGAAACCGGCCAGTTTCATAACTTCTTCGAATTTCTCTAACACGGACTGAAACAATTCCAATTTACGCAAGCGCAATAGAAGTTTTATTCAATTTAAATTTGTTGCTTTTTCATTTAAAGATTGCTGATGACCTGAGGATGTGTCATGAACTTGACCCAGGGTCAATTGTGCAAGTTCAAGGTCGTTTGGAAAAAAATGATTCTTTCTTGTCTGTCTAATATACATGGAAATGATTAGAAGCTAAAATTTGACACAAAGATTGCTTGGTACATGTAATTAAATATGTCCAGACTTGAACTTTGATCATTTGTGCAAGTTCAGTGTCATTATAAGAAAAAGAAGCACCCATTATTTTCTAATAGATAAATACTTTAGTTATGATTTTGTTTTTCTTAGTGGGGAGGGGAGGAATTATTTGTGAGGTTGCTCACAGAACCGCCAGTTAGTCCACTGAGAGCACTCTCCCCCTTTATCGCAACCAAAATTCACCTTAAATTAACATAAAGGAAATTGAATTTTTGGTAATTGTTCCCCCTCCCCCAACACACATTTTAGTAGAAGGCAATATAAATTTTTATGGCAAATTGAAAACAAATTATAATAAACAAAATAAGTTAAAGCTGCCTCACAACTCCACCCTCCCCTACCACTACCATGGATTAGGTTTTGAAGATTTTCATATTTTTTTCTTTTATTTGCTTATTAATGCATTTCGGATAAATTTGTTCCCCGAAGCAAAAACGATGCTGAGTGCTTGCATGGCCAAACGTTATACGGAGAGTTGTCCCTCCCGCTGAGCACCTCTCGTACAGCGCACCCTCAGGTTGGAGAAGCCGTCATTGTTAGTTTTTGATTTTCTGAACTTACTTTTATCATATTGACAATCCAACCTGATTAAAATCACCATCCTTCTGCTTACACTCATCAGGGTTTGATAGGTATCGATAACAGGTCATCTTCACATGACCTCTATATATGCACACAGCCTAAATATACTCTCATTTACCAAATGCATGCCTTTATCTGTTGATGAGAGGTGCGACTCTTCAATACTCAGTCTGGGGGTTACATAGAAAGCAGGCATGAATTAATTTGCTTGTCTCCATTTAAAAAGTTCCAATAAATTTTCTAAAGCCCTGATTGTTCAGAAGTTTAGGTCGGGTGAAGATGACCCCCTATCAATACCTGTCAGACCCTGTAAGGAGAAGAGGGTGCTTTTAATCAAACTGATTGACAGTCCTTTTCCGACAGGAAGCTGCAACGGAAGACCTATTCGTTGCTTTGCAACGAGCTCGTCTCTAGTTCTAACTATTTTGGTTGTGAAATGTTGCGATAATGATAAAAAAGAATTCAAAAAGAAATAGTAACTAGCATTTTGTGTTCACTCTAACATGGCAGTATGCATTCGGTGCTTTAGAAGATGTATATATTCTATAACAAATTGAAATTGATTTTAGATATATGAGCAATTGCATTTTTACAATAATAATGAACTAATTCCGAGTCAAATATGATTCTCCCCAAATATTTTTATAACATTTAGTACATGTTTTTAACACTTTGTTCCAGGTTTAGATTTGTTCAGTACTTTCAGTACTTTGATGTTTTTAAAAAAAATAGTAATGAACGAATTCAGGAATATAGCATATACATGTATGTTTCATACATTTTTATTCACTTAATTGAATTTACAACAATTGAATCTATTTATATTAACGCTATATTTATCACACATTTTTTTTCACTTCCTCCTGCCCCATGATATATGAATTAAAAACCATAGTACACCTGGTACAAAAACAACGTTATGTTTATAGTTAATTATATATATATATATATATATATATATATATATATATATATATATATATATATATATATCTACCATTTGTTTTTCAACAAGAATAAAATGTGAGAATGTAAAATATAAATGTACATGTACATGTATCATCAAATATTCATATCACAGGTAAAATTTGTCTCTATAAAGAGTGCATGTATACATGCTATTAATTTTCAACATATATAAGCAATACATTAGTCAGATTGTTTTTATATATAAACATGTACAAGTGATGTCAAAAATACTAAAAAAAATAATCATAAACGTTTAATGAAAGCTTTACATACCGTCAAACCGTACAACCCAAAACCTATGTCTAGTTTCACTTTGGTGTTTGCGGAAAAATATAAATAATCTTGAACTTCGAACCCGATTAAAACACACGATATAAAAACACATAGTTTTGTTAGCAATGTTCCTGTGTTTCTTAATTCAATGCGTGTTGAATAACAGAAAGAAGTGTAGACAACAGAAACAAACATCTTCGAAGTACGATATTGATTAAAAATCAAAGTACTGAATGTGTTGATGGTCAGCAAGAATTAAAGTCTATTTAAAAATCCTTTTCTTCATGATCTACTGAACCAAAAATGCTTATACCAAAGCTTATTTATACATATAGTGAACATTCTAAGTTGTCAAAACCATGACCCTCATACTTATAATTGGGCTCCGATAGGGGTTCAATGTTTAACATAGAAATATATTTGGAAAATGTTTAAATATCAATTTCTCACGAACTTAAATTGTTTATTATTACTATGCAAGTATCCTTAGATAGTGTAATTGTAAGTGTTGAAACCGTGACCCTTGGACCAATACTGGGACCTAAAGAAAGGTTCAAATTGTAATATAGAAATACATGTATACAGTCTCGTTTAAAGTCATCTTTTCGTAAGTTCTATGGTCGATACGACGACCTTGTCAGCAAATACAATCCTCTACTGAGTCGCATGCTGACTGACGTTGTTCATACTAATTGTTAGACTATAATTAATTACCTAATTGTCTACGGACTTTTGCGGTTTTTATTTTCCCGATTACGACAAAGAACACACGGCGGGTGTGACCGGTCAGCAGAGGATGATCACTCCTCCATGGCACCTGATCCTACCTCTATCTTGGAGGTCCGTGTTGCTCTGCTTTGAATTTGTATTTCGTTTTATGGATTTTTGAGATGGTTGACGGCTTGTTATTGTCATTTTTTCATGTATATAGCTAAAATATCTCAGAGTGTTACAATTTGTTATATTACTTTGCAAGCATCCCTAGATAGTAAAAAAATTACATTGGTAAAATTCATTCATAAAATGTAGATTTTAAATTGTACAGTAACCCCTGACAAAATACTGGGGTCACAGTGTTGCTTAGTGTTCAACATAGAAATATATAGCAAAAGTGTTTATACTATATTTTCCTCAAGAAATATTAAGTAGCATTCCTATGCAAATTACTAAATATTTTCACATCATTACATCAAGGTCCAAATGACCTTGTTTTACTTTTTTATAATTATTCAAAGTCAAATCTATAAGTTTGATATTATTACAGCAATGATCATTAAACTGTGTTTATTGGTGTGGTTTATTTGCAACCTTATAATCTCTTTATTCAAAAGTTGGTCTTAGTAACTACTTTTTTTAAATTCTTGTCATTATTTTTTTTTGCCAATATTGTTATATTTGATACATTTAGGCCTAGCAAAATAAAGTTAGCTGTATATGATGTCTAAAAAGTAGGTTTCGATGTTTGAATGTATGAGAGTTTTTAGATAATATTTAAAAAGAGTTCAGTGTTAAACAATGTTGAAAGAGATACAAGAACTGTTGGTGTTTGAAGTGGCCTATGGCCATCTTTTTATAAGCGGTTAAGAGAAAACGCTATAAATAACACTCTTGGGGTCATAAGGTAAATCGATGTCTAAGTTACACAAATGCACTAATCCGTATACCTGATGCAAGTATAAAACATTACAAAAACAGATTACATTTTTATTTGTTACAAAAACAGATTACATTTTTATTTTTACAAATGTTTCTCTTATATAACATTACTTGCGCAATCAGCTGTTATTTAAGGAATAAGGATTCATTCATTGAGTATTATGAGGTGGTAGTTTCGGTCGGGGCGTGATCAAACCCAATAAAGCACGAATTGCCTTATCATAGATTTGACCATGATACGACCGAAATTATCACCTCATAATATTCAGAAAGATGATTCCTTATTACTTTTACTTATTCAATTTTCACTAATTGTACGATAAAATATTAAAATTATGTAATTTTCATTTCTTTTTATTTTTGTTTCCTCCAACAATAAGTCATTTGAATTTATTGGAATGCACTGTATTTAATGAAGATTTTATTGTTTAAGTCTTGATCTGATTAATATGACGACTACGTTGTTATGTTTGCCATAATTGGTTTCGATTTGAATATATCTCTACAGATCGGATATGTAATGATTTTGTTACAATATTTTAAATGCGCTTTCTTAATCCGCTGAGACTTGGATTACATTTGGTTATCATGACATTTGATTGGTAGTGTTTTGTTTGTTTGATTTATGCAGCAACAACTCTCTCTCTCTCTCTCTCTCTCTCTATTTCTCTCTCTCTCTCTCTCTCTCTTGTATTGACTATTTGGATTATCACGGGGTCTATCTCGCTGGCAGAGTAACCTCTCTTTGACAAATTTGTCTTAAAATTTCTCTAGATTTCCTTTGAGGCGTAAGATCATTTGTATTTCTCGCATGTTTGAATGCATTTTCTGTGCCGTCAAATACAATTAAGCTGTCATCAGGATGTTCTTAGCGTGTTTGGATTTCGACACAATAAGTTGTGTTATCCGATGTCAAACCTCACTGAGAGTGACCTTTCGCTCGGCTGTTTGCGCTGGTATCAGCTGTGTGACGTCACAAATGTGTCCCACTGCAGAGGCAGTCTTTTTTGCTTTACAAACTAAGTATTGTCATCTGATCATCACAGTTAACAAAGAGGGTTAGAAGATGTGTTACGGATGGGTGTTTAAATACATATTTAGATGGAGTATCTCATCACAAAATTTCACTTCAAGAAAGAGCCGCATTTGATTTAAAATAAAATGGACTGCCTTTTATAGACTCAGGGGAAAATGGTATACATGTATACATCTTTTAATTTGTTATACTGGACACTTATTTCTTTCTTAAATAAACTTGATTAATCTTTTAAAGTGAAATTAATCAAATATTACTAAAATACTATTCTACACAAAATATTGACTATTTAGAGTCAGACTAATTAAGTTATACAGGATACTTTGTGGATAGTTATAGTGGTCCGAAATAGAAGGGACGTTTAATCACAAGAGACAATCGTATTTTATAAAAAATTTTATCTAATTATTGGTATTACATTTAGAAGAACATTTGATGGAAAGAAATACTGAGTCACACCAACCCCTATCAAGGCTCAAAGCATGTTTATGGGTACTTTAATTTTTTCCAGTAAAGTTGTTAGAGAGAGAGAGAGAGAGAGAGAGAGAGAGAGAGAGAGAGAGAGAGAGAGAGAGAATGAAAACAAGAGAGAGGAAATGGGGCACACTTATTGAATATACCTTGTACATGCCTAGTATACATGTATGTACATTTTTACCAACTTGAAAAATGGGTCTGTATTTCCCAGGGGTTTGGGGGTATTTAATTTTCAATGTTTATAATTGCAATATAGAAATAGCAATGTGAATCCTGGGAGAGGGGTTCAGACTGCCACCCCCTACCTACCCACACAGAGAGACACACAAATGTAAGTATACTATTGTATTTTTTTATTAAAGAAAAGTGTGATCTAATTACATTAAATTATGAGCGAGTGATTACTACATGTGTATAAATCTAATCTGATGAGGCAGACATCAGTGATTTTTCACTTGATTAAAATATATATTCAAATAACACTGATAGTGAGTGATATACTCTCTGACGAGAGAGTCTTAGACATCTTAGACATTTTCATTTTTGTCCTATAGCATTAATGAGGGTGTTGATCCTAATGAATTGTTACTCATGTGTGGGGACAGAGTGCTACTTTCATTGTTATTTGCATCCTATAGGTTGAATGTATATCTTCACTAAAACCCTCTTTAATGATTTGTAAAATCTTCCTTTACATCGAAAAAATTAACACTTCAGTTTCACTTGATTGTGAAGCAATGATGCTGGTGGTCACATTTGTTACGTAGCACATTCCACAACTGATAAGCGACCTTTTCAGATTTTACGCTCGTGCATTTCCGTGAGAAGGGAGAAAATGTCACATTTAATTGCTTATATCTGCTAAACCAGTGCAGATATCAAGGTACGGATTTTTGGAGCTTTCTAAGATAGATCAATTCTATTGATTGCTGAAAAAAAGTTGACTGTAGGTACCCTTTAAATTCACAGCAGGAGAGAGGTGATTAAATTCTTAACAATAATTATGGGTCATTTAAATTTCAAGACTAATGATTTTGGTAATGCCCACCCCCCCCCCCCCCAACAAAAAAATTTAAAAAAAATCAAAAGCAACAAATTCTACGCATGTGTTTAATGTGCCAAGTCAGCTTTGGACTACCTTATTATTTTTTAATTACAAGTATATATCTCACAAGTAATTTCTTTGTAAAAGTTCTTTCAGTATACATACGTTTGTATATTTCTTATATCATTAAAAACGTAATATTTTCACATCTTCAGGTAGTGTAGATTTAACGTTGTTCAGATCATGATTCCTATAAGTAAGGTTGGGCCACAATAGGGCGGGTGAATTTATATCTTGGGATGAATATAAGAAAACCAAAAACAATCTTCTTAAAAATGTTTGCCAGAAAAGCTGTTCAAAACATATGTCAAAACAACCTCAGGTTGTGTGAATTTATGTTGTTGTTATGGTTTTTTTTAAAACATGATCCCTGATAGTAAAGCGAGGCCAAAATAAGTAGGGATTGATTTTTTTATTGGAATAAACAAAAAAAACCTTTTAAAACTATGGTAAAAACTGGAACACCAAAACGGCCTCAGTGTTTTACATGAGATTAGTTAAAGAAATTTAGAGAATATTTTAAAACAAAAGCTGTATATGTATAAATTCAACGTTGTTTTAAAATTGATTAAAAAAACTGTTGTCAAAATAAAAAATAACACATCAACCGTTCGATATCGAAATATACTGTACAGTAATGGAAAAATTCAATTATTTCAATATTGTAAAGCACAAATCTTAGATAAAATTAAAACTTACCCGATGTACTTTTTTTGGACGACCCAAGATATACACATCAAAACAAGCATTTGCAAGGCTTTCCTATTTTGTGCACGAGACATTTACGTTTATATGCTGTGTATAATATATCTGTGCAAATATTTGCAATGCAGGTTGTGTTTCTTTTTATGGTCTATGATTTATGAGATGGAGTTGCATTTTATTATGACTCTTATCAAAAGATAAAGTTAAATAAATAATCGGTAGAGGTATCCTGGCATGGTAGACATTAACTTGACTAAGTTTAACCCAAATTAAGGAACATTCCACGTTTTAACGACATGAGTTCTGTTTTAATAATATAAGGAATGATCTCATTCATTGATATTTCTTATAAAATATGTATAGTTACCAAATAACAGAATTTTAGAAAACAAATCATATTAAACATAAGTTAAGCACCCTATTCAGAAATCTTACCTGTGCCGGTCATCTTCAATAAACCTCGACTTAATAGACATTGAAAACTGTGAAAAAGTGGTGATGGAACAAGCTCTAGTTTGCTGTCAGGGATATGAGAACACTCGGGCGCTTTATTTCTTAGCGGCTATGGTCTCAGTGAAGTAGCCTTTGTCATAGAATGATAGTCGTGTATGAGCAAGCTATGGCGGCCCGTATGACGCATCTCTAAATCCAGTTCAGGGTTGGGGTCAATTACTTTGAAATGTAATTAAATACTTTCAATTACATTGATAATTCTATCAATTACTTGCAATTACAATTACATGGATTATTTCAAATGTAATTAATTACTCTCTATTACTTTGACAAACGTAATTAAATACATTTTAATTACTTAAGTTTTATTTTTTTTTAATTTTGAGAACAAATACATGTATAAACAGCACTGAGATACACACAAAGCATTATCATGTTTATGTATGGTATTTGTTAATAAAGGTTAGCGTTCAGTTGAATCACCATTTAAAGATTTGCTTTAAATTTCTAGAATTTATTTTATTGACATTAATTTCATCCAGTATCATTCATTCAGTCCATAAAATAATAATGTCTATAATTCACAAGAATGTGAGTAATTTAGACTCCCTAGATTCTAAAATAGGGGAGTTGTTTGGTTTGAGAGGGGCACACACCTAAACAAATTAAGACCTTTACCAATCGCCCTGGGCAGTTTGTCATGCTGTTTTAACATATTGAACACTATGAGACTAATTATTGTATAAACAAAAGCCCATGCCAAACAGATATACTAACTAATCATCATTATAAGACACCTTTTTAAATTTTAATCCTGAAAAAAAGTAATTGAAATGTAATTAAAAAGTAATTGAAAATACGTGATGATTTTGAAATTATTTAAATACATTCAATTACTTGTAATTGAATGCAGACTCAATTACAAATTACTTCCAATTACTTTGAAAAATGTAATTAATTACGCTCAATTACAAATACTGTTTTCAATTACCACATCTCTGATCCAGTTTATACATTTTAAAATGGCGGTGACCCTCGTGAAACATTTTTCTAATTCAACGTATTTTTAGAAACCATCTTCATTGTGAAAGTTTAATACTTGATAATTTATAGTGTGTTGTTTGAAATTACATGAATATTCAGTTCTGTTGAGAGACTGATCTAAAGCCTGGATAACAGTTATGTTGTACCAACATGATTCACACCAAACTGAGACACAATTTTCTATTAAATTATGATCTATATAAACCTCATAATTATTATAAAGAATCCATTGTTTTTTATGTTGTAAAAGAGAAGCTTTGTATCATTTCTTTTTTTCTTATAAAAATTATTCGAGAGCTAGACACAACTTGTTTGACAAATTATTATGCTTGATTTAGTCAATATTGATGCTAGTTTACTTTTATATGGAAACGATAACCTATCTTTACATACTAACAATATCAATTTTGTTTCTGTGCACTATTTATTGACGAATCTTCGAGATTTAAGTAATTTGTATTTGTTTAAATGTAATATAAGTATATATTTTAATTTTATATGAATGACATTATTGTTATATGTAAGAAAAAGATCCAGTAAGTTGCAAGAACTTGTATCTAACACTTTTGAGTTTGTCTCAATAAAATATGTTCAAAACAAGTGTAGCCTCAGTTATCCGGTCGCTTTTGTTCCCAAGTCCAATCATTTGGATGTTTATACTGTTAACGTTTTCTTTTGCCTTTCATACTAGAAAGCAACAAATTAGAGCTGTCCGTTGACATTTTTAAATTCAATGAATCCCGTTTGATATTGAAATTGCGTCAGGAAATATTAACTAAACTATAATAATAACCGAATCTTAATTCATCGTGTCCAAGTTTGATATGTCTTCATTTACCTTGTGTGTTTTAACTATTTATTACTAGACACGCCAATTTTCACAATACTGATGATTTATTATTTTTTTAAAGTAAATTTAACATTTACTATCTGGGAAAAATCCAAGATCTAACGATGCACTTCCGATGAGTTGACATGCTTTCATTTTGTTTTCTTCATGTTCTTTTGTTTTGAAAAAGTTATGTACAACTTTCCATTTTTATTGATTTAGTAAGCATATTATTTCTTTCAGATAAAGGAATGTTTAATAAAGTGATGACACTAAACGGGTGCACAGAACAAAATACCCAAGCTACGTGCAGTGAAGCGGGATTCATTTTATCTGATCAGCACTGTCGGTAATTTGAAAGTGATTTGGGAACTTTACTCTCTCTCTCTCTTTCTCTCTCTCTCTCTCTCTCTCTCTCTCTCTCTCTCTCTCTCTGTTTAAGTTTTAAATTAATGATTGACTCTTGCTTACTGAAATATTGATGCATTCATTTAACTAGATGAGTACTATCAGTAAAACATATGTAAAACACAACTAAACGAATATATTAATTTGAACCACGACAACATTAATAGTTAATTGTAGACAATGCATATATTTGATGGCAAACACAAAACGTGATTACAAGCTATTTGATACAACACGAAGAATGCCATGTGTTATTTAAACATTGGATACTCATAATGAGAATTTGGATGAATTTACATTATATAATTACTGCAAAAAGGCCACAAATACAAAAACAAGAATCTCTAACTAAAGCTCACCATTATCGTTTGGTGATTGTCCATCAACTCAGAATAATTTTTATATAATAAATCTTTTTCATCCTATTAAAAACAAACCTGTCTTGCATCGTTTTGAATACACAAATTAAAAAAGTCATTATACTGTCACATCTTTAATAGTCCAAACATGCCGTTCAAAACTATTTACTTTTTGTGAAGTTTATAAATAAGAGATTACTTTTGAAAAAAAACATGGTACAACGAGTGATCACAATAAATATCAGGTTATTAAAATCATGTCAGTTAAAAAAGTAAGGAGTTTATTTTTCATTGTTACATAAGTTACTGCAAACGCATGCGTTTGTTATGAACTTAGTGGGCGTGTCGATATTGCTTATCGATTGGCTGTTATATCAATGTTTACGGTTGGATAGGATGAATCCGTGATACGCGTGACTTGGACGCGTATAAAGTTGAATTTTTTGTTTCTAAGTTATTCGAAGTTCGATGCCATTTTGAAACAGACTATCCCCACCCACACTTCACAACATATAACTTCTGTCATTTGTTGAACGTGATTTTTTTCTTCTTTTTTTGTAGAATGAGTATATGTTAGTAAATAGCATTACATTGTATAAAATCGTTGTTATTAAAAGCCTGTTGTTCTCGCCCAAGAGAGTTCATTATGAGACATTATGAAACATTACGATTCATTTGACTGTAAATGATTGTGTCTATTATTATTATCGTTTATTATATATTCCTTTTTAAGTTTTAGTCATAAAGGTCAATACATTTCCACACTAAGTCAGAGTTTGGCGAATATCTTGTTATGATTGGAACATCTCAACTCAGATTAATACATCAGATAAAATGAGAAAATCACAACAGCCACACCCCTATAACACAGTACGACATAAAACATAAAACATAACAACATAAAATACCCTATATGATATGACATTATAATTTAATTATGGTTGTAACGGAGCATTTGATTGGATAGAAAAATTTAGTAAAATTTGTATAACCTGGTTTGCACGTCACAAGACACGTCACAATGCACCAACGTCAAAAATGTACTAATCTGCTTGACGTTACGTTTGAATTTCGAAAAGATTTATATCATTTTTAAAAGCAAAAAGAACTCAATTTGTACGGTTAATTACAGAAAATTAAATTATAAAGGAATGAACTCAATATATACCTAAGTTATACTCACGGATTATAAAGCGTAAACTGCCCCAGCCCAGGTTATACTCGTATAATTTGGGTAGACATTGAGTTCATTTCTTAAATAACAATTATCAATTTTTTCCATCTTTTGTTCTACAATAAAACCAATTCCGTGCACTACATACACATATTTTTGTATTTTTGTTTTTGTTTGTTTTACACAACATTTGTATCGTCTAAGTCAAGTTCTCTGTTCCAAGAGGTAGCAAGAACAACAGTGTTGTCTAAGGAACCGTCTCGCTCTTTGTATTCATACTGGACTGTGGTGGATGTTTGGTTGAGCTGCGTTTACAGGCGCAGCTGAGCGGTGTTATCCAGTAAATAAACGGGTTACTGGCATAGTTGACCAGAAATGCAACAATGCCGACATGAAGAATGACGTCATAGTACTCTTCTGGCCAGATGTTGTTATCAAACGATTCAAAAATGGACACCACGTCAAAGATAAGGTAGGGAATCTGCGACAGAATGAACGTGATGACAATGATGTAGACGATCTTTGTCATGTGCGGGAACTGTTTGGTATTCTTTGTATGTCTGCCTTCTACGTTAGACAGTTTCTTTATCTTGTATACTTTAGAGCAATGGAAAAATACCAAAGTAATAAACGAGATCCCTATGATGGGAACCGTTATAAACCCGTAATATGTCGGAATCATGATGAAGTCCGGGCATCGAGAGAGATCCGTCATAATGATGGCGTACGCCATGTTGACGACGGCTACAACGACGAAGGTAATAAACGCCCGGATGGCCACGTTTTTTGGTGTGTGTTTGTCCATATAAACAAACGGATTGGTAACCAGCACGTACCTCTCGTAGGCCAGATACATGACGTTCCAACAGGAGCTAAGGTAGGGAGTGTTATTCAAAACGAAAATGACGACACATAATTCCGCCGAGAAAACTCCTTTCTTCATAAAGTAGAACTCGTTAGGGAAGTAGATAAACTCTCGTATGGTGAACACGATCAGACACATGGTGTCCGTGATCGCCAGGACCAGGATGGACATGTGGGATGTCTTCTTGTACAGCTTCTCTCTGATCAGAGACACGATCACGGCCAAATTACCCAGAATTCCAATCACTGCAATACAGATCGCAGAGATGGATACAGGGCATACATAAGGAAATCCGTCTGAACACGGCCATGTATATGCAGACGAGAAATACCCGTACTCGGAATCATAGTCGTACGCATAGTTGTGGTCGCCTGTTCCGTTCTCAGATAAGTTGGCCATCTCTGTGATTAGTGATAATTGTTCAACAGTAAACTACTCTCGTAAGGATGAAGATCAGTAAATATATATTATCCTGAGTGTATATATTATCCTGAGTGTGAACTGGGCGTGTTATTCTCGGAGATAATTCCCAGCATACAGGTAGTCATCAAGGACTCCAAGATGTGTATTCCCTTCATTTAGGGTAGACATTGTCCACATATTTATAAACGATGTGATCAAAACGTTATAGGAAAAAATGAAAAACAAATTATTTATAAACTTATTTTCAAAAACGATGCTACGTGCCTGATAGATGTAAAACTCATAGTCATCTATGCTTCTGAATGTATTGTTTTGCCTACCAATTAGCGGATACTTATTTAACTTGAACTTTGAACTGTACTTGTCAATTTCTTCAAATTTGGCATACATTTTAGTAATCGATCACTGTTCAGATGAAAAGCTAGGCACCCTGTGTTCGTCTGTCTACCGATACCTATAAATTATGGCGGGGAACTCTGATCATGTCCAGGAAAAATGTTACATTATAACATGGGCACTTTTAAGCTTTGTTTAAGATAAATTCATTTGATATATAAATATAAACATGAGAGATAAGAAAGATATTGAAATGCAATCTACACTAATTTCGCTGAAGAGTAATCTATTTGGCAGTCAATACCTTTTATAATGAAAAATATGTATCCGATACAAGAGACAGAACTTATCTAATGGGAGGTGTAAATCCCCTACACGGGTGATAATGATTTGTACCGGGCGACTGATTGTACAGAATAAGTTGTATAAAGCTACACCTTTCATTGAACGCTGCTAATAGAATTAATATAGATCACACATTGACTACGTTACCGCCAATCTATTACACTGGGTTCATGTAATCATAATCAACAAGCAAGTGACGCTAGTTACATTTATTAGCAATCTGACAAATAATAATTTTCACTGATAAGTAGTGAAAGTAAGTATTAATTCAGAGATGATTAAACACCGTCTTAAATTAGATTCCTCGAACCAGGGACGTAAATACTAAGTATTTAGTATAAACGACCCTGCTCGTATATCAATGGCAAACTCATTTTATTGTAGGAGCTCAGTATGTTGATCAGAAATTGTTATATACTTAATAACTCTTAATATTTTTTAACAATAGCGTGTAGTACCCTGATTCAACTTCTATTTTTCACTGATTTTCTTATATCTACGTGTTACCATTAAACCTTGCTTCGCAAGGCGGGCTCTGCCCGCCTCTCGCAGTGCTCGGTATTAAATAAAAACAATTTTAATTATAAATTGTGTTTAAACTTGAATCATTTGATTTAAATATACCTGTCTATCATCTATCTAAATGCAATTTTGTCTACCAAGCTCAAGCTAGCAGCCAATAACAGGAACACTAAATGTATCCATTACAAGTTCGGGTCAGCTAAATGGACCGTTGTATATATCATAGAAGCCTTTTAAAGCTTGTAATTAATACATCTAATTAGAATCTTCTTCTAATCCCTAGTGTTTATATTTTGTGATCAAATTCGAAGGAGATATTATTCATTGAAATGAGTCCACACCCCTGGAAACCACCTCGTGGTATCCCTAGAGTCCAACACTGAGAACGAGAAATGATAGCCCTATAGGTCTAATATTTTACCTCCATATCATCGACAAATGTTAAAAAATGCAAAGTTCGGATGCGCTAAATGGACCCTTGTAGTCATAACTTTATTGCTGAGGCAAAATAGTTCCTTTATTCGCTTTAAAATTTGACGCGTTTCCGGCTGCGTCTGGCGTTGATTTCCATATAATATGTAAACCGTATGTTAGATGTTTGGCTGTCCCTCTGTTAAAATTTTACCTTTTAAAGATTGGTGCATATTATTTCCCGAATAAGTAAAAGAAACCGGGCTTGATTTCCAGGTACATGTGTAACTTCTTTGTAAACTATCTTGGTCCTATACAGCTAGCAATAATTTAGCGACAACATCGATAGCAGATTTAGATATTTAATTTCTTTTTAAATTTTTTTTCCAGAATATTTTTTAATTAAATCTGTTTTGATTCTGTTTGTGTTTCTGTGACGGTAAAGGTGCAGTTTTATTACTATAAATTGAACCTTTCCATTTTTTACACTACATTTTTTTTAAAGCGTCTATGGAATAATCAGTACCATAACTTATGACCCGTAGACAAAGATCAGTTGTTAATTGACTTTCTATAATAAACTTAATAATACTTATCCAAGTTGGGTTTTTTTTTTGCCTTCGAAGTTGACAAACACCAAACATATACAATTTAGTCATGCATTAATCATTTTAATATTAATTATAATATGCCAAAGACAAGCAAAAAGTAATTTCTGTTCGAGTACTCGCAGTACTTTAATGATTTTTCTTATTTGCAGCTAGCATCTACAGACTTAGTGGCTGCTGTTAGTGATTGCTAGCTTCAGCCTGTTTGTCTGTATTTAAGTTTCATCATTAATATTACTAATGCTGAGCAAATACTTGTATAGGGAAATGAAAATGTATTATTTCATAAAAGAGTGCTTTCAAGGCCATCATTACAAATATCTTTGTTTCCCCGAACCCTATCCTAAATTTTGAAGTTGGGTAGGTAGGTAGGTAAATATTTTTTTTTCTGCCAGGGCATAATTAAAAATACATTATAAAAATAAAAATAAAAAAAAAATCAATCAATTCTATATTTAATTTCAAAACTAAAAAAGAATACCAGTTGTAAAAAAAAAATTGCCATACTTGTACTAATGGAATGTAAAACAAATTTAATATCGAATTCACACTTTGATATTGTTTATCTAAAATTTAAACATGTTTGATTCAATGACTAGATGTGCATGAATAGATTCAGTATCATTTGTATGTTGTTGTACATGTTAACCTATATTTAAATATCAATTTTTATGTTAATGTACATACTTCAAAGTATCAGTTAATTTTTCAAAATATGGTTTATAAAATGTCTAAAAGTATATAAAAAACAATAATATTTGATAAACGTAAGGAAATGTAACGTAACGTAAATAAATGTAAATGTTTGTGAAGTCATATTTAATGATTCTATACAATATCAAGTTTACATAAAATCACTACACAAAAAAATTAGATAATGAAGATTTTTGTAAATTTACCCAATTTCACTTTAATTATAGTCTTTACCAAAACAAACTCTATTTGAAATTTTACGAATTTAAGGGGGGACAGGACGCGTATCACGTGACTATCATTGCAATGACGCTTTGATGTGTTAACTCTATTATGACGTCATAATTGATTTGATTGTATAATGATATGATGTCATTTATTCATTATGACGTCATACAGGATTTGACAGATCTTTTTCTCGTAATAAACGGCTCTAAAGTAATCTTTGTCAAAACATGAGCTGGTGGAAATTTAACATTTTTTTATTTTAAAAATGTAAATGTACAAATTCATAAGCGGTTAATATAATCAGATATATATTCTGATAATGATCTGTTCATGATAATTGATAAATCTGAATAATGCATTACTTTTTTGATGGTTACAAACAGAATTTGTCACAAAAGGTCATTATTTCAGAATAAGGGGCAGGGGTGATTCCTATTGTAGTATCTCTCTTAAATGCAAAGAACGTTGCTATAAAAATTAAGTTATAAAGCACATGCTAAGGTTGATATATGAAATTTAAAAAAAAAAACATTCATTGACAATTTTTCATTTGTTATCACATTTTGTTCAAATTTACAAACAAAAACATCAAAATTTTAAGTGCTGATTTCAGCAATATATTGATAAAATTATGTTATTGCTATGTAAAAAAAGCCAATTTTGTAAACAATTTTGAAATTTATTTTCGTTCTCAAAATTAATGAATATAATTTGCAAATAAATTCTATCAAATAATGTAATTATTGCAGAAAATTGAAATTGTTAAAAAAATTCATAATGCCAGAAAAAGGAGATAAATCTTATCAAAATATCTCTCTTGCAAGGTAAGAAAGTAGTCATGAAAATGATATATGTTATAGTTGACATCTTAATGTAAATGTGTTAAAAAAAGCAAAAAGAAAAAATCATTGACAAATAATTTTTCACTGCAACCCCCTGTTCCCCCTTAAATGAACTGTTTAATTTTTTTACACCATACATGTAAAGAGTCTTTCATATCACAGGTACCAACCTAATTTTTGGGAGATTTATTTCTCCCTACCAGAAAGGTAGGGAGAAGTTTGAGAAATCAGGGAGACTGTCATTATTTGATACAGCATAACCAACAGGAATGGTGATTTACACAGATTCAACCTTAATTAAAACTGGATTAGAATTTAAGCAATTTAATAAAAAATAAAACAACTTCTAAAAGTTTTAAAAACTTATTCAATCTATTAAATTTAATTTAATCAATTTGATGTATTTATTCATTTTATAGATGAAATGTTTTGTAATTTTGTTAGCTAATTAACAAATAAAATAAGTCTCTGTAATTTTGTGTATTTTGGAGGTATTAGTCCAACCATTTGACACAATTACAACCGTTGTTGTTGAGGATCATTTTAATTTTTGGGAGTTGATTTTCATCAACTCTCCTATGCAGTAACTCGGGCAAACCGAAAGTGAAACAGTGTTTGGACCTAAGCACAAATCAACACCGCTGACAACATTTAGTTCTAATCGATAAATTCGATGTAATGTGTTCTAAAGCATTGTTTTTCAAAGAAACTTATTTATAAATACCTTGTAAATATTCAGATTTTAAATGGTACGAACAATTTAGACATTTTTTGTAGTCGTACATTGTATGTATTCATACGCCAGAGTTCAAAATAGTCTAGTTCAACCAGACGCTCGGCTGTCCTCGTAAATCTCCGACAAGCATTGAGTCTCATGCTTGTCGGAGATTAACGGAGACAGCCGAGCGTCTGGTTGAACGAGACTAGAGTTCAATATTGCTTGGATCCATACAATTTCTCTGAACTATTTCGACTACTGATATGTTGTTTGATGAAATCAATTCTTTGAATATTACACAACATGATTCCTATTGGGTTTTCACGAAATTCCTGTTGGAGAATTCATATTATGAAAAAAAATGGGTTCAAATACATATGGAAAACAACTTGCAATGCAAAATAACATATCGTTGATTTTAAAATAAATAATAATCGAAAAATCAACTCCCGTCAGTACTTCAGTACTTTGATTAAGATAACTGTAGACAGATGGTTTTATGATTATTTTAGCATTAATTTGCCAAAGTTATTAACTATTTACAAGTTACCAACTAATTGTAATATCCACACTATAAGTAATTAACACCGGTTGTCATTTTCAATGCACAGTACTGCAGTAGGCTATATGTTGCATTTCCCGTATTTATTGTAACCCATAAAAGATAAGACAATCGCAAATTATTAATCACAACAGTGGTTAACTGGGGCTATGGAAACGTCTTTTGAATTAAATGATTATCATTTCAATGTCTTTAGGGTTTTTTTGTTTTTTGTTTTTTTTTTTTTTTTTTTAATTTTATTATATATATATATATATATATATATATATATATATATATATATATATATATATATATGAAAAAAGAAAAAAAGCAACACTAATTGTAAAAGGTTAGCGCTTTCATTTCGTATCTTCAGACGTTTTACAGTCATTTAAATTATGACGCAATTACGTTACCTAGTGATAACGACAACAATAATACTATGACGTCATAATGCTTATGAAGGAAACAATCATAGAGTCAAGTTATATAGCGTTAAATAAATAGTAAAATAAAATCAAAGACAATGAAACAGTCTATATCAAACTATTTAACGAAAATTTTAGTGACTTTATAAAATGTTTTTCTTTTTCCCTTCGTTCAATTGGGTTGTCCGTATAGAGTTTTTAAAACGGAAAAACTGAAAATTGCCCGTGGCCACAAATATCAAGATGTTCACTAAGTTTAATTTATTGTACTCGGGTTCATTGACGTGCTGTTTGTGTATACGAATACGGGTGCGTAGAGTTGTTCCAGTTTCTCCTATATAAAATTCTTTACATCCGTTACACGTAATGTTGTTAATAATTATTATAATATTTATTACCGGACACTGTGAAAAAAGTTTTGTGTTTTGGATATATATATATATATATATATATATATATATATATATATATATATATATATATATATATATATATATATAGGTAAATCCAGAAAAAAGTCACAGTGGTCGGATAAAATATAGAAAACTTAAATGAATAAAAACACAAAGTCAGAGTAAAACATAAGCGCTTTCATTTTAATCTTCAGATGTTTTACAACAATTTGAGTTGTAAAACATCTGAAGATGAAAATTAATTTCATACCATACAAATACAAAAGAAATTTTGAGGCAAAACCTCCACAGAGGCCCTCTAACTATTCCTCACCTGGGGTGCCAGGGGCCCCCTGGATCGGAAGTTTGTTATATACAAAACATTTTTAAATTAAATCATAAATTTATAAAGTTTACATTCTTATATTGGTATCTGAATCATAGATGACCTAAATTCATAAAACTAAAAGGAAAAAAATATACGTGTCTATAAATTTATGCATAACTATACCCTTTTAAGCATTCGGATATGTAAATATTCTGATACATAATGATTTTTTATAATTCAAAATATAAATATATATATAATATAATTTATTAGTACATGAACCACTCTCATTCAACCGGAGGTAGCATCCCAACACATCTCCAGAGTCCACATAAAGCTACCCCCGGATTAAATTACCTACATGATGGCTGACCCACCATGTAGTGAGTTCTGCACATTTATAGATTTAGATATAATGTTTTAAAGAAGATGCCATCACAACTCTAAAGCATATATTTTAAAACATTTGAATAGATCAAAACAGAATCTTTTACTGCATAAAACAAAGATTGTTCTGTTTCTTCAGTGTTATCAAGTCGACAATACATTTTATGTTTATATATTTTATATGAATTAAAAGAGAAAAGTAGTTTGTACATTCTGATTGTGTTGTTTTGTGACGAGTAAAAACCAATAATAACATGTTTCCACTGAACTTGAAAAGCTAAAAAAATAACTAATTGCGTTCCATTTTTTCTGAACACTTTTACATTCAAAAATTAAATGTCTTATATTCTCTGTCATTTTGACACACTTTACATTGTTTATTTACTTGATTGTTCCATTTACTTAAATGTAAGTTATTACATTAAAATGTTATTAAGAAGTTTGTAATTGAATTCTGCTATTTTTCTATCTTCCATTGATTTTATTTTATTGAAGTAGATACATTCCCAGTCTGACTTCGAGCTAATTTGGAACTCGTTACTTAATTTTTGATGTGAACATGAGATTTGAAATTTCTTATTTTTTAGTATGAAATAATAAAAATTGGTGTTCTGTTTTTCTGGAATCAATTTATCAATATCTCTATGAATGTAATCAATTTTTGAAAAATCTAAGTTTTTTTCATACTTCCTATATACTTTTTGAATAATGGTATATTCACAAAGCCAATTACTTTTGGTTTGTATAACAGTTGAAAAATCACTTAAGAATTTTAGTTTCCCATTTATTTTGAGAAGGTGCTTTGTAAATAAAATTCCACTTTTAATCCAATTTTTAAAACAAACAGTTTTGCCCTTGTAAGTAAAAGAGCTATTAGACCAAATAGGTTGCTTCAAATATGATGATTCTGTTGTTCTGACTTTAGGCCTCGTTTTGCAGATATTAAAACACGAAAAAAACTTCCTTGTAGAAGTGGGGCATTTTTTGAACAATATCAAATTTTTTAATAGATGTTTCTGATGTGAAAGATATAAAACGAATGCCTATGTTTAATTCTTTGAAAAAGCTGTTTACAAAATCGTTTATAGCATGATTAGTTTCTAATAATCTTGGTACCCATGCTGACTTTAAAGCTTTTAATTTTAATTCAATATCTATTAGACCTATTCATCCGTCTTTTATATCCCCTATCACAGTATTTCTCTTTATTCTATCATGGTTATTCCACATAAAGTAAAAAATTAATCTATTTATATTTTCAATATAGTTTTCTTCCGGTAGTTCTAGTATTCAATATTTTTAGATTCAATATTTTTAAGTGTTAGCGTCATGTCATCTGCATGTTGTATATTTTTGATTTCTTTATCTGAATTGTTGTGTTTAAATCCCTGAATATTTACGTTAATTTAAATTTTTGCCGATAGGATTTCCGCTACAAAAAGATATAGAATCGCGGATATTGGACACCCTTGCCTGATTCCTCATTTGGCATGTTTTTGACATCCATCCGTTATTTTTTAATCGAAAATTTGGGTTTTTATACAATATTTTAATCCAGTTTATGAAGTATTTCCCAAAATTGAATTTTTCTAGGGTTTTAAACATAAAATTCCATTCAACCTAATCAAGGGCTTGTTCATTGCTAATGTATTTGTCTATGATATTTTCTAAGCGTCGAGCAAAGATAAATGCGATTATTTTATAGTCCGTATTTGTTAAGCTGATTTGGCCTGTAATTTTTAACAGACGTTTACTTCCCTTTTTATGTAGAAGAGAAATAACTGAGAGTTTTTGTGTGTAGCTCATTATGTCATTTGTGTATGTTTCTTTCATCATACTAAAGAATAAGGTAGATAAATCTTTTCAAAAACATTGATAAAATTCATTTGGTATTCCATCTAGGCCCGGGGATTTATTTGATTTTAAATTCTTCACTGCATCTTTACATTCTTCAAGTGTTGGAAAACTATCACACATTTTTTTTTATCGTTTTCTGTTAAGTGTTTTATTTCACAATCGTCTAGATATGAATTTATTTCGTTATCGGGTATTGAGTTAGAGTTGTATAACTTTTCATAAAAATTGCACATTTCTCCTAAAATATCACAGGTGGAAGAGCGAATTTCGTTTTTATCTGTTTCGATTTCATTTATTACATTGTTGGATTGAATTTTTTTTTCTAGTCCTAAAAAGAAATTGTTGTTTTTTCACCTTCTTGGATCCATTTAGCACGAGATCGAATTTGTGCACCGTTTGCTTTTTTATCGATAAGGTAACTTAATTGAGTTTCTAATTCTCGTTTTCTATTCATATTTATTAGATGATGAGGTAGAAGTTCGATTTCTGATATTTCTTTTTCAATATTCAAAATACTTTGTTTCAGTGTTTTCTGATGGTTTTTCGATTATTTTTTGAAAAATCTTTTATCCTTTGTTTAAGCGTTTCCCATTTTTCAACACATGATTTTTCTAATTTTTCGGTATCTCTTATTATTTTAATGATATTCTTTTTAAATTCATCTTCATTTATAATTGAAACATTCATTTTCCAGTAACCATTTCCTCGTTGGTTATTATATATATTTAGTTCAAATTTAAGCGCTCTGTGATCTGACATTCTTGTACCGTTACTATGGGTTCCAGGGATTTTCTAATTAAGATATTTCTAAATTGATTTAGCAGGTCATTATTTATAAAAACAAAATCTATTCTACTTCTTGGTGTATCAGATGCATCGCACCACGTAAAACCATTTAAATCTTTGTGTTTGTCAAACCATAAATCGCTCATATCTAAAATTTGTAAAATATCTTTGAAAATTTTAGTACTTTTATCATTCATGTTATTCATGTTACAGTTAAAATCTCCACAAAAGGATTACACGAGTTTATGAGTGTTAATATAGGTCTTCATTCTTTTAAAAAAATCTATTCTACTCGACTCATTGTTTGGAGCATAGACATTTACCAAAATAATATTTTGTTTATTAATCTTCACATTGACAAGTAGTTTTCTACCGTCTACTGATTTATGAATGTCTATCATTTCTACATGTGTGCTCTTTTTAAATAAAATTGAAACTCCTCTGCTAATATTAGAATCTGAAAATGCATGAATTGATTTTCCTGACCAATTACAAGTCACAGGCACCTGACGTTATATATTTTTCTCATAATAAAAATAAATACCCTATATCTAATAATACACAAGGTACCCATCCCCGCCATCTTGGATTTATTTCAAACTGTCACATCAGCTGGAAGTTTTGCTTGAAACTCATCGGTAAAATTATTTTGCGATCCTCTCCGTCTCCCGATCGGTCATTCAACATCTAAGCTTACAGTCAATTCAATCAAAACGGTGCATTACACCTGTCATTAATAAAAATCACCCCTCGTTCTGCATCTACTGCCTTGGATTTGCGATAAATGTCTAAAGGGTGGACGGAAGTTGTCACCTATATGTAAATGAGATTTCCCTGCACCGTGTGTTTGTTTCAATATTTCAAAATATATGCATTTATAAACATGTTTATATAAACTTTGTGTAACAAAAGTTATAATTGACTGTTTATAGTATCCCTTTTCTTAGTTTTAACTTGTATGTTGATCGAATTCAAAATTGACGCCTTTTGAATATTCGTATCAGTGCTATATTTGGAAGGGATTACCCAAAGTATGACGCAATTTATGTCAACATCCGTCCACCCTTTAGCCTTTTGTCGCATATCTAAGGCAGTAGATGCCGATTGAGGGGTGATTTTTATTAATGACAGGTGTAATGCACCGTTTTGATTGAATTGACTGTAAGCTTAGATGTTGAATGACCGATCGGGAGACGGAGAGGATCGCAAAATAATTTTACCGATGAGTTTCAAGCAAAACTTCCAGCTGATGTGACAGTTTGAAATAAATCCAAGATGGCGGGGATGGGTACCTTGTGTATTATTAGATATAGGGTATTTATTTTTATTATGAGAAAAATATATAACGTCAGGTGCCTGTGTTACAAGTGTACTGGAATTCGGTTTTTTTTTCAATGAAGTGTGTTTTTTGTAAAAAAAAAAAAAACAAAAAACAAAAAACAAAAAACATATATCTATATTTGTGTCTGATATCCAGCTATAAATTTATCTCTTTTTTCTTTTAAATTTAAACCTCGAGCGTTAACCGAAATTATTTTTAGTGGACACATTTTGAATAATTCACATGGTATTGCATATATATATATGGTAATAAAAAAAAATGATTAAGCAAACAAAAAGAGGTATCATTGATATTAATACCGTGAGTCTTTAGAGTAGTATGATCGATCTATTCGGAATTTGGCGCCTTTTTTGCGCTGGTTTTTCGAGAACTAGCATGTTTAACATCTTGTATCAACTGTGACACATCCATCTGACTCTTTCCCCTCTGATCTCGATGCGGATGCGGACCTTACTGACGGCGAGCGAGCGCGTAAGCGAGAGGACATGGAGGTAGGATTTTTCCGACGGTGTTCTTACCGGGCCAGTACTAGCACTCCTATGGCTTGTTCCTATGGCGTCTAATCCTGATGCCCAGAAGTTGTCGTAAGTGGACTCAGCAAAAACTGTTGTTTTTTTTTGCGGCTCTCAGAGTATCGGCAAAAGCGGGCACCTGTGCAGCCTTAGCCTCTATGATCTCGGTCATCAAGGAGACCTGCTCAGTAGCGAACATCGGTGAAGGTGTGACTAGGTTGCCGATCTTTTTGGCTTAAGAGCCGATTTAGCCGATTGGATGGCGGATGCTCGCGGTACATCCCCACTTCTCATTGCTTTCACATATTGGAATGCGTGTTCAGCCGATATGTGGTTGTGACTAAAGATGGTAATGTCGCATGGGAAGAAGTTTGATAGACAATTTTTTCCCCGGAAAAGGGCACAACATTTGTCACAGGTTCTGTGTTGTGCTTACATGCTGGATCGCCCGGGGTGTGTCCTTCTTCCTTGCACACCTTACATCTCGGGTTGTTAGGACATTGTTTTTTTTAAAATAGGAGTCCTCCCAGCATTGGGTACAGTAAGGGGTGCGTTTGTTTGAGGGCTGACCTTTATGATAAATGTAGCACTTTAGACCCGCGCATGCACTTGTATGGGGAAGGAGAGTTCCTTCGTTTAAAGCTTTCACATAAATGAACCTGTTTCCATTCAAAATACCCGTCATTTTATGTGTTTCAGGGTGTCGGATCTTTTCATAATTGAGATCACTGTTAAAGCTGAGATTGAATTTGTTGAGCATTTTCAAGACTTCATCGTCATCAACTGACAAAGGTACCCCCTTTACCGTTATTTTCAGGGCTTGTTCATCAGGAGTTGATAAACCTGCAGAAAAGGGGTTTGTGTCATAGATTCTCATGTTTATGTTTCTAAATTCCAAACCTTCACAGACAAGTTTTCTGCGACTCTCTGGGGAGCTCACGTATAGCCTCCACAGATCGCGATCCTTCTGAACACATTTTAAATCAGGTGCGCTTGAAGACGCGGCAATGTCATAGTCAAAAATTCTGTTATTGTGGTCTTGTGGGAGTTCAGAGTTTTTAAGATACCCTGGTTTAATCATTTCCATTGTAGACATACTTGGCCGATTGTTACGGTATTTACAGTATTGATTGGCGCTTTATCGCGGGTTTTATAGAATAGCGCTCTGCATAGGACAGCAGACCGAGGACTGAGCTTTACTCAGTTCCGTAAACACAAGTGTCTTGATAGATTATAGGATTATATTCTAACTTCAATATTCTAAAGTTACAAAAAAACTCAAAAGTGGAATATACACATACATACATAAGCCTTGTCAATTTTCACTCAAAAGGATCCGGGTTTACGCAGTAAATCCAGAAAAAAAGAGTCAAAAACAGAGAGCAAGAGAAAACACATCCGATTACCTCTGTGTCACGTGACCGCACCAGTCTTTAGGGTTAATTTACACGATCGTGAGCTCAGAATATAGGGTGACTTCAACTTCCCCTTCCGAGGAAATTCCGGCAAAGTTACCGATCATAAGGCGATCGAGTATTTCTCCCATATTGATGATCAAGGCTAACAAACTGATTGTAAAACGAAAAAGATGTGGGTCTCTTAAAAACAAAGTTGGGTTAAATTAGGTTTCTTTATAAAAAAAAGAATTTATTTAATGTGGTAAAAAAAACAACAATTCAGTCGGCGGGATTTAATTAGGTCGGTCGCGTTAAGGGAAACATAGGTATTTTTTATTTTGGCCCAATTTTGCAATTTTACATCGTTAAAGGTTGCGACTGCAACGCTTAATGATAAAAAAGTTTGTATCATTAGCGGTTGAGGGTGTAGATATTTGCTTGTTTCATTAAGCGTTAGGGGTGTTGTGCATTTGTGACGCTTAAATGATACAATTATATCATTAAGCGGCGATATATCATAAGGCATTGGCGATATAAACTTTTAATGCAATAATTTATAGCATTAGGCGTTGCAATTGCATCGCTTAATGCCAATTACATCATTAAGCGGCGTTGTCTGAGTTATCGAACCGTTGTATCACTAACGGTTGTTACTAAGGCGTTCATGTATATGTTTAAAGTGGCCACCTGTGTAAAAGCTGCATTGCCTGAGTTATCGAACCTTGTAGAAGGACAGACTGAAACAAAAATATTTACATTTTCAACATTCTTTGTCTCTGATAACATTACGAATCAATTTTGAAGCCTATAGCCCATTAATTCCATAAAAGATGAGCGACACAAAATGTGCGTTTCTTACAACCTAAAAACAGTATTGGCTGCGTCGCGTAGTAATACATAGCTTGTGCTACATGAAAAAACAGTTGTTTTAACATGTTATTTTAAAAAAAGTAAAAATTGAAAATAATATAAATATAAGTAATTATAAGGAACCATTCTTTGAATATTATGAGGTGATAATTTCGGTCGGAGCGTGGTCAAATCTATCATAAAGCCCTTCGGGCTTTATTGGATTTGACCACGCCCCGACTAAAATTATCACTAACCGTCTTCATAATACTCAAAAAAATGATTCCTTATTTCTTAATTCTTGCATGAGAAAAATATGCAGCATCAAATGATTCAGCAATTGTTTCATTTACACTTAAACCCTTGAGATGTCATATAATCATGAAAAAATGACAATAACAAACCGTCAACCATCTCAAAAATCCATAAAACGAAATACAAATTCGGAGCAGAGCAACACGGGCCTCCTCTAGGAGGAGTGAATCGCTGTCTGTTAACTTAATTCTGCCTGTTGGTACATTTGCTTTTTTTTATTTCAAGAAATGCAAAACAAACAATTATGTTATTGTGTTTTTTAATCTATGATTAATTATAAAAATCAATAAAAAGGAACTAAAAATCGGTTATTTATAACACTACAAATACTTTTCAATACTTGTACTTTGGTTTTTAAAAATACGCGTGATGATTAAAGAAATAAGGCAATCATGGATGTGTCTATTTCACTACGTCACTATTAACACCCCATCTTTACATTAACCATTGAGTATACCTTTTTTTTTACCTTTACTTATATGGTAAAAACAATTATAACCCTTAAAATACATTTTTTTACAGGGAACATGCTAACACTACAAGGATTTACACTGCGACCTTCGTATCAATTTTTTTTTACTCATCTAAACATTAATAAACACCCTCATCTTTTTATTAACCATTGAGTTTACCAATACGTATATGGTAAAACAATTATAACCTTTTAATAACACTTTTCTCTATAGGGAAAATATTAAAATTGGTAAGAGATACATCGCAACCTTGAAGTATTTTTATCATTTTATTTCCACTGGATCTCATCATATTCAAACCTTTACTCGGTCAACAGACCAGAATTTATAATTCATTAACAAACTGTTTTTTTTTATAGATGAATTGTTTGGCTATTTCATATTGAAATGCATATATGTTCCTCTATTATGGATAAACAAACAATGGCTGACTCACTCGTGCAAAAGCGTTAGCATCAATGGAGACTATTTTGGTTTTATGAACACTAATGGGGGGGGGGGCTATAGTCAATTATTTCTCAACGAATTAGACGAGTTATTTTTATCCACTGTTTTTTTAATCCTTTCTGTCTAACTCCTTCGTGTTAATGGTCGGTTTACTGGTGTCTCGATATTATGACCACTTTACAAACGATTTCTGCAAACGTGCCGTTGTTATAGTAGAAGTTGCACACTCTTTGTGAATGCTGAAGGTATCCCAAAACATCAGTCAATAATAATTCCAGGCCTTTTATTTCCTTAGCGTTTCAACACGACATGTAGATTTATATGAATGAATCGTGAAACAAAACATGGCTAGTAAATCAACTGGTTGCCTTTATGTATATATGAGTCAACTGGTTGCCTTTGTGTATATTATGAGTTCATATAAGGTCAATTACATACGTAGAGAATTTACCACAATCAATTTGTTTTCTCTTAAAGTACCACAAGATTGTTAAAATATTAATTATGTTTACCTATTTTTTTTTATTTATTAACTAGACATGGGTAATGCTGATGGTTGCCCATCTTTATCACATGGCAGGTAGAAATCTACCTTATCGGCAAAATTTACGATTTCTAGTTTTAATTATATTCTAATAGCCATGACACTAGGTAACAAAATTCTGAAAACAGAATTAAGATATCTCAAAAAATGACAAAGATATTGAATTTTAAACACCGCATTTTAATTAAAATGATTCCTCTTTCAATAGTTTTCGAGAGACTTTTGTGACGTCACAACATTATAAATAAAACATTCCATATAACTGCAAAGCATCGTATATAACCATAAGTTTTATTGAAATAAAAATAAAAAAGGGTGAATTTTAAACGTGTTTACAAGTTAATGCAGCTAACAATAACCACGGAGTTGGTTTTTCCTCGTCAGGAGCACGGCACGTCTATTCTTTGTACGGCGCTTTGACTGAAGGTCTAATCTCACTGAAGAGAGAGCGTTGTCTGTCTGCTGAAAGTCCAGCTGGATCGATAACCTCTGGGAATCCGTGGAGAACTTTATTCATGTTCACCCTCTCTTTAAAAAGGTTGATTCGGACTTCATGGGAATCGAGCGTATGTTACACACTACACCTGGCTCATCGGATGTAAATCGGAAGTGCTGGAATTTTCCGATACCATTTAAATGGCTTGCAGTGAATGTTAAAAAAAACATCCCATGAATTTTCACCTGTGTTTATCTGAGTGACCCTATGTTCACCTTATTGTCCAATCATCTGTGACAGGGGCTATGACACTGTAAGACCGCACATTACGTCACTAGTGCACCTGGTGATAGGGAACACCTTTTCACCTCTCGATGTAAGCAATCATAAGGAACTTATAAAAAATAATATCAGACGCGTAAATAGTATCAGACGCAAAAATAGTATCAGACGCGAAAATAGTATCAGACGCTAAAAATAGTATCAGACGCGAAAATAGTATCAGACGCTTAAAATAGTATCAGACGCGAAAATATTATCAAACGCGAAAATAGTATCAGACGCTAAAAATAGTATCAGACGCGAAAATAGTATCAGACACTAAAAATAGTATCAGACGCGAAAATAGTATCAGACGCTAAAAATAGTATCGAACGCGAAAATAGTATCAGACGCGAAAATAGTATCAGACGCGAAAATAGTATCAGACGCGAAAATAGTATCAGACGCTAAAAATAGTATCAGACGCGAAAATAGTATCAGACGCTAAAAATAGTATCAGACGCAAAAATAGTATCAGACGCTAAAAATAGTATCAGACGCAAAATAGTATCAGACGCTAAAAATAGTATCAGACGGTAAAAATAGTATCAGACGCGAAAATAGTATCAGACGCGAAAATAGTATCAGACGCTAAAAAAAGAATCAGACGCGAAAATAGTATCAGACGCTAAAAATAGTATCAGACGCGAAAATAGTATCAGACGTGAAAATATTATCAGACGCTAAAAATAGTAACAGACGCGAAAATAGAATCAGACGCTAAAATTAGTATAAGACGCGAAAATAGTATCAGACGCTAAAAATAGTATCAGACGCGAAAATAGTATTAGACGCTAAAAATAGTATCAGACGCGAAAAAAGTATCAGACGCGAAAATAGTATCAGACGCATAAATAGTATCAGACGCGAAAATAGTATCAGACGCGAAAATAGTATTAGACGCTAAAAATAGAATCAGACGCGAAAATTGTATCAGACGCTAAAAATAGTAACAGACGCGAAAATAGAATTAGACGCTAAAAATAGTATCAGACGCGAAAATAGTATCAGACGCTAAAAATAGTATCAGACGCAAAAAATAGTATCAGACGCGTATATAGTATCAGACGCTAAAAATAGTATCAGACGCGAAAATAGTATCAGACGCAAAAAATAGTATCAGACGCGTAAATAGTATCAGACGCGAAAATAGTATCAGACGCGAAAATAGTATCAGACGCTAAAAATAGTATCAGACGCGAAAAAAGTATCAGACGCAAAAAATAGTATCAGACGCGTAAATAGTATCAGACTCTAAAAATAGTATCAGACGCGAAAATAGTATTAGACGCTAAAAATAGTATCAGACGCGAAAATAGTATCAGACGCTAAATATAGTATCAGACGCGACTGTCTGCACAAATAAGCTTCAAATAAGCATCATTAGTGCTCTCTCTCTCTCTCTCTCTCTCTCTCTCTCTCTCTCTCTCTCTCTCTCTCTCTCTGGCACGTGCACCATGCTATGCTTAATAATTCACTGTCATTAAAAATACAGTTCTTATGCGAATTAAAAGACAAGTACATGATAATCAATTTTATTTCTAATTCATTTAATTAAATAATGAATTCATTGAGATCAAATAAGGTCAGTGCACGACTGTTAGGTGTAATGCCGTTCCACTCGGTGGATTCCTCGATCACAGAAACACTAGAAGACATCTTACAACAAATTTAACATACCGATGATTGTACGTCCGCGGCCGAGTACTAAAGTAAAGAAAGCGGGGTTATGTAGCACTGAAATAGAAAACCAAGTCCCTGTATTACAGAGATATGTTAGGGAACGAGATTTAAACTCGGGAATTAAAAGTTTGACACTGTAGATTGAACATATACACAATATAAAACGGGGAAACTGCTGAGAAGGCGGGGGGGGGTGACTAGACAGAGGGGGCTAGAGAAAGTAACAGATGCCTGGACTATTTCATTGATTTCATAGTAAGATGAACGTGTAAAGTTTATCGGCTCTAAGATTTGACAAATGGTCAAATCCCCCCCAAAAAACTACGCACTAAGCTAAAGTACATTCAAATTAAAGCGTCACATCATTTATATCATTGTAAAGAACAGTTGGGGAATTTACAATTATGACCAGAATATAACAAATTAAAGGGTTGAATTAACTTTTCAGCCTAGCATTATACTCTGCTGGTTAACAAAAGAAAGTGCGCATTAGAAAATACGATAAAAAGTGTCCTAACGTAGATGTGTGACAAGTAGATTTACATGTATGTAGATGGGTAAAGATGTATATATGTAGATGCATGCTCTATAATTTTGATTTCGGTACAGTCATACCTACATATGCATCTAAGTAAATACAAACGAACGAATGATTCAGGCGACTGGTTCCCGATTCGTTGCCAGAGTGCTTGCTTTATAAAGGTCTGCAGAAGTTGTAGTAAGAAAGTAAGAGAGCAGCACCAGTGTCCAGAAGGAAGTTGTAGATCAACAGTCAACCTGCCTCGCATAACCTGTAAAAGGATGTCCTTATAAAAACCAAAATAATTTCATTAAAATCCAGATTTATTTTTTTACGTTAGTACTGTTTAAAAATTCGGTATAAATGCATTAAAACTATAACCATAACAATAAAGAAAAGTTATGCGCATGTAAGATCTAATGTTCAAATCTTTAATATTCAAATTCAAACTTGTAGTCTTGGGAAAGTTACTTAACTCTCCTTGTGCCCTCTCTCCACCCAGGGATTATTATGGGTACCTGACACACGAGACGAGCTGGCTATATGAATAAAAAAGCATTAGCGTCGTAATTTAGCAGCTCTGCTTGTATGCTCTCCATGGAATTGGGCACAGGATGATACAGTCTACTGAATGTTAACTGAATGGTCTGGAAAGGTGACTGAATGTCACAAATATGCCATTTAGTCACTGTTCAGTTACCTTTCAGCCACCTTTAAATTGACTGAATGGCACAATTCTATCTTGTTGGGGATGCTATGGAAGTTCTGAGCTGCTTTCAAGATCGTACCTGCTACGATAGGCTATGTAGCAGTTACGCTGTTCAGTGTTAAGATAACCTAGCCACTACGTAGATATTCGTAGCCTGAATATTTTATGCTAAGTATCAAATTCAAGATTGCAACCTTAGTTACCACTTTTTAACAAACATGAAATCTATTAATTTAGTGATATTTTGTTCATCCTATTAGTTATAATGAATTTTAACATGTATATTTCCGCTTGAAATTAGCAAATTATGTCGATGTAATTAGTCTTTAGTTGAATATTTCCAACTTCAAATCAGAGACCTAGCGGCTAACATTGCGGCCCGTTCAATAGACCTAGATATCTACGACCTACATGAGGCGGCTAACCTAGCGGCCTGTTCAATAGACCGAGATATCTACGACCTACATGAAGCGGTTAACCTAGCGGCCCGTTCAATAGACCAAGATATCTACAACCTACATGAAACGGCTTACCTAGCGGCCTGTTCAATAGACCTAGATATCTACGACCTACATGAAGCGGCTAACCTAGCGGCCTGTTCAATAGACCAAGATATCTACAACCTACATGAAACGGCTTACCTAGCGGCCTTTTCAATAGACCTAGATATCTACGACCTACATGAAGCGGCTAACCTAGCGGCCCGTTCAATAGACCTAGATATCTACGACCTACATGAAGCGGCTAACCTAGCGGCCTGTTCAATAGACCAAGATATCTACAACCTACATGAAACGGCTTACCTAGCGGCCTGTTCAATAGACCTAGATATCTACGACCTACATGTGGCGGCTAACCTAGCGGCCTGTTCAATAGACCTAGATATCTACGACCTACATGAAGCGGCTAACCTAGCGGCCTGTTCAATAGACCAATATATCTACGACCTACATGTGGCGGCTAACCTAGCGGCCCGTTCAATAGACCTAGAAATCTACGAACTACATGAAGCGGCTAACCTAGCGGCCCGTTCAATAGACCTAGATATCTACGACCTACATGTGGCGGCTAACCTAGCGGCCTGTTCAATAGACCTAGATATCTACGACCTACATGAAGCGGCTAACCTAGCGGCCTGTTCAATAGACCAAGATATCTACGACCTACATGTGGCGGCTAACCTAGCGGCCCGTTCAATAGACCTAGAAATCTACGACCTACATGAAGCGGCTAACCTAGCGGCCCGTTCAATAGACCTAGATATCTACGACCTACATGAGGCGGCTAACCTAGCGGCCCGTTCAATAGACCTAGATATCTACGACCTACATGAGGGGGCTAGCCTAGCGGTCTGTTCAATAGACCTAGATATCTACGACCTACATGTGGCGGTTTACCTAGCGGCCTGTTCAATAGACCTAAATATCTACGATCTACATGAAGCGACTAACCTAGCGGCCTGTTCAAAAGACCTAGATATCTACGACCTACATGAGGGCTAACCTAGCGGCCTGTTCAATAGACCAAGATATCTACAACCTACATGAAACGGCTTACCTAGCGGCCTGTTCAATAGACCTAGATACCTACGACCTACATGATGCGGCTAACCTAGCGGCCCGTTCAATAGACCTAGTTATCTACGACCTACATGTAGCGGCTTACCTAGCGGCCTGTTCAATAGACCTAGTTATCTACGACCTACATGTGGCGGCTAACCTAGCGGCCTGTTCAATAGACCTAGTTATCTACGACCTACATGTAGCGGCTTACCTAGCGGCCTGTTCAATAGACCTAGATATCTACGACCTACATGAAGCGGCTAACCTAGCGGCCTGTTCAATAGACCTAGATATCTACGACCTACATGAAGCGGCTAACCTAGCGGCCTGTTCAATAGACCTAGATATCTACGACCTACATGAAGCGGCTAACCTAGCGGCCTGTTCAATAGACCTAGATATCTACGACCCACATGAAGCGGATAACCTAGCGGCCCGTTCAATAGACCTAGATATCTACGACCTACATGAAGCGGCTAACCTAGCGGCCTGTTCAATAGACCTAGATATCTACGACCTACATGTGGCGGCTAGCCTAGCGGCCTGTTCAATAGACCTAGATATCTACGACCTACATGAAGAGGCTAACCTAGCGGCACGTTCAATAGACCTAGATATCTACGACCTACATGAAGCGGCTAACCTAGCGGCCGTTCAATAGACCAAGATATCTACAACCTACATGAAGCGGCTAACCTAGCGGCCCGTTCAATGGACCAAGATATCTACGACCTACATGAAGCGGCTTACCTAGCGGCCCGTTCAATAGACCTAGATATCTACGACCTACATGTGGCGGCTAACCTTGCGGCCTGTTCAATAGACCTAGATATCTACGACCTACATGAGGCGGCTAACCTAGCGGTCTGTTCAATAGACTTAGATATCTACGACCTACATGAAGCGGCTAACCTAGCGGCCTGTTCAAAAGACGTAGATATCTACGACCTACATGAAGAGGCTAACCTAGCGGCCTGTTCAATAGACCTAGATATCTACGACCTACATGTGGCGGCTAACCTAGCGGCCTGTTCAATAGACCTAGATATCTACGACCTACATGAAGCGGCTAACCTAGCGGCCTGTTCAATAGACCTAGATATCTACGACCTACATGTGGCGGCTAACCTAGCGGCCTGTTCAATAGACCTAGATATCTACGACCTACATGAAGCGGTTAACCTAGCGGCCCGTTCAATAGACCTAGAAATCTACGACCTACATGAAGCGGATAACCTAGCGGCCCGTTCAATAGACCTAGATATCTACGACCTACATGAGGCGGCTAACCTAGCGGCCCGTTCAATAGACCTAGATATCTACGACCTACATGAGGCGGCTAACCTAGCGGCCTGTTCAATAGACCTAGATATCTACGACCTACATGAAGCGGCTAACCTAGCGGCCCGTTCAATAGACCTAGATATCTACGACCTACATGAGGCGGCTAACCTAGCGGCCCGTTCAATAGACCTAGATATCTACGACTTACATGAGGGGGCTAACCTAGCGGTCTGTTCAATAGACCTAGAAATCTACGACCTACATGAAGCGGCTAACCTAGCGGCCCGTTCAATAGACCTAGATATCTACGACCTACATGAGGCGGCTAACCTAGCGGCCCGTTCAATAGACCTAGATATCTACGACCTACATGAGGCGGCTAACCTAGCGGTCTGTTCAATAGACCTAGATATCTACGACCTACATGTGGCGGTTTACCTAGCGGCCTGTTCAATAGACCTAGATATCTACGACCTACATGAAGCGACTAACCTAGCGGCCTGTTCAATAGACCTAGATATCTACGACCTACATGTGGCGGTTTACCTAGCGGCCCGTTCAATAGACCTAGATATTTACAAACTAAGTGTAGCGGCAAAGTTATCAGCGCGTTCAATAGACCTATATATCTTCTACCTACATGTGGCGGCTAACCTAGCGGCCTGTTCAATAGACCTAGATATCTACGACCTACATGAAGCGGCTAACCTAGCGGCCTGTTCAATAGACCTAGATATCTACGACCTACATGAAGAGGTTAACCTAGCGGCCCGTTCAATAGACCTAGATATTTACAAACTAAGTGTAGCGGCAAAGTTATCAGCGCGTTCAATAGACCTAGTTATCTACGACCTACATGAAGCGGCTAACCTAGCGGCCTGTTCAATAGACCTAGATATTTACAAACTACATGTAGCGGCTAGGCTAGCGTCTTTAATCTTGAACGCAGCCCAGGACTCGCCAACGGGTTCGTGTAACATGTAGAAGTCGTGCGAGGCAATTTATTTTGCGAGCAAGAAAAAAAAAACATCTACCTTTACCTATTATCAATATTTAATTAGAAACGGATTCTAGGTGATTGGAATTATATATAATTATCATTATTATTATTATATTATTATATAATTTGGAATTATCAATTCCAATTCCGTTATATATAATACAGTAAGTTTGTTATAATATATTTGTTTAATTACTTTACGAATTTCAGGTGTTAAATCTCAAACATGACAA
Organism: Magallana ariakensis; assembly: GCA_020458035.1. Taxonomy (NCBI): domain Eukaryota; kingdom Metazoa; phylum Mollusca; class Bivalvia; order Ostreida; family Ostreidae; genus Magallana; species Magallana ariakensis. Next base: position 140,973 of record CM035812.1, read on the forward strand.
CATAAAAACAAGCAGTTTCCATACCACCCCACACACACTAATTAATTGGCATCTTTAATGAAATTAAAGGCTGTATCACGTGATGTTTACAATCGTTAGACTAACTGAAGCCGTGTCACCTATAGTGAGATAACGGGGACCTTTACACCACGGCGTGCTGGTCCCCAGACACTAATGTATTCACTTATTCACAACCTTTTGACATGGAAATAAAACATAATTTACCTGTCATCTCATGGGATCTCTCTGTAATAATAGGACATTATCTGTAGAACCTGCCAGTGGAACTTTAGGAACTCTTCTGTGAGGGAGTTAGCAATAGTACTGAACTAGCAATAGCACTTCTCTAGCAATAGTACCTCTCTGCCACTAGTACCAGAACTAGAAATTGTACAAGAAGTTGGAACAATACCAATCATAAAAGCTGTTTCAATAACTCTGTGATTTGATGATGATTTATTATTTGGAATAACCAAAGTGATTGATTCTTTTGGAGTGTCTAACCAGCAATATCCCGACACTGTTCGGTAGAGGAGGAGTCCGTTTAGTTTGATTCTCGACTGTTACGCTTTTCCACCATGCAGCTTTTATCAATTGCCATCTTAGTTTTTATTGGTAAGTTGTTGTTTTATTGGTAAGTTGTTGTTTTCTTATATGTTATGTAGGCACAAAAAATTGCAAAGGCAATTTGCTAAAATGACTTTTTAAAGATGATGTAATGTTCAATGGTTTAATATGCCTCAAAAAAGAAAACTAAAGCATGTTTATGACATTCTTTAAGAGTTAAGAGTCGTCAATTTAGACGCGTGTTCGATAAGTATAATTCCGAATTAGGCAGTTGCCGGTTTAAACAGGACTTTCGATTACATGTATTGATATGGTTGCTCTATATTTATCTTTCTAAACTTCGTATTGTTATCTTCCACGAATGGTTTTATCGTGCATTCGTTATATTTACAGTAAACTTAGGGAGCACAAACATGGTACAGTACCCGCAACGTTATTTTTTACAAGATAAACGATAGGATATGATTCACGCACGATAGGATAGCATTAACGCACGATAGAACAGTATACACGCACGATAGGATAGAATTAACGCACGATAGAACAGTATACACGCACGATACGATATGATTGACACACGATAGGAAAGGATAAACGATGTTCATGATAAACGTATAATCGCTTTAAACGATCTTCATGAATAACCTGATAATAGTAAAATTTGGGAAAGGGCACGTACGAATAAAGATTTATGTGGAATTTCTTTTTAGTAACAATTGCCGAGTTGTTAATCATCGCTGCATCATTTATAGAACATTGTATCAAAATAACCAGTTAATTATGAGCTTATATGATCAATACATTTTCTGAATTGTTAACATTGTTTTCATTACCGAACACCCTAGCCGATCGCCGCGAATATTGCAGCCTAATACGGAAAATAGCAGGTTCGATTATAAAAACCCAACTCTTGTTTAGTGTAAATATAAAATCTATAATAAATACATTTCTTTCAGTATAAGAAAATGATGCATTAAAAACGAACTATATGACAAACAAATTAAATAAATATTTACGCAGATATACATTCCGCGTACGATTTGTTAACATTGTTTTCATTACCACACACCCTAGCCGATTGCTGAGAACATTTCAGCCCGAAATCAAATATCACACGGAAAATAACAGGTTTAATTAAAATACAACTCTGGTTTTCATTAAATATAAACTATATCATAAATACTTTTGTTTCTGTAAAATATGATACATAAAAAACGAATTATATTGCATACAAGTTAATGTTTACGCAGGTAAACACTCCGCGTACGATTTAATACATTCGATGTACAGGTAAATATGTTACCTTGTTCCTAAGAACTTCGATAGTTTACATTAATATTCTATATCCAATGCTTACAGATATGATTTACATGAACTATTGGTTAATTTTGATCTAAAAATTAAGAAATTAGTAACATGATAAAATGCTGGATAGAATTTTACAATTCTTGCTCGATAAATTTTCTTATACGGCGCACTGAACGACTTGCAACTTTGAAATAAATTTACTTAATTATGAAAAGATACGAAACGATTAACACGATAGGATAAACGGAAAAACTGTTAAAATAAACGATAAACCTGATAGGATTAACGCACGATAGGATAGCATTAACGCACGATAGAACAGTATACACGCACGATAGGATAGCATTAACGCACGATAGAACAGTATACACGCACGATACGATAGGATTGATACACGATACGATATGATAGGATTGTAAAAAATAACGTTGCGGGTACTGTATCTAGTAAATATACAATGTATGGTTGCCGAGTTCAAGAGTAAAAAGCGTGGTATATGCATTTTTTTAACAACAAAAAAAAACATTGTTAAGAGTGTGCCATATTTTTTACGATGTTAGTGTTTATTATTGTATCAGCGTCGCAATTTATATCGCATCTCATTTCTTATTTCGAAATTGAATGCACATTTCTATTTCTTCTTCTTTTTTTGTATTCTCAGAATTATGTATTGAGGGTCATTCGTTAGAGGTTAGGATTATCATCAGCCTGGAACAATCTATAACAAAAAGATGTGTTAACAATCTTATTTTTCTTCCTCACGCTTCACTTAGAATTTGATTGTGCATGTGGTTTTGATAAAGATTAAGACAGCGGGAACGTTCCTGAATTGTGTTAATGTGATGAATTGATATGTAATAAGACCAAAATAGATTTTGAATTCAATAGCATCAAAACGTAGGATTTTTTAACACAACCATTCCCCATGACAAATTAGAATCTAGGTTTTTGATATCATCGACAGTTGTTTTATATCATCGACAGTTGTTTGATATCATCGACAGTTGTTTGATATCATGGACAGTTGTTTGATATCATCGACAGTTGTTTGATATCATCGACAGTTGTTTGATATCATCGACAGTTGTTTGATATCATCGACAGTTGTTTGATATCATCGACGGTTGTTTGATATCATCGACAGTTGTTTCTTCAATCAAAATGGAAGTCGTAAAAATGCTTACCTTGTCCTTGGAAATCTTAAACATTATTTGGGTAAAACCCATTCTGATTACACACACAAGTACTCTGAAGTTGACATTAAAACGATGCTTGAGTTTCTGATAGACAACGTATATGTAGTTTTTGGAAACCAAGTCTTCCAACAATCTGTTGGAATTCCCATGGGTAGCTATTGTGTCCCATTGTTAGATGACCTATTTTTGTATTCTTATGAAGCAGAATTTATTCAAAAACTTGTACGTGAAAAAAATGAATCACTCGCTGTGGTCTTCAACTCAACATTCAGGTATATCGACGACGTATTATCAATTAACAATTGTTATTTCCATACTTACGTCGACTCAATATATCCCAGTGAACTTGAAATAAAAGATACCACAGAGTCTGCGTCATCTGTTTCATATTTGGATATTTTACTGGAAATAGACATTGATGGTAACCTAACAACAAAACTTTATGATAAACGCGATAACTTCAATTTTTCTATAGTCAACTTTCCTTACTTATGTAACAATATACCTTCATCACATGCATATGGTGTTTTTGTCTCGGTTTATTCGATGCGCAAGGGCATGCTCTTCGTATGAACAGTTTCTAAGGCGAGGCAAGCTACTGGCAAACAATTGATAAAACGCACTTTCAACAGTCTCGTTTGAAGTAATCTTTTCGTAAGCTCTATGGTCGATACAACGACCTTGTCAGCAACTACAATCTTCCACTGGGTCGCATGCTTACTGACGTTTTTCATACTAATTGTTAGACCATAATTAATCACCTAATAGTCTACGGACTTTTCTGTTTTTTCCCGATTACGACAAAGAGCACACGGCGGGTGTGACCGGTCAGCAGAGGATGCTCACTCCTCCATGGCACCTGATCCTACCTCTATCTTGGAGGTCCGTGTTGCTCGGCTTTGAATTTGTATTTCATTTTATGGATTTTTGAGATGGTTGACGGTTTGTTATTGTCATTTTTTCATTTCAGTGAAATCAATGGCGGAGTCCAATAATTAATTCATTGCATAATTTAGAGGAAATTACCAGATAATATTTGTTCTGGTAGATAACCTCAAATCATCAATGAAAATATTAACCACGTTTCATTTTAACTCGCACGAAACAACAATATCAAATATCTAAAGATGACATTCAGTTAGAGAAGGCATAATTCATTAGAGAAAGTGAAATGTTGGGCTATTATTTGGAATGCATCATCACACCACCACTGATGGTTTTATTTCACACAAAACATCTACTACATTTAGATCCTGTATTTAAAATAGAAGATAAAACTTATTCATAATATTAATATAGAAGATAATTACACTGGGTAAGTACGAGTATGATTTGATAGATCACGCTGGAGCTGTGTTTTTTACCAGGATCCTATAGCTAGAGGTACAAACAGAGAAGTAATTGTCCACAGACTAATTATCATATTGAATCCATTTTACCCGATTTATTCGCCTTCTATCTGTATTAATTTTCCGTTGCTCCGTAGAAGCTGACTATTTATGTGTTTGGTGACATTAAATTCCCGTGATTTCAGTCAATGGTGGCTCTAGGCTGCTCGCTGACTGCTTGGCCAGTGTAAGACGCTGCTATAAAATATAAACAATGGTTCTTCACGCCAGAGGAGAGTATTTAGATGCAAATGTTGACATGTCAAAAAACATTATCCCACAATCCCAGGCCCGTACTGATATATCTATACACGTACATGTACCTATATAGGCACCTATATAACGGCCGCGGAGTCGCAGAAATCATCACAATCATTTCTTAGAGATCATTATAACTGCTGATAGAAAAGGCAATATTCAACAAGTGCTTGACTCGTATAATGATTAAATAACTGACTGGATGCGATGGATTTTAAACATATTGTTCACAAGGTACTAACAAGGCGAGTTAGTCACGGGTTCGAGTCACCCTGGGGACATTGGTTTCTAGCACTATTAGCCATCATACTGGTACGGAGTGCCGTTACAGAAAGCGGGACGGAGAGCAATAATATAGGTACCCAAACAGCTCTACATCGGTGTGTCAGCTTGGAAGGCAAGCTCGGAAGTTATTGTAACGTTTGTTAAATCTTGCAGTCCAAAGTATATTTCATCTATGTATCAGTCGACTCAAGGTTTGGTAATTACATAGTCTGACTCAAAGATCGGTGTCATTTTGTTGTAATTCCAGAGCCGGTATGGGTTTCTCCTGTTTTAAGATCAGGTAGCAATTTTTTCTGTATTATCGGTATTTATTTGTTCTGATTCCAGACACGGTAGAGTTTCTCCTGTCTCAAGCCCAGCATGTGCTTGGTTTATGATCTACTTAACGCTGTATCAATCAGTCTTTACTCCTTTGGAATAATTGTATTATGATAAGAAAATCGTTATCATTCTGTTGCCATTCCAGATCAGATATTTGCTTCTTTTGTTTCCAGAACCGGTATCAATATGTTCTGTAAAAGTTCTGCTATTTATTTCTTCTGTTTCCAGACACGGTATCTGTATTTATTGGTTCTGTTTCCTGACACGGTATCTATATGTACTGTATTTATTGGTTCTGTTACCAGACACGGTATCTATATGTACTGTATTTATTGACTCTGTTACCAGACACTGTATCTATATGTACTGTATTTATTGGTTCTGTTACCAGACACGGTATCTATATGTACTGTATTTATTGCTTCTGTTACCAGACACGGTATCTATATGTACTGTATTTATTGGTTCTGTTACCAGACACGGTATCTATATGTACTGTATTTATTGGTTCTGTTACCAGACACGGTATCTATATGTACTGTATTTATTGACTCTGTTACCAGACACGGTATCTATATGTACTGTATTTATTGGTTCTGTTACCAGACACGGTATCTATATGTACTGTATTTATTGACTCTGTTACCAGACACTGTATCTATATGTACTGTATTTATTGGTTCTGTAACCAGACACGGTATCTATATGTACTGTATTTATTGGTTCTTTTACCAGACACGGTATCTATATGTACTGTATTTATTGCTTCTGTTACCAGACACGGTATCTATATGTACTGTATTTATTGCTTCTGTTACCAGACACGGTATCTATATGTACTGTATTTATTGGTTCTGTTACCAGACACGGTATCTATATGTACTGTATTTATTGACTCTGTTACCAGACACGGTATCTATATGTACTGTATTTATTGGTTCTGTTACCAGACACGGTATCTATATGTACTGTATTTATTGACTCTGTTACCAGACACTGTATCTATATGTACTGTATTTATTGGTTCTGTAACCAGACACGGTATCTATATGTACTGTATTTATTGGTTCTGTTACCAGACACGGTATCTATATGTACTGTATTTATTGCTTCTGTTACCAGACACGGTATCTATATGTACTGTATTTATTGGTTCTGTTACCAGACACGGTATCTATATGTACTGTATTTATTGGTTCTGTTACCAGACACGGTATCTATATGTACTGTATTTATTGGTTCTGTTACCAGACACGGTATCTATATGTACTGTATTTATTGGTTCTGTTACCAGACACGGTATCTATATGTACTGTATTTATTGGTTCTGTTACCAGACACGGTATCTATATGTACTGTATTTATTGGTTCTTTTACCAGACACGGTATCTATATGTACTGTATTTATTGCTTCTGTTACCAGACACGGTATCTATATGTACTGTATTTATTGCTTCTGTTACCAGACACGGTATCTATATGTACTGTATTTATTGGTTCTGTTACCAGACACGGTATCTATATGTACTGTATTTATTGGTACTGTTACCAGACACGGTATCTATATGTACTGTATTTATTGCTTCTGTTACCAGACACGGTATCTATATGTACTGTATTTATTTGTTCAGTTACCAGACACGGTATCTATATGTACTGTACTTATTGCTTCTGTTACCAGACACGGTATCTATATGTACTGTACTTATTGCTTCTGTTACCAGACACGGTATCTATATGTACTGTACTCATTGCTTCTGTTACCAGACACGGTATCTATATGTACTGTACGTATTGCTTCTGTTACCAGACACGGTATCTATATGTACTGTACTTATTGGTTCTGTTACCAGACACGGTATCTATATGTACTGTACTTATTGGTTCTGTTACCAGACACGGTATCTATATGTACTGTATTTATTGGTTCTGTTACCAGACACGGTATCTATATGTACTGTATTTATTGGTTCTGTTACCAGACACGGTATCTATATGTACTGTATTTATTGGTTCTGTTACCAGACACGGTATCTATATGTACTGTATTTATTGGTTCTGTTACCAGACACGGTATCTGTATGTACTGTATTTATTGGTTCTTTTACCAGACACGGTATCTGTATGTACTGTATTTATTGGTTCTGTTACCAGACACGGTATCTATATGTACTGTATTTATTGGTTCTGTTACCAGACACGGTATCTATATGTACTGTATTTATTGGTACTGTTACCAGACACGGTATCTATATGTACTGTATTTATTGGTTCTGTTACCAGACACGGTATCTATATGTACTGTATTTATTGGTTCAGTTACCAGACACGGTATCTATATGTACTGTATTTATTGGCTCTGTTACCAGACACGGTATCTATATGTACTGTATTTATTGGCTCTGTTACCAGACACGGTATCTATATGTACTGTATTTATTGGCTCTGTTACCAGACACGGTATCTATATGTACTGTATTTATTGGTTCTGTTACCAGACACGGTATCTATATGTACTGTATTTATTGGTTCTGTTACCAGACACGGTATCTATATGTACTGTATTTATTGGTTCTGTTACCAGACACTGTATCTATATGTACTGTATTTATTGGTTCTGTTACCAGACACGGTTTCTGTATGTACTGTATTTATTGGTACTGTTACCAGACACGGTATCTGTATGTACTGTATTTATTGGTTCTGTTACCAGACACGGTATCTGTATGTACTGTATTTATTGGTTCTGTTACCAGACACGGTATCTATATGTACTGTATTTATTGGTTCTGTTACCAGACACGGTATCTATATGTACTGTATTTATTGGTACTGTTACCAGACACGGTATCTATATGTACTGTATTTATTGGTTCAGTTACCAGACACGGTATCTATATGTACTGTATTTATTGGTTCTGTAACCAGACACGGTATCTATATGTACTGTATTTATTGGTTCTGTTACCAGACACGGTATCTATATGTACTGTATTTATTGGTTCTGTTACCAGACACGGTATCTATATGTACTGTATTTATTGGTTCTGTTACCAGACACTGTATCTATATGTACTGTATTTATTGGTTCTGTTACCAGACACGGTTTCTATATGTACTGTATTTATTGGTACTGTTTCCAGACACGGTATCTATATGTACTGTATTTATTGGTTCTGTTACCAGACACGGTATCTATATGTACTGTATTTATTGGTTCTGTTACCAGACACGGTATCTATATGTACTGTATTTATTGGTTCTGTTACCAGACACGGTATCTATATGTACTGTATTTATTGGTTCTGTTACCAGACACGGTATCTATATGTACTGTATTTATTGGTTCTGTTACCAGACACGGTATCTATATGTACTGTATTTATTGGTTCTGTTACCAGACACGGTATCTATATGTACTGTATTTATTGGTTCTGTTACCAGACACGGTATCTATATGTACTGTATTTATTGGTTCTGTTACCAGGCACGGTATCTATATGTACTGTATTTATTGGTTCTGTTACCAGACACGGTATCTATATGTACTGTATTTATTGGTTCTGTTACCAGGCACGGTATCTATATGTACTGTATTTATTGGTTCTGTTACCAGACACGGTATCTATATGTACTGTATTTATTGGTTCTGTTACCAGACACGGTATCTATATGTACTGTATTTATTGGTTCTGTTACCAGATACGGTATCTATATGTACTGTATTTATTGATACATTTACCAGACACGGTATCTATATGTACTGTATTTGTTTGCTCTGTTTCCAGACTCGGCCTCCGCCGGATGCCGTGACGGCTTTGTCCGGGTCAGGGACTGGTGTTTCTCCTTCAACCTCCGCCCTACAGGTCTCCTGGATACCATGACCCAGTGCGAGAGCCAGGGGGCGGGGCTCGTCACGATCGACTCGGCGGAGAAAGAGCGGGCTCTGACCCAGTTCATCGAAGGTCAGTGATAAGTTCTATATGCATAAGTTACATTTCACCTTAAGGTATCACTCCTCAATGTTGTTGTATCAAGAATTCCTTGAGAAGTATGTCATTGAAATATGTAGACAAAACATGCTTAAAAAATACAAAGATCATGGGGGTCAGTGAGTTATGGCTCATTTAATCTGACCTTTTTGCACCTAAAATGCAATTTCAGCCTTATTAGGATTTGTTGACAGTATTTTTGATTAAGCAAACTTATTTCTTTAAATATTGTTTTAATTATTGCACATTGGTTATACTGAATAGAGGGACTACGAAAAAAAACGAGGCTGTATTATTATTTGTGACCTTTTTGCACTTAAAATAGAAAAAAAAATCTATAATAGTTACAATTTGATTTGAAATAAAAAGTTTTTGAATATCAAGGATTTTGTAAGATTAATCCAGTTTGCGTAGATATGTATTCAGTATCATTTTGACATAAAAAACATGGGGATCAGTGATGTCAATTTTTAGATATAGAGCTTCAAAGGTAAAATTCTCACAAAATTAAAAAAATTTGACATTTTCCATATTTTTGCATTATTTTATGCTAAACGTCTATCACTCTCCCGAGATTTAATTTTGTACATGTCACACAGAACCTATAGAATATGTTACAGACCTATCAAATGTTACAATTGTGAAAAATAAATAAAGTAAAGAGGAGTGAGATACCTTAAATAAACGTATATTTCTTTAATAGTAAGCTGTAAAGATAAAAACAAAATCTTTCATTATCTTGATTAATGTATTATTAACTTTAAAATTACATACTTATAATCAATATCTAATATAACTTGCATATATATGGAATGTAGATATTGATAACAATATACTAGCATATCATATCATGATTAAGAATTCCTAAATTAATCTCATGATGTTATAGCAGTATCGTTTTGTTGTAAACTTATTGCGATGATATTGATTTTTCAGATATGCGGTTTTTCGGGATTCAGCAAGACAGAAGTGTAAGTATTCTACGTCAACATTCATCGGTTATTGATAATAATTCTGAAAAAATAAGCAACACTATATTACCAATGTTATATTAAGTGATTTGTTTTTAAATCAAAACTAATCAGCCAAGCTTACTTTGGAGCATAGGCGTTGGAACCGGGAGAGGGGCTGGGGTGGGGGTGGACTTAGCCCCCACTTTTTTTGCAAATTTATACATACCAAAGACCTTTTTTTTTTGCTTGTCAAGATTTTTGATAAGTCTAGCCCTCCCCCTTTCAATTTGCTTCCGACGCCACTGTGGAACGGCATTTTGTTTTTTCTTTTTTTTTTTTTAAAGATCTTTATTACTTGTGTTGAAGGAAGCAATAAATAGTGTTAATGCATACTGAAATTGCTTTCTGCAAACTTCGGTATGCTTTGTTAAGGGGACGAAAAGAATGTTTATAGCGTATTACCGGATAAAAATATGTACAAAAATGTTCATACGTAGTGAAGCCTCGGTCGGCGACGTAATCAAGATGGTAACATAACTTCATTCCAGAAACTAATTGTCCTGAATAATTAATATCATTAGCTTTACTGTCAAATAAACGTCGAAACAGAGGTGAGGGCATTTATTTGTCATTAACATAAAATGTGATTTTAATGGCGGCTTCAGAAATCTGGTAATTGCTGTGGTCACGTACTGTTCAGGAAGAAACAGCGCAAACTACACAGAGCGGAACATTTATTCAATCGCATTGATAAGCACATCAAAATATACTATAAAACACGGCCTGTTTAAAGTATGCAAATTTTCTGCAGGTGAATTGGTGTTCTATCGCGTGTTAACGTAAAATGGTAATCAAATTAATATGCTATTAATTCGTCGTCGTGTCGTAGTCAAGAAAAAAATTATAATTAAAATCATGTCTGATTGATTGGTGACCGTGTGGAGGATTTCCGTGAAGTGTCAGTGTCCTGTTTTACCTCCATACACAGGTGAACAGGGAAAGATCTGTCTCATTAAGAATGTGTACACAGTATCGGGGATATGTGGTGATTGGGCTCAGTCTATGCCTCTGTGTCATTCATAAGGGTTGTCAATAAAATTCAGAGTGCTTTAAAAATTAATTTGACCAGGTCTATACGAGTTTCTGTATTCCGCCGTGCCGAGTCCAGGGAGCGGTTAATAACAGCGTATATTAACATGATCAGCATAATAATAATCCTAAAGACGGAGCACCCAGATCATGTAGCTTTTCAAGTGATATAAAAAAAATTGAGCCATTAAAACATATCTCTTTGAAAAAAAGAAACTCATAAATTAGAACTTACCTGTTAATTAGAACCTACCTGTTAATTAGAACCTACATGTACCTGTTTTATTTACATTTTGGTGTATCGAATCGAGTGTTTTGTTTTATTGGCTATAAGACTAAGCACGACTTTTGTCAATAACATTTTACTTGATGTTGTTGTTTTAGGATCTACAGCGATCTTTACAGGAGCTGGTCAATACCGACAACGACGCCGCCAGGTGTACGTAAGAGAGAGAGAGAGAGAGAGAGAGAGAGAGAGAGAGAGAGAGAGAGAGAGAGAGAGAGAGAGACCGAGAGAGAGGGGGGACAGATAGAGAGAGAGAGGGACAGACCGAGAGAGAGAGAGAGAGAGAGAGAGAGAGAGAGAGAGAGAGAGAGACCGAGAGAGACCGAGAGAGAGAGAGGGGGGACAGATAGAGAGAGAGAGGGACAGACCGAGAGAGAGAGAGAGAGAGAGAGAGAGAGAGAGAGAGAGAGATAGAGAGAGAGAGGTAGAGAGAGAGGGACAGAGAGAGAGAAAGAGAGAGAAAGACAGAGAGAGGGAGAGAGAGAATGAAAGAGAGAGGGGAAGTGGAAAGAGAGAGAGAGAGAGAGACACACACACACACACACACACACACACACACACACACACACACACACAGAATGAACATTTTCATTTTTCTCTTCTTTTTTTTTTTAGTTTGTGAAGACTTTCAAAAATACGGAGAAAAATCCAAATCGTATACATTCATTAAGAATGCCAGGGTAAGTGTGACGTGTGATACTCTTAGACATGCATTGCATATATTTATGATCAGTGAATTTATTAATAATCAATTCTTGGACTTGTTATGGTGATTAGATAGTTCTTTTTTTAATTATTTTGATCTGATATTGCATGACAATCTATTGTCCATCTGAATTTTTTCTTTAGATTCCGCTGCAGTTTGACCCAGAGGAGCGTGCCAATCTTACCACTCCCGAGGGGTTTCGTATCAAGCTGTCAACCATTCCGGGGGCGGGGTTTGGAGGGTTTACTGAGCGCTTTGTTCCTAAATACACAATCCTGGGGAGTTATGAAGGACTGACTCACCTCCTCCACAGAGAGGACGACCTCTACTCATGGCAGGTCAGGGTCAGGGGTCAAGGGTCAACTAATAAACTATATTGTACTGTTTACTTGTCAAAATATGTACAGCTCATAGACATATACAATGCAATTGATCTCAACATACTTGATAAAAGCAAGTTTATACATATAATTTTCTGACAACAAAAGCATTTTTTTAAAATCTGAATTGTACAATTCTTTTACTTTTGTGATGACAATTATTGAATTTATTTAAAGACAAAGGGTTTGGTATATCAAAACTTATTGCGAAACGTTCCTCTTAAATTACAGTAACAGGGACATATGCGCGGAACGGGAGGTCCAGAACCCCCCCCCCCCCCCAATTCATCCGAAAATGTCAAATCCGTTAAATTACACATAGTGATTTTCCTAAATATAGGAAACAATATTTCGTTAAAATAAAAACAAATCGACTTTATTATTGTCAAAGTACATCAGTACGTTAGATAAAAGAAACAGCCAATTGTCTTCTATGGGAACTGGACTCTTTCATCATCATAATAATTTCGTGCAGTCCGTGACTTTTTTTAGATTTCGACAAATCAAAAAACAGGGCGTGTAAATTGATCAGTCCTGTCAGTTTCTACAGAGCTATGAATTAACAATCTTTTTCCGAACGAAATAGAGGGAATCATATTTGGTGGATGTAAATATCTTGTTATGAAGTTAGTTTTGTTGAAGACCTGCTTGTTATAGCAAACACTCGATAATAATTCATTGTGTTCATGACATTGACAAGTTGACTTGCTAAAAGATCATGTTTATTTCTATTTTTATATTTATATGAATAAAAGTTTTCTTAAACATCGATTAATCCTCGGCCTCAACGTGTCCATCATTGTATGCCGTTATTACTTTTTATGAAACAAATAGATCGCATATTCTAAGTTAATATTCCTTTTCATTTAAAACAGGTATGCTGTGTATCTAACCACATTTTTAATGACGATTCTTAAACTCAATGATTACCCTCGTCAGATACAGCTAAGGAAAATACAAACACAACCTTTTTATCAATTTAGCTTTTTCATTTATATATCATCAGGTAGAGAAGGTAGACTCCGAGGGCGTTTACATGATTGACGCTGGAAGCCCCGCCCACAGTAACTGGTTACGCTGGCTGAACTGCGCTGGAAATGTGGAGCAGGAAAACGTGGTAGCGGTTGCGTGCGCAGGTCTGATCCTGTACATGACGACACGTGATATCGAGCCCGGAAGTGAGATGTTTGTGTGGTACGGGGACGGATACGGGGACTATCTCAAGATAAGCAGGGTACATCCGGGTAAGTAAACAGCAATTTAGGATTATGTCTTAAGAAAGTTCACATCTGTTTCTCATATAATAACACCTGCTAGTTAATGGTAATTATAAGGGCCAATCAGTGGCTTTGTAACAATGTACTATTTTGTGTTTTGTGGGAAAATATATTTTTAACAAAAACAAGTTTTTTCGCTTTCACTTTTTTTTTCGCTTTGTAGGCTTATAAGCTAGCTCACCAATTTATCTAATGTGACAAGTTCTACATGGTCGCGGTGTACAAATGGCACGTACATGTTGGACATGTACATGGTCACGGTGTACAAATGACACGTACATGTTGGACATGATCAGCTCAAACTGTGTCGTTGTATAATTAAGCGATATATTTACAGATACTTCAAGATTAAGCTAGCGTGTTTATAGTTTATTGTGCTTATATATTACATTTTGCGTTGTAAGAGATATTCACAACCTGTCATGTCCTATGACATAGTGCTTTACATTGTATTTTTGTATTGCAGAGTCCGACCTCCAGGGAATATTCAACATCCGGGCCAGTATCTTGTCGTTTGACGAGGACGACCTCACGGTCTATAGTGACGGAACCCCAGTAACCTTTACCAACTGGGTACCGGAAGCAGCGTCAGACTTCGTGGACAACGAGTTCGGCCTCGTTCTGACGTACAACGGAAGTAACTGGAAATGGTTTCCGGAGAAGGACTACCGTTATTTTACCGGCCCTGAGGGTCTCCACCTACCGTACGTGTGTGAGGACAAGACAACCTACAACGACGACGGAGTTATCGACCCTGACTACACAGAGGAAGATAAGGACTCAGTCACGGAGAGAATTCCTGAAAAAACCGTGCCGCCCGTACCGGGACAGGGACTACTCAAACCGGACGTTGTGTGTGATCATACTGTTTAATTGTTTTGTATACATGTATATGTGTGTGTGTGTGTGTGTGTGTGTGTGTGTGTGTGTGTGTGTGTGTGTGTGTGTGTGTGTGTGTGTGTGTGTGAGAGAGAGAGAGAGAGAGAGAGAGAGAGAGAGAGAGAGAGAGAGTACAGGGACAAACAGAGAGGAGAAAGAAAGAGAGAGACAATGCTTTATTTATTTATTTTTAGTATATTTATGTAATAAGTAACCTATTTAATCAGTCATCTGTGATTAATTATGAGTATTACAAATTATAAAGTATTGATTTGATATTATGTTTTGTTTTATATAAACATATTTATTTTTATGTGATATAATAAAGCATAATTTGCCAAATGCCTCTGCGTCTATAAACTGTTCATTCTGTGTTTATGGGTATCAGCCTTCAGTAATTTACGTAGGTTTCTCATATGTGTGTACTTCTGTCGCATTGTAAATTTAATGAAAAAATTAATTTCCAACATGACATTTTCGCTCTCTCTAATTCTAATTCATTATTACTTTAAAACATTTACTTTAAATCCCCCAAGGGCCGGGGACAAAGCTAAAGGTCTGGGACAAAGCTAAAGGTCTGGGACAAAGCTAAAGGCCTGGGACAAAGCTAAAGGTCTGGGACAAGGCCTGGGACAAAGCTAAAGGTCTGGGACAAAGCTAAAGGTCTGGGACAATCTGGGACAAAGCTAAAGGTCTGGGACAAAGCTAAAGGCCTGGGACAAAGCTAAAGGCCTGGGACAAAGCTAAAGGTCTGGGACAAAGCTAAAGAGTAGACATGTAGGTGTTGTTTGTTTTGCCTAGGATTAGTGTCATTCCTCTCATCATAGAGTCACCGGTGTGAGAGAGTTATATATAATTCCTTAATTGTGTTAATTGAATATTTGAGTGAAAGATGTGCGTTGTGTGAAAGAGTCAGTTCTCAGTTCCCCCGTGGAGATTCCCGGACGTGATTTAGATGTACTGGACTTTCCGTCATCAAAGAAATAACTCAGTCTTTTAACTCTGGACAGTTCTGAGTCACAAAACTATTGTGTATAGTACGAGTGCATAGAAAGTGAGGATATTTTCATTACTTCTGTTCCTAATTAAGCCATTGTACGAAATACAACACTTCCACTATATGTATGTGTTACTTTTAATATGACGCTAAAGTCTGGTTGTGAAAATTGCATGTGTCACGGTGTGAAATTCAATCTTCCGGACTATTTTTAATTATTGTGTAAATCAACCTTTTCGGACTTCGTGTTAATTGCTACAAAAACTGTTCCTCAATTTCGACAACTGTTTAAAAAACGTTTTAAATTCCGCGTAGCCTTAATCCCAGTTGAGGCACAGTCAGAAATGGACAGTTAATCTTTTAATTGACTTTCTGTTTATATTTATTGACACTTCAACTTTTATCTTTTTATTTCCTTTATGTACATGCTGCTAAAATGTCATGAGTTACTCATAGCTGTTTGATAATTGATTTCCTTTCATCTGTACTTATTATGGTAATCCTTCATTGTGTTATTCCATTGTTAACTATATATGATTTTTATATTGTAAACTATCGTCAGTTGGAATCGGACCTTCGGTGCTGATGCACACCAAACTCACGTAAAAGTATATTTCATGTAAATTCTATTTAAAAATCTGAAATCTAAAACGCGTGTTGGATTGTGGAGGTTTACTGAGGCTGGGTTCAACAACAGGAGAATAAGCTCACGGTTGGTCCAGTACTAGCCCTGTACGGGAGAGGGCGCCCCGTAATACTTCTATAGGTTGGAAACAATTAGGGGCCTAGTAAACAATGTAGGCCTACGCACACGTAGTATTATTTGTATACATGTAATTGTTATAATAATGTACACCCGTGATTTTAATGGGAGAACTTATAGTTAAGAAATAAGGCACCATAGTTTGATGCATATCGGGATATAAATAGAGGTTGGTCACATGATCAATCCTATAAGGCCCGAAGGACTTAATGGAAGATTTGATCCCTATTTTTGACAAGCGATTGCAATTGGAAATATGAAAACAAAGCGATAGAAAACAGAGTTACAATGAAATTTTCAGAAGAAATCTATCGCAGACAGACATAAATTTAAGAGTATACATGTAATGTTTTTTGAATGTGTACAGAGAGACAGAGAGAGAGAGAGAGAGACAGTACATGTATAAGTGTTCTGATCTATCTGTTACAATGTGACTGTAATACAGTGTTAATTGTTGCGCAATAAACAAAAGGGGGGTGTAGAGGGTATGAACTTATTTACTTATATTATCAAATCATGACCATGTAGATTAGTTGCTTTTATTATATTGTCTTTTACAAACACTCGTTTTATTGGGAATCAAAATTTGTACATGGCAATAAGTGTTCAAATGTTGATTCCCAATTATCTAAATTTAAGTAAAGAATATTACAGAGCATATAATAAGTAACAAATATAACAAATATAACAAATTAATCGCTGAATTATTAGAATGTAAAATATATTTGGCGGTGTTCTTTTCTGTATCAGTTCGAGGATATATATGTCCATGTAATGAATTACCGGTGATGATTTGCGCTATCTGATTTTTTCTGGAAGAACGGAAAAAGAACCCAGTCATCACATCCAGCTGTCAATCAGGACGTGGAGGACAGGGACCAGACAGCGGGAACCAGACAGCGGGGACCAGTCAGCAGGTAACGGAGTATTCCGACAGACGGCCGGGATCGTGCTGAATAGACAGTCTATGCTCCCTGCCACACGCATCTCCCTGTCTCACGTGTCTACCTGTCTCACGTGAAGGAGGTCATTGTCTCACGTGTCGGAGGTCATTGTCTCACGAGAAGGAGGTCATTGTCAATACTAAAACTTGGGATATTGCTAAATCATTAACACTGAATGAGCTATTAACAATACATAAACCCACATATACAGTTCTTCACACGTACCCGGGAACACAAATTTTAGAGCATATTGTGTAAACAATGCTTAAGGTCATATGGAACATCTGTCGATATTTATGTGGATTAAAGTACATTATAATTAAAATACTTTCATCCGGTTGGAATTTTCACATTTTACAATATTTAACCAAAATATACGTTTTGAAAATTTTCGAAAAGGTAAACATTTTAAAATCCCCAGCGGGATTCGATCTCATGAATTACAGATTCGTAGTGAAATCTCTAAATCACTGCGCTAAGCTGCTATTAAGTGAAAACTTTTGGAAAGAAACTGTTTATAAAATTACATTTGATTTCATTGTCAATTTCGATAAATAGTACGTCACAACATGGAGGTGTCCCATATTTAAAAGAAGCAGAAACAGTCGTACGTTGAACGATACACAGACATTTAATTTATAGTTACATGTATATACATCTGTTGGTCAACATTGACAAAATTTGATTTGTATACGTATTCATTCATTCATTCATTCATTCATTCATTCATTCATTCATTCATTCATTCATTCATTCAATCATTCATTCATTCATTCATTCATTCATTCATTCATCTTTTATTTTCTCTGTATAGAGATTAATGTTACAGTAAATAAATTACATAATCAAAACGTTTTTACAATGGACATGATATCAAGACCGTTACAATAAAGATTATGATAAGAGAGAGAGAGAGAGAGAGAGAGAGAGAGAGAGAGAGAGAGAGAGAGAGAGAGAGAGAGAGAGAGAGAGAGAGTATAGGATATCATACGAGAGAGAGAGAAAGAGAGAGAGGGAGATAGAGAGAGAAAAATAGCGAAACATAAATAGATAGTATAAATTATTACTTGTCACTTACAAGTGTAGGTCAATATTTACAACATATGATGTGTATACGTAGTTTTGCATATGAAACGACGCGGCAGGATAAACATCAATTTTCGGAACCATTACAAAAAAAAAAAACTGGAAGGCGAAGTTGGGAGAAAATGACAAACAGACAGAACCGAAATAAAGACTTTAGTCTATAGATCATCTAGACTACAGTCTGCTATCTAAAAGTCTGCTATCTACAAGTCTGCTATCTAAAAGTCTGCTATCTAAAAGTCTGCTATCTAAAAGTCTGCTATCTAAAAGTCTGCTATCTAAAAGCTATAGTCTACAGTTTCACCGGGAGGAGACTAGAATTAAGGTTATAGAAATGTCTTAGAATCGATTTTTAAGACTGTAAGTTGTAAGTTGAGTGTTTTTATAACGGCTAAAACTGTTTATCGACTATTGAAAGATTTATAAATACTTACACTGTTGATAAAGTAATACATAAAAGTATACCACATGTGGTTTTACACTGCATGCCAGTTTTGATAATAAAGCAAGGTTGCTAAAATCTCTCTTGATATTATCAACCTAAAACATAAGTCATAGTTGATAATTTGAATGAGAAGTTTTAAAGAAATGTCAACATTTTATCCGGGCTATTGTCTCGGTCGTGCATTACCTGCACCGAGTGTTACCTGTACGGGCATGACTTCACATTCTCTGTACAGGTATGTCAAAGTCTGCCCTGTGGTGTTTCTTGCTTCATTCAGAATTACTACACTTGTGTGATCATCAAAAGACGGATTGTCTTATAAATGTCATAAAGCTGTCATACAGCTGTCACGGAAACTACCGAAGAAGATGACCGATAAGTTCACCGACATCAATAAACGTTACGAATAATGTCGGAGTTTGCCGAAACCGCCACGGAAAAAGCCGAACACAGAAAAGATGAACGAAACATAAAGAGTGACGATGACAGCTATATTTCACCGTCTGTGTTTTTTGCTCACCTTGCATAATGAGGTCAGGATCCTGTAATTATGAAGTATCAGAGGAAACTCGAAATAGACAAGACTGGGCTCATTGTTTTTAAATTGAACGTCGAATCTTTTTACTGGATTGGACTACAGGACTTATAAGGTAACATTTACCTACTCTGTACTATAACTCTTGTGATTCATCGGTAAAAAAAAAATGATATTGTGGTATTTTTACTTTTATTTTTTATTTTATTTCTTACTTCTTTTTTTAATATTAAATTTATTCATGACAATCATGTACAAGTTCCATATTTTTTCGCTTGAATTTAAAATATCTTTGATTAAAGTTTGAGACTACAGCCAACATTAGTTATTCAAACAATGTCATTAATAAGAACACAGAGAAGTGTTGGTCTGATGATTGTCTCGATGTCATAACCAATCAACACTTAGGTCTTTACAGACATTTGGGTTGTCGGGAATTCATTTAACAAGTAAAGTCAAATCCGTCGTAAGATACGCATTTTAAACCTTTTTTCTAAGTAAATTTCACTATAAATTTTAATCAAAAGCTAGGTGCAGTGGCTTTCCAGGATCAGCGAATGTTTCTGGATTTCTGTAAAGGCTGTCCCATCAATGTCAGCCATGTTTAGTCTACTTGATTACAACCAGGAACGTGTGCACCTATATAATGATTAATGGTCGTAATACATTTAACATGTGTGTCAGGGTTACTACATGTATATATAATATATATATTTTTTTACTTACTGGTGATTGTAATTGAATACTTGAACAACATAAGGATTTATACATGACTACATGTCTGTACAACAGTTGGAAGTAATGACGTTTACACTGCCTGTAGTTGACGATTTTACTTTAAATATTTCAAAACTTGTGTATCACAATAAGATGTATCGTGTCTATGAGATATCAATATACACGTTATATCTTCCAGACAGCCAGAGCTTTAGAACACTGGGGTTATGAAGGTATTGTGTATCATGCCCCGCCCTGGTCGGGAGACGACAGCGCTGGTCTACTGGTTCACCGCCCTCTATCTGTGTGCGACAGGTGCGTGGAATCTGATTATCAAGAACTATACAACCCTCCTTTCTCTTAGATCTTCAATTTCTGTTTCTACTTTAACATAAGGTTTGAAATCAAATTGACATTGTTGATTGCATGAATCAAGGAAATGTCGTTTAATTGTTCATTTCCTTCATTTTAGGAGCCAAACAATTTCAATGCATATCAAGCGTAGCGAACATTTTGTTAACTTTTGTTGATGAATTAAATCGTACTAAGCTTTGGACAGGTACTTAAGGTGGATGATTCATCTCTTTAACTCAACGCTTAACGTCGTTTTATCTTAACAGATTTGTTAACGTTTACATTTTAATGAACTTTTTGCGTCAGTTATGCTCTAGATTAACAACCTTAAACGTATATCATTGAGACTTACATCATTTAGCATAACTGAGTGTACACCAGTGGGACTAGCGTCACCAGTTTGTATTGTTTTGTATTGTATATCAAGTGCACTAAATGGTGAAGTGTTAAGTAATATTGCAACGCCAGTGAAGCAATTTTAGCAGAGGACGATCTGCTGATTTTTTTCTTCAAAATATAAATGCAAACAAATTATCACCTTTCAAACGTATTTGTTTTCATGCTGAAAAAAATTGTATGTAACTTTCATTTCGTTATTTTACCTATATCATATGCCAAGCTTTTGATCATAAAACTCACTCGTCGGCCATTTTGATTTCCGTTCTGCACCCAACAGCATTTGCTCCAGACACGGTGTGGAAAAGTGTACATCCGGTGTACACCAAAGGTTTTCACCACTGTACTGGATTCACAAAGGTGTACACCAAAGGTTTCACCACTGTACACCAAAGGTTTCATCACTGTACACCAAAGGTTTCACCACTGTACACCAAAGGTTTCACCACTGTACTGGATTCACAAAGGTGTACACCAAAGGTTTCACCACTGTACACCAAAGGTTTCACCACTGTACACCAAAGGTTTCATCACTGTACACCAAAGGTTTCACCACTGTACACCAAAGGTTTCACCACTGTAATGGATTCACAAAGGTGTACACCAAAGGTTTCACCACTGTACACCAAAGGTTTCACCACTGTACACCAAAGGTTTCATCACTGTACACCAAAGGTTTCACCACTGTACACCAAAGGTTTCACCACTGTAATGGATTCACAAAGGTGTACACCAAAGGTTTCACCACTGTACACCAAAGGTTTCACCACTGTACTGGATTCACAAAGGTGTACACCAAAGGTTTCACCACTGTACACCAAAGGTTTCATCACTGTACACCAAAGATAGATTTATGGTACTTCTGTATACAAGGAAAAAATTATCGGTACATCCGTATACACGGATAGATTAGTTGTACTTTTGTATTCACCGATAAATTTGCAGTACGTTTGTATAAACATATTGATTGTCGGTGCTACTTTATACACGGATAGTTTGGCGGTACTTCTGTATAAACGGATAGTTTGGCGGTACGTTTGTATACACACATAGATTGGCGTTGCTTTATTATACACGGATCGATTTGTTGTACATCTGTACACACATATAGATTGGAAGTACATTTGTATACACGGAGAGATTGGTCGTACTTCTTTTTACAAGGATAGATAATAAGTTAATCTGTTTAGATTGGTAGTACTTCTGTATACACGGGCAGATTGATTCTACTTTTGTACACGCGGATAGATATGCGGTACTTCTGTATACATGAATAGATTAGAGATACATATCTATCAACAGTGCCAAGCTTTAACACAGTCTGTATACACGCGTATCGATTATATACTTTTCTATCCACAGTGACCCAGCATTATCCTAGTCTGTATAGATTGGTGGTACTTTTCTATCCACAGTGACCCAGCATTATCCTAGTCTGTATAGATTGGTGGTACTTTTCTATCCACAGTGACCCAGCATTATCCCAGTCTGTATAGATTGGTGGTACTTTTCTATCCACAGTGACCCAGCATTATCCCAGTCTGTATAGATTAGTGGTACTTTTCTATCATCAGTGACCCAGCATTATCCCAGTCTGTATAGATTGGTGGTACTTTTCTATCCACAGTGACCCAGCATTATCCTAGTCTGTATAGATTGGTAGTACTTTTCTATCCACAGTGACCCAGCATTATCCCAGTCTGTATAGATTAGTGGTACTTTTCTATCCACAGTGACCCATCACAATCCCAGTCTGTATAGATTAGTGGTACTTTTCTATCCACAGTGACCCAGCATTATCCTAGTCTGTATAGATTGGTGGTACTTTTCTATCCACAGTGACCCAGCATTATCCCAGTCTGTATAGATTGGTGGTACTTTTCTGTCCACAGTGACCCAGCATTATCCCAGTCTGTATAGATTGGTGGTACTTTTCTATCCACAGTGACCCAGCATTATCCTAGTCTGTATAGATTAGCGGTACTTTTCTATCCACAGTGACCCAGCATTATCCTAGTCTGTATAGATTGGTGGTACTTTTCTATCCACAGTGACCCAGCATTATCCTAGTCTGTATAGATTGGTGGTACTTTTCTATCCACAGTGACCCAGCATTATCCTAGTCTGTATAGATTGGTGGTACTTTTCTATCCACAGTGACCCAGCATTATCCCAGTCTGTATAGATTGGTGGTTCTTTTCTGTCCACAGTGACCCAGCATTATCCTAGTCTGTATAGATTGGTGGTACTTTTCTATCCACAGTGACCCAGCATTATCCTAGTCTGTATAGATTAGCGGTACTTTTCTATCCACAGTGACCCAGCATTATCCTAGTCTGTATAGATTGGTGGTACTTTTCTATCCACAGTGACCCAGCATTATCCTAGTCTGTATAGATTGGTGGTACTTTTCTATCCACAGTGATCCAGCATTATCCCAGTCTGTATAGATTGGTGGTACTTTTCTATCATCAGTGACCCAGCATTATCCCAGTCTGTATAGATTGGTGGTACTTTTCTAACCACAGTGACCCAGCATTATCCGAGTCTGTATAGATTGGTGGTACTTTTCTTTCCACAGTGACCCAGCATTATCCTAGTCTGTATATATTGGTGGTACTTTTCTATCCACAGTGACCCAGCATTATCCCAGTCTGTATAGATTGGTGGTCCTTTTCTATCCACAGTGACCCAGCATTATCCTAGTCTGTATAGATTGGTGGTACTTTTCTATCCACAGTGACCCAGCATTATCCCAGTCTGTATAGATTGGTGGTACTTTTCTATCCACAGTGACCCAGCATTATCCTAGTCTGTATAGATTGGTGGTACTTTTCTGTCCACAGTGACCCAGCATTATCCCAGTCTGTATAGATTGGTGGTACTTTTCTATCCACAGTGACTCAGCATTATCCCAGTCTGTATAGATTGGTGGTACTTTTCTATCCACAGTGACCCAGCATTATCCAAGTCTGTATAGATTGGTGGTATTTTTCTATCCACAGTGACCCAGCATTATCCCAGTCTGTATAGATTGGTGGTACTTTTCTATCCACAGTGACCCAGGATTATTCCAGTCTGTATAGATTGGTGGTACTTTTCTGTCCACAGTGACCCAGCATTATCCCAGTCTGTATAGAGTGGTGGTACTTTTCTATCCACAGTGACCCAGCATTATCCCAGTCTGTATAGATTGGTGGTACTTTTCTGTCCACAGTGACCCAGCATTATCCCAGTCTGTATAGATTGGTGGTACTTTTCTGTCCACAGTGACCCAGCATTATTCCAGTCTGTATAGATTGGTGGTACTTTTCTATTCACAGTGACCCAGCATTATCCCAGTCTGTATAGATTGGTGGTACTTTTCTATCCACAGTGACCCAGCATTATCCAAGTCTGTATAGATTAGTGGTACTTTTCTATCCACAGTGACCCAGCATTATCCTAGTCTGTATAGATTGGTAGTACTTTTCTATCCACAGTGACCCAGCATTATCCCAGTCTGTATAGATTAGTGGTACTTTTCTATCCACAGTGACCCAGCATTATCCTAGTCTGTATAGATTGGTGGTACTTTTCTATCCACAGTGACCCAGCATTATCCCAGTCTGTATAGATTAGTGGTACTTTTCTATCCACAGTGACCCAGCATTATCCCAGTCTGTATAGATTAGTGGTACTTTTCTATCCACAGTGACCCAGCATTATCCCAGTCTGTATAGATTAGTGGTACTTTTCTAACCACAGTGACCCAGCATTATCCCAGTCTGTATAGATTGGTGGTACTTTTCTATCCACAGTGACCCAGCATTATCCCAGTCTGTATAGATTAGTGGTACTTTTCTATCCACAGTGACCCAGCATTCTCCTAGTCTGTATAGATTGGTGGTACTTTTCTATCCACAGTGTCCCAGCATTATCCCAGTCTGTATAGATTGGTGGTACTTTTCTATCCACAGTGACCCAGCATTATCCCAGTCTGTATAGATTGATGATACTTTTCTATTCACAGTGACCCAGCATTATCCTAGTCTGTATAGAGTGGTGGTACTTTTCTATCCACAGTGACCCAGCATTATCCCAGTCTGTATAGAGTGGTGGTACTTTTCTATCCACAATGACCCAGCATTATCCCAGTCTGTATAGATTGGTGGTACTTTTCTATCCACAGTGTCCCAGCATTATCCCAGTCTGTATAGATTGGTGGTACTTTTCTATTCACAGTGACCCAGCATTATCCCAGTCTGTATAGATTGGTGGTACTTTTCTATCCACAGTGACCCAGCATTATCCCAGTCTGTATAGAGTGGTGGTACTTTTCTATCCACAGTGACCCAGCATTATCCCAGTCTGTATAGATTGGTGGTACTTTTCTATCCACAGTGACCCAGCATTATCCTAGTCTGTATAGAGTGGTGGTACTTTTCTATCCACAGTGACCCAGCATTATCCTAGTCTGTATAGATTGGTGGTACTTTTCTATTCACAGTGACCCAGCATTCTCCCAGTCTGTATAGATTGGTGGTACTTTTCTATCCACAGTGACCCAGCATTATCCTAGTCTGTATAGATTGGTGGTACTTTTCTATCCACAGTGACCCAGCATTATCCCAGTCTGTATAGATTGGTGGTACTTTTCTATCCACAGTTACCCAGCATTATCCCAGTCTGTATAGAGTGGTGGTACTTTTCTATCCACAGTGACCCAGCATTATCCTAGTCTGTATAGATTGGTGGTACTTTTCTATCCACAGTGACCCAGCATTATCCTAGTCTGTATAGATTGGTGGTACTTTTCTATTCACAGTGACCCAGCATTCTCCCAGTCTGTATAGATTGGTGGTACTTTTCTATCCACAGTGACCCAGCATTCTCCTAGTCTGTATAGATTGGTGGTACTTTTCTATCCACAGTGACCCAGCATTATCCCAGTCTGTATAGATTGGTGGTACTTTTCTATTCACAGTGACCCAGTATTCTCCCAGTCTGTATAGATTGGTGGTACTTTTCTATCCACAGTGACCCAGCATTATCCCAGTCTGTATAGAGTGGTGGTACTTTTCTATCCACAGTGAACCAGCATTCTCCTAGTCTGTATAGATTAGTGGTACTTTTCTATCCACAGTGACCCAGCATTATCCTAGTCTGTATAGATTAGTGGTACTTTACTATCCACAGTTACCCAGCATTATCCCAGTCTGTATAGATTGGTGGTACTTTTCTATCCACAGTGACCCAGCATTCTCCTAGTCTGTATAGATTGGTGGTACTTTTCTATCCACAGTTACCCAGCATTATCCCAGTCTGTATAGATTGGTGGTACTTTTCTATTCACAGTGACCCAGCATTATCCCAGTCTGTATAGATTGGTGGTACTTTTCTATCCACAGTGACCCAGCATTATCCCAGTCTGTATAGATTGGTGGTACTTTTCTATCTACAGTGACCCAGCATTATCCCAGTCTGTATAGAGTGGTGGTACTTTTCTATCCACAGTGACCCAGCATTATCCCAGTCTGTATAGATTGGTGATACTTTTCTATCTACAGTGACCCAGCATTATCCCAGTCTGTATAGAGTGGTGGTACTTTTCTATCCACAGTGACCCAGCATTATCCCAGTCTGTATAGATTGGTGATACTTTTCTATCTACAGTGACCCAGCATTATCCCAGTCTGTATAGAGTGGTGGTACTTTACTATCCACAGTGGCCCAGCATTATCCCAGTCTGTATAGATTGGTGGTACTTTTCTATCTACAGTGACCCAGCATTATCCCAGTCTGTATAGAGTGGTGGTACTTTTCTATCCACAGTGACCCAGCATTATCCCAGTCTGTATAGATTGGTGGTACTTTTCTATCCACAGTGACCCAGCATTATCCTAGTCTGTATAGAGTGGTGGTACTTTTCTATCCACAGTGACCAGCATTATCCCAACCTGTATAGAGTGGTGGTACTTTTCTATCCACAGTGACCCAGCATTCTCCCAGTCTGTATAGATTGGTGGTATTTTTCTATCTACAGTGACCCAGCATTATCCCAGTCTGTATAGAGTGGTGGTACTTTTCTATCCACAGTGACCCAGCATTATCCCAGTCTGTATAGATTGGTGGTACTTTTCTATCCACAGTGACCCAGCATTATCCTAGTCTGTATAGAGTGGTGGTACTTTTCTATCCACAGTGACCCAGCATTATCCTAGTCTGTATAGATTGGTGGTACTTTTCTATCCACAGTGACCCAGCATTATCCCAGTCTTCATAGATTGGTGGTACTTTACTATCCACAGTGACCCAGCATTATCCTAGTCTGTATAGATTGGTGGTACTTTTCTATCCACAGTGACCCAGCATTATCCCAGTCTGTATAGATTGGTGGTACTTTACTATCCACAGTGATCCAGCATTATCCCAGTCTGTATAGATTGGTGGTACTTTTCTATCCACAGTGACCCAGCGTTATCCTAGTCTGTATAGATTGGTGGTACTTTTCTATTCACAGTGACCAGCATTATCCCAGTCTGTATAGAGTGGTGGTACTTTTCTATCCACAGTGACCCAGCATTATCCTAGTCTGTATAGATTGGTGGTACTTTACTATCCACAGTGACCCAGCATTATCCTAGTCTGTATACATTGGTGGTACTTTTCTATTCTATTCACAGTGACCCAGCATTATCCTAGTCTGTATAGATTGGTGGTACTTTTCTATCCACAGTGACCCAGCATTATCCCAGTCTGTATAGAGTGGTGGTACTTTTCTATCCACAGTGACCCAGCATTATCCCAGTCTGTATAGATTGGTGGTACTTTTCTATCCACAGTGACCCAGCATTATCCCAGTCTGTATAGATTGGTGGTACTTTTCTATCCACAGTGACCCAGCATTATCCCAGTCTGTATAGATTGGTGGTACTTTTCTATCCACAGTGTCCCAGCATTATCCCAGTCTGTATAGATTGGTGGTACTTTTCTATTCACAGTGACCCAGCATTATCCCAGTCTGTATAGAGTGGTGGTACTTTTCTATCCACAGTGACCCAGCATTCTCCTAGTCTGTATAGAGTGGTGGTACTTTACTATCCACAGTGACCCAGCATTATCCCAGTCTGTATAGATTGGTGGTACTTTTCTATCTACAGTGACCCAGCATTATCCCAGTCTGTATAGAGTGGTGGTACTTTTCTATCCACAGTGACCCAGCATTATCCCAGTCTGTATAGATTGGTGGTACTTTTCTATCCACAGTGACCCAGCATTATCCTAGTCTGTATAGAGTGGTGGTACTTTTCTATCCACAGTGACCAGCATTATCCCAGTCTGTATAGAGTGGTGGTACTTTTCTATCCACAGTGACCCAGCATTCTCCCAGTCTGTATAGATTGGTGGTATTTTTCTATCTACAGTGACCCAGCATTATCCCAGTCTGTATAGAGTGGTGGTACTTTTCTATCCACAGTGACCCAGCATTATCCCAGTCTGTATAGATTGGTGGTACTTTTCTATCCACAGTGACCCAGCATTATCCTAGTCTGTATAGAGTGGTGGTACTTTTCTATCCACAGTGACCCAGCATTATCCTAGTCTGTATAGATTGGTGGTACTTTTCTATCCACAGTGACCCAGCATTATCCCAGTCTTTATAGATTGGTGGTACTTTACTATCCACAGTGACCCAGCATTATCCTAGTCTGTATAGATTGGTGGTACTTTTCTATCCACAGTGACCCAGCATTATCCCAGTCTGTATAGATTGGTGGTACTTTACTATCCACAGTGATCCAGCATTATCCCAGTCTGTATAGATTGGTGGTACTTTTCTATCCACAGTGACCCAGCGTTATCCTAGTCTGTATAGATTGGTGGTACTTTTCTATTCACAGTGACCAGCATTATCCCAGTCTGTATAGAGTGGTGGTACTTTTCTATCCACAGTGACCCAGCATTATCCTAGTCTGTATAGATTGGTGGTACTTTACTATCCACAGTGACCCAGCATTATCCTAGTCTGTATACATTGGTGGTACTTTTCTATTCTATTCACAGTGACCCAGCATTATCCTAGTCTGTATAGATTGGTGGTACTTTTCTATCCACAGTGACCCAGCATTATCCCAGTCTGTATAGAGTGGTGGTACTTTTTTATCCACAGTGACCCAGCATTATCACAGTCTGTATAGAGTGGTGGTACTTTTCTATCCACAGTGACCCAGCATTATCCCAGTCTGTATAGATTGGTGGTACTTTTCTATCCACAGTGACCCAGCATTATCCCAGTCTGTATAGATTGGTGGTACTTTTCTATCCACAGTGTCCCAGCATTATCCCAGTCTGTATAGATTGGTGGTACTTTTCTATTCACAGTGACCCAGCATTATCCCAGTCTGTATAGATTGGTGGTACTTTTCTATCCACAGTGACCCAGCATTATCCCAGTCTGTATAGATTGGTGGTACTTTTCTATCCACAGTTACCCAGCATTATCCCAGTCTGTATAGATTGGTGGTACTTTTCTATCCACAGTGACCCATCACAATCCCAGTCTGTATAGATTGGTGGTACTTTACTATCCACAGTGACCCAGCATTATCCTAGTCTGTATAGATTGGTGGTACGTTTCTATCCACAGTGACCCAGCATTATCACTGTCTGTATAGATTGGTGATACTTTTCTATCCACAGTGACCCAGCATTATCCTAGTCTGTATAGATTGGTGGTACTTTACTATTCACAGTGACCCAGCATTATCCTAGTCTGTATAGATTGGTGGTACTTTTCTATCCACAGTGACCCAGCATTATCCCAGTCTGTATAGAGTGGTGGTACTTTTCTATCCACAGTGACCCAGCATTATCCCAGTCTGTATAGATTGGTGGTACTTTTCTATCCACAGTGACCCAGCATTATCCCTGTCTGTATAGATTGGTGGTACTTTTCTATCCACAGTGACCCAGCATTATCCCTGTCTGTATAGATTGGTGGTACTTTTCTATCCACAGTGACCCAGCATTATCCCTGTCTGTATAGAGTGGTGGTACTTTTCTATCCACAGTGACCCAGCATTATCCCTGTCTGTATAGATTGGTGGTACTTTTCTATCCACAGTGACCCAGCATTATCCTAGTCTGTATAGATTGGTAGTACTTTTCTATCCACAGTGACCCAGCATTATCTCAGTCTGTATAGATTGGTGGTACTTTACTATCCACAGTGACCCAGCATTATCCCTGTCTGTATAGATTGGTGGTACTTTACTATTCACAGTGACCCAGCATTATCCTAGTCTGTATAGATTGGTGGTACTTTTCTATCCACAGTGACCCAGCATTATCCCAGTCTGTATAGATTGGTGGTACTTTTCTATCCACAGTGACCCAGCATTATCCCAGTCTGTATAGATTGGTGGTACTTTTCTATCCACAGTGACCCAGCATTATCCCAGTCTGTATAGATTGGTGGTACTTTTCTATCCACAGTGACCCAGCATTATCCCTGTCTGTATAGATTGGTGGTACTTTTCTATCCACAGTGACCCAGCATTATCCCTGTCTGTATAGAGTGGTGGTACTTTTCTATCCACAGTGACCCAGCATTATCCCAGTCTGTATAGATTGGTGGTACTTTTCTATCCACAGTGACCCAGCATTATCCCTGTCTGTATAGATTGGTGGTACTTTTCTATCCACAGTGACCCAGCATTATCCTAGTCTGTATAGATTGGTGGTACTTTACTATCCACAGTGACCCAGCATTATCCCTGTCTGTATAGATTGGTGGTACTTTACTATCCACAGTGACCCAGCATTATCCCTGTCTGTATAGATTGGTGGTACTTTTCTATCCACAGTGACCCAGCATTATCCTAGTCTGTATAGATTGGTGGTACTTTACTATCCACAGTGTCCCAGCATTATCCCAGTCTGTATAGATTTGTGGTACTTTTCTATCCACAGTGTCCCAGCATTATCCCAGTCTGTATAGATTGGTGGTACTTTTCTATTCACAGTGACCCAGCATTATCCCAGTCTGTATAGATTGGTGGTACTTTTCTATCCACAGTGACCCAGCATTATCCCAGTCTGTATAGATTGGTGGTACTTTTCTATCCACAGTGACCCAGCATTATCCCAGTCTGTATAGATTGGTGGTACTTTTCTATCCACAGTGACCCATCACAATCCCAGTCTGTATAGATTGGTGGTACTTTACTATCCACAGTGACCCAGCATTATCCTAGTCTGTATAGATTGGTGGTACTTTTCTATCCACAGTGACCCAGCATTATCCCAGTCTGTATAGATTGGTGGTATTTTTCTATCCACAGTGACCCATCATTATTCCTGTCTGTATAGAGTGGTGGTACTTTTCTATCCACAGTGACCCAGCATTATCCCTGTCTGTATAGATTGGTGGTACTTTTCTATCCACAGTGTCCCAGCATTATCCCTGTCTGTATAGAGTGGTGGTACTTTTCTATCCACAGTGACCCAGCATTATCCCTGTCTGTATAGATTGGTGGTACTTTTCTATCCACAGTGACCCAGCATTATCCCAGTCTGTATAGATTGGTGGTATTTTTCTATCCACAGTGACCCAGCATTATCCCTGTCTGTATAGATTGGTGGTATTTTTCTATCCACAGTGACCCAGCATTATCCCTGTCTGTATAGAGTGGTGGTACTTTTCTATCCACAGTGACCCAGCATTATCCCTGTCTGTATAGATTGGTGGTACTTTTCTATCCACAGTGACCCAGCATTATCCTAGTCTGTATAGATTGGTGGTATTTTTCTATCCACAGTGACCCAGCATTATCCCAGTCTGTATAGATTGGTGGTATTTTTCTATCCACAGTGACCCAGCATTATCCCAGTCTGTATAGATTGGTGGTACTTTCTATCCACAGTGACCCAGCATTATCCTAGTCTGTATAGAGTGGTGGTACTTTTCTATCCACAGTGACCCAGCATTATCCTAGTCTGTATAGAGTGGTGGTACTTTTCTATCCACAGTGACCCAGCATTATCCTAGTCTGTATAGAGTGGTGGTACTTTTCTATCCACAGTGACCCAGCATTATCCTAGTCTGTATAGATTGGTGGTACTTTTCTATCCACAGTGACCCAGCATTATCCTAGTCTGTATAGATTGGTGGTACTTTTCTATCCACAGTGACCCAGCATTATCCCAGTCTGTATAGATTGGTGGTACTTTTCTATCCACAGTGACCCAGCATTATCCTAGTCTGTATAGATTGGTGGTACTTTACTATCCACAGTGTCCCAGCATTATCCCAGTCTGTATAGATTGGTGGTACTTTTCTATCCACAGTGACCCAGCATTATCCCAGTCTGTATAGATTGGTGGTACTTTTCTATCCACAGTGACCCAGCATTATCCCAGTCTGTATAGATTAGCGGTACTTTTCTATCCACAGTGACCCAGCATTCCCAGTTTGTAAGTTCATATCAGAACCTTTTCGCTAAACTAGCGGTTCGTTTAATAGATATAGATATATACGACCTAGCAGCTTGTCTACCTGCTTCGATCTTGAACGCACCCCTGGTGCCTGTCATATAATGACACAGTGCCTGATCTGTACTCTATTTATAGTCTACTTTAAGTCCGGTTTCACAAGGATTGGCTAGTGATGCTTCTTTAATAATGATCCAGTAATAACCTTATCTGTTCCGGTTCTTTAGGATAGGACTGTGTTACTTCTTACATTGCCCAGTATTAACCCAATCTATATCTATTCATAGTCCATGGTTTGAGTGACCAGTGTAAGCCCGGGTTCACAAGGATTGGTCGGTGGTGTTTCTCTATCCACACGGACCCCGCCACCAGGAACGACAGTGTCGCCATCTGTGAACGGCTGGGTGGTGGCATGGTGGTGCTAGACAGTGCCGAGAAAGAGAGGGCGCTCACGTCATATATCATAGGTATGCTACTATACCGGTATATAGATAGAATAGAGAGGGCGCTCATGTCGTAAATTATGGGTATGTTACTATATATAGATATAATAGAGAGGGCGCTCACGTCGTATATCATAGGTATGTTACTATATATAGATAGAATGGAGAGGGCACTCACGTCGCATATCATAGGTGTATTACTTTATATAGATAGAATAGAGAGGGCGGTCACGTCGTATACCTGTTACTATATATAGAAAGATAAGAGAGGGCGCTCACGTCCTCCTGGATCATAGGTATGTTACTATTCATAGATGGAATAGAGAGAGCGCTCTCGTCGTATATCAGATACATTACTATATATAGATAGAATAGAGAAGGCGCTCACTTCATATATTATAAGTAAATAGCTTTGTAAATAGCTTTGTAATTAACGTTTGTATTATAGGTAAATATCTATGTTTGGGAGTAAGGAGTACACTTACCACATTTATCCAAAGTATATACCGCTATCTTTTGAAAGGTAGAGGGTGCTCACTACATATAGAGGTAGACGGTACTCACTATATATATAACCGGTAAACATATATATAACCGGTAAACATATATAAAACCGGTAAACAACCTTTTTAATATGAGAAATGACACAAATGACGTATACAATCACTAAACAACAAAAAGGAAAAAAATAGGGTGTTCATAACGTACACAACATTCAAATGTTCGATAAAGAAATAGATACGAAACTAGAGCATGAGTTTTATTACGATAAATCTGATGTGAATAATTTACTAGAGTACATCAAAGGTGATCATCTGATAAAAACAAAAATAGGTAGAAACCGTCTGAGGTTCAAATCTTATACAAGTTATAAATGGTGCCCAATGCTTTTATCTGTTGATATAAATAAATAATGCGGGTTTATGTAAAATGTAGGCTTATTCATGTGTTATTGTTAACAAATAAGATAAAAATATTCTTCTATACAATAATATTAAATTAATGTTGTAATGTTTACATGTTCAACATAAATCAGGTTAATAACTATTACATATAATAAGCATTTAACATTTAATATTAAATAGAGAAGTGCTATAATACCAATATTGTGTGGATAATTCTTCAATGCTATTTATTCTTTATGGATAGAGTAAAAATGTAACTTTCTACTTTTTCGTTTCTTTTTTGTTTAACAGAAAATGACCTTCTCACAATGACCGACCAGCGTCTGGTACGTAACACTGATTAGTTAAAGATTCCTTGTAAACGATTGGTTGATTAAATCGACCAACCACTTCCAAGAATAAAAACACTGGTTGGAAATCATGGAATATATGATTTATGATTGGTTGATTAAATCGACCAATCACTTGTAAGACAAGGGTAAGAAACACTGATTGGTTATCATACAATATAAATGACAAGATGATTAGTTGTGATAAATGATAAGCTAGCCACCTCTTGTCTATGAATTTTAAAATAATCAATTGTAAATGACTTGAATGGTGTTTTTTTTACTTTGTTTATAGGAACTTTTCAAAGATCTGGATGTCATCATTAACGGAGATGATGAAACTGAAAAATGTATGTGAGAGACTTTGTGTTACAGTGTAGTTGTCAGTGGGGTTTCTTTATGAAATCAACGACAATATGACTATTCAAATATAGCTATTCTATATTTAGCTCATCTTAATCAGAATTATATATTAATCTTATGTTATTAAACTTATATGATTTCAGTTTGCAAAGACTTCCTTCAGTATGGAACCAAAAGTAAACAGTATCGACATTTTACCAACAATAAGGTAAATTATCTTAAATTTGATCGACATTTTACTAACAATAAGGTAGATTATCTTACATTTTATCGACATTTTACCAACAATAAGGTAAATTATGTTACATTTTATCGACATTTTACTAACAATAAGGTAAATTATGTTACATTTTATCGACATTTTACTAACAATAAGGTAAATTATGTTACATTTTATCGACATTTTACTAACAATAAGGTAAATTATGTTACATTTTATCGACATTTTACCAACAATAAGGTATATTATCTTACATTTTATCGACATTTTACCAACAGTAAGGTAAATTATCTTATATTTTATCGACATTTTACTAACAATAAGGTAAATTATCTTACATTTTATCGACATTTTACTAACAATAAGGTAAACTATCTTACATTTTATCGACATTTTACCAACAATAAGGTAAATTATCTTACATTTTCTTAATTCATTTATTTCATTTTTTATGAGATTGTATGCATTCCTAAAATTTCGGAACATTAAAAATTTGCAGCTAAGAACAAACATAAAAGCTTAATCATTTTATATAATTATTCCCTTTAGATTTCTTATTTAACGTTTAGGATTAATGCTGTATATGTTTAGGATATTTGAATTCTTTAGGTCTCTCTAGGTAACAGTTATAGCTCTACCTGTTCTAGTTGTATGAATTCTTCAGATTCCTGTAGGTTCCCCTCCCGAGGACCGCGCTAACCTGACCACCCCCGCCGGGTTCAAGATCGCCCTGTCCTCCATTCCCGGGGCCGGTATGGGGGCGTGGACAGAGATCCCGCTTTCTAAATACACGGTGCTGGGGTCGTACGAAGGTCTCGTCAGGAACGATCTTAACGATAAAGACCCGTACTCATGGGTGGTAAGATAGTATGTATAATTTGGTAAACAAGTCTGTATCTGATCGCAGTCCTTATCAAACCATTGATCATGGGTGACACATGTACATCTAAGATAGTCTGTATAATGTAGTAAACAAGTCTGTATCTGATTGAATCGCAGTCCTTATCAAATCATTGATCATGGGTGACACCTGTACATCTAAGATAGTCTGTATAATGTAGTAAACAAGTCTTTATCTGGTAATATAACGGTCTCAATCAAACTATTGATCATGGGTGACACATGTACATCTAAGATAGTCTGTATAATGTAGTAAACAAGTCTTTATTTGATTGAATCGCAGTCCTTATCAAACCATTGATCATGGGTGACACATGTACATTTAATATAGAGTGGTAAACAAGTCTTTATCTGGTAGTATAATGGTCCAAATCAAAATATTAATCAATGGAAGTAAGTAAGGCTGAATACAATAGTAAGTCTTTATCTAATTGTAAAAAAAATCGGAATCAGACTATTAATCTTGTGTGGTAAAGTTTTTAGTTGATTGTAGAACACTTGGAATCATCAAGTATGGTACATATAAGAGAGACTATATATGGCAGTGAATAAGACTTTTTCTGATTGTATAATAGTCGAAATCAAATCATTAATCATTGGTGGTATATAAAAGATAGTTTAAATAAAGTAGTAGGCACAACTATTCTTTTTATTTACGTCTATAGGTCGAAAAAATAAAAATAAAAATACAAAAAAAAAATTTAAAAATGAAGAAAGCTGCAACTTCTTCAACTTCTTCCATAACCCTGTTTATCACAAAAGGGAGGAACACATGACAGGATTGATTTCCAGTGACGTATATATAGCACTATGTCACAATGACATGTG
The DNA here is from genome assembly GCA_020458035.1 of Magallana ariakensis. NCBI lineage: Eukaryota > Metazoa > Mollusca > Bivalvia > Ostreida > Ostreidae > Magallana > Magallana ariakensis. Next base: position 177,558 of record CM035812.1, read on the forward strand.
GTGATAACGAACAGTGTCCACATTCAAAATCCGAAGGAAAATAACAAAACAGGAGCAGATGGAACACGGACCTCTGAAAATAATAGAACATTTCTATCCAATAAATTTCGCGTTACAACTAGAATGAAATTGTAAAAAGTAGAGGTAGAATCAGGTGCCATGAAGAAGTGATCATCCTCTGCTGACCGGTCACACCCGCCGTGTGCTCTTTGTCGTAATCATAAAAAAAAACAGAAAAGTCCGTACATAATTAGGTGATTAGATATGGACTAGCAATTAGTATGAAAAACGTCAGTCAGCATGCGAACCAGTGGAAGATTGTGTTTACTGACAAAGTCGTTGTATCAAAAACATATGGAACTTTAAATGTATTAAGAAAAATCAGTAAACAACATTCTACAAATCCAAAAAAAAGTTCCATAGACAGGGGTTGCATTATTCATAGTTTGTTTTGTTTGATACAATGTGTGATATATCTAAGTACATGGATGCATCTAGTAAAATGAGTTTGATTCCAATGACTATTGCATTTTTTCGTATCAACAACTGATGCAGTTGTTTTGACTATGTCATACACAAAATACAACAAGTAAATTCAATGAAGAAAATATTTCAGAACATGATTATTTTCTTTATGTTTTAAGGTGGATAAACTTGGTGCAAACGGAAGCTACGTCATAGACGCCATGCCACTTGACTGCAGTAACTGGTTACGATATGTTAATGCTCCGCGCAACTTCCAGGAAGAAAATGCACAGCCGGTGCTGTGCGCAGGTTTAGTTTTCTACATGACAATGAAGGACGTTCCGCCGGGGACCGAGCTGATGGTATGGTACGGGGACAACTACGGACTCCATCTTAACGTCAGCCGCGTACATCCGGGTAACTGTCATTTCTTCACCATATTTGTAGACCCAAACTGGTAATAGGCACAATATGTTTGCAATTACAATGATTTTTGTTTTATTTTATTGCTTTGTTTTTTTCTAGGGATGCAAATACCCATTATTCATGACCATCTTCAAAAGAAAAAAAATAATACTTATAATTTCAAATATTAACTTTAACATTGTACATTTCAGAGTGATTCTTTATACTTATTACGTTGTTGTTGATACTTATAGACTGAACTTTTAGATTCAATGTTTACAGAGCACGACCTGAATGCCACTGTGGTGTTCCGCATCAATGTCGTCCACATCAAGGACAGTCTTGGCGAGGTCCTAGCCTACGACGACGGGTCTCCACTCACCTACGAGAACTGGCTGGAGAACATCACCTACACGGTCGTAGAGAAGTCTTTCGGTTTACTACTGTCCTACGATTTACACAAAGAACGGTGGCGGTGGATTCCAGAGAGAAACTATAATTACTTCACGGAAAAAGAGGGACTTTATTTGCCATTTATTTGTGAAGATTGGGACTCTGAACTCCCCGAGAGTTAACAAGAATCAATTCTTAGATAATAAAAATGGTTTTATGTTACACACTCTTAATACTTTATCACCATCCTATATATAGCCGAATGGATCATGGGAAATCTCATTTTAAAGAAGTACTACTGCATAGAAATTAAAACAATCGACATTTATAAAATAACCGATATCTTCTAAATATTTAAATGTGCTAAATAGCTGGAACATTTTATTACCGGCATCATTAAAAAAAATTGATATGCAATTGGCCAAATATGGCGTATGCTGACCCAAATGTTTAATAATCATAATTTTGCACCGAATATTACATTCAATTTACTGTTACTTTGTGATGCTTTTCCTAACATTGAAAGATATAGCGTAAACACAATCAACAACTCATTTTTTTCATTTTATTACTTTAAAGTAGTCCGAGTATCGCATTACGTCATAATACGGATTTTACACTATTGATTCGACTTTTACATGGCGTGTTAGATACCCGGTATTGATTTTGCTTTACATCGTTGTTGTAAACAATGGCAATGATAAGCAATTAGGACGGTAATATATGTATTCTATGAGAGATAGAAATAGTTAATGTTGAGAAACTCGATTCTGTTAAAGTAAAATGAAAAAGGAAGTATCTGATTAACCAAGACCTCAGGTATGTTTTTATCTTCTTTGTTTTGACCCCCCCCCCCCCGAATTTTTCTTTTTCTTTTACTAAAACCGGTTTAAATTTAGATACAAAAACTATTTTGAATTTAATCGATCGCCAATTAATTAATGTTTAAATGATATCTAACATTGTTGACAGATCTAGGCAGAAAACTGTAGCAAAATGTGATTTCTACGGATTCGTAAGGGTCTACTTGGTTTAGAGCTTATAGCGTAAAAAGTAATCCGTCAACATATGATTTATTTTACCAAATTTTTTTTCTAAGATGTCATTCTATAGAATAAACACCATGAATTTAAGTTTGAGTCCATAAAATAGTAAAAAATGACCAAACACGCTACATTTTTGTATTCTATTTTGATACATCAGGCCCATAGAGTGTACTTACTTACAACAATTTGCGCAAAATTATTGATGAGATATGGCTTAAATAAATGTTTATACTCTATTTTGTATGTCCATTTCTAATTTTTTGGTAATTATTTTTTGGAAAAACGAACGTCTGGCAAATTTCATCATTTTCAATAATTTTCGCAAGGGGGTACACCCGTCTGAGAGGTGATAACAAACAAACTAGCATGTAAATATACATATTTTCTTTTGTATATGTTTTGCTAGAATGTAAATCTGTCATTAAAAGTTAAGCGCTTTATGATTGAGCTCATTTAGTGCCGAGTAAAGGACTTGTATCAGTAATTACTAGGTCATATCCCTAAGCTTTTTCATACTTATTGTTAAACTATAATAAACCATCTAATTGTCTACGGATTTTTTTTCCGTTTCCCAATTACGACTGTGTGTGACTGGTCAGCAGAAGATGTCCACTCCTTCAGGACAGCTCATACACGGCGGGTGTGACTGGTCAGCAGAGGATGTCCACTCCTTCAGGACAGCTCATACACGGCGCGTGTGACTGGTCAGCAGAGGATGTCCACTCCTTCAGGACAGCTTATACACGGCGCGTGTGACTGGTCAGCAGAGGATGTCCACTCCTTCAGGACAGCTCATACAAGGCGGGTGTGACTGGTCAGCAGAAGATGCCCACTCCTTCAGGACAGCTCATACACGGCGCGTGTGACTGGTCAGCAGAAGATGTCCACTCCTTCAGGACAGCTCATACACGGCGGGTGTGACTGGTCAGCAGAAGATGTCCACTCCTTCAGGACAGCTCATCCTACCTCTAATGTTGTAGAGGTTCGTGGTGCTCTGCTTCTTTTCGGTTTTTCTTTTGGACTTTTGAATATGAACACTGTTCGTTATCACCGCATAATTTGTTATGAAGAAATTTAAAATACTGACCATGAATATGAAACAATTGAAAATAATTTTCCTTATAAAATCTAAAGAAATTTTTAAATGAAGAAAACTCGAAGAAAACTCGATAAAGAAATTAGTTTTTTTTTCTGTTTTAATGCATTATATTTCTAATGTTGTTTATTGAAAAATTCACATGTAAAAATCATTTTTATACACAAATCTAGGGAGATGCATCAAGTGTAGAAAGGAACTATTTATATGACAGTGACACGACTTATACCTATGACGTCAGACTTACATCTGTGACGTTAGACTAATACCTGTGATGTTAGACTAATACCTAAGATGTTAGACTTATACCTGTGATGTTAGACTTATACCTGTGATGTTAGACTTATACCTGTGATGATAGACTTATACCTGTGATTTTAGACTTATACCTGTGATGTTAGACTTATACCTGTAATGTTAGACTTATACCTGTTAGACTTATACCTGTTAGACTTATACCTGTGATGTTAGACTTATACCTGTGATGATAGACTTATACCTGTGATTTTAGACTTATACCTGTGATGTTAGACTTATATCTGTGTTGTTAGACTTATACCTGTTAGACTTATACCTGTTAGACTTATACCTGTGATGTTAGACTTATACCTGTGATGTTAGACTTATACCTGTGATGTTAGACTTATACCTGTGATGTTAGACTTATATCTGTGTTGTTAGACTTATACCTGTTAGACTTATACCTGTTAGACTTATACCTGTGACGTTAGACTTATACCTGTGATGTTAGACGTATACCTGTGATGTTAGACTAATATCTGTGATGTTAGACTTATTCCTGTTAGACTTATATCTGATAGACTTATACCTAAGATGTTAGACTTATATCTGTGACGTTAGACTAATACCTGTTAGACTTATACCTGTTAGACTTATACCTGTGACGTTAGACTTATACTTGTGACGATAGACTTATACCTGTGATGTTAGACTTATACCTGTGACGTTAGACTTATATAAATGTGATATTAGACTTATACCTGTGACGTAAGACTTATACCTGTTAGACTTATACCTGTGATGTTAGACTAATACCTGTGATGTTAGACTTATTCCTGTTAGACTTATACCTTATAAGACTTACACCTTATAGACTTACACAGGTATTTTTCCTTTTATTTTAGATGTTTAAACACTTAATAGAAGGTATCCAATTTTTCTCCATGTTTTTGATAAACAAGTGAGTATGTTCAAAACATTTCCCCAAATCTTTAAAGAAACATTAGTTTGGACGATGTTACGGAGAATTGCTTCCGTAAAGTCTTAAAAATTATTGAATAACATACCTTTAATGATTCAAAACAGGACACAAAGCAATTTAACTCGAAGAGAAACACACACTTTTGTTACCACTTTTCATTATAGCCGCGGTGTTGTTCGAACATTTTCAGAACTTTATGTTAAACATTAAGCATTTTCTCGATTACGACAAAGAGCACACGGCGGGTGTGAGGGTTAGGGACAGCAGAGGATGCTCACTCCTCTTTGGCACCTGATCTTACCTCTATTTGATAAGAAGTCCGTGTTCGCTCCGCTCCTGTTTTGTAATGTTCCTTTGGACTTTTGAGTTTGAACACTGTTCGTTATCACCATATGTCATCATTAAGCATCGTAAGCACATTACATATAGGGACATGTTATATGAGATCCACAGGTATTTGTTGATGCATGGTTTCCAGAGTCATTTACATTTGACCTTTAACCTCTGGTGTTTAATGGTTCTTGACTTCCGATTTATATCACGTGACAGTCATGTGTCGTTTAAGAACAGGTGTGACAAGGCTTTGCTTTCATGAAGAAACTTTCCCCAGATCACAGAGGTAAGAGTTTACTTATCATCGCTAAATTTAAAGTTGTGACTTTTGTAAGAACAATTGATTATTTGTTTTCTTTCTTAAATCTTCAAATTAAAAGAATTTTATCTAATTTAAACAATTTAAGCAATGAACTGCCATTGATGAATAACAATACATAGTTGAATAGAAACTGGGGTTTTTTAAATTCTACAATATCATTCATTGCAAAAATACACATCTTTTTTAAAAAGTGTATCGGTGTGAAAGTCCAAATACAATTATTGTCGAGTAGATATAAGTACATATCGTTCATTTAAAGGCTGACAAGGGATGTACACTTTTAATTCTCTATTCATTTAAAGGCTGACAAGGGATGTACACTTTTAATTCTCCATTCATTTCCTCGAAGACAGTGTCAGTGTGTGTCCCGTAAATCATTTTAGGACATTCCAAAATGAACAAACCTTCCCTCATTAACTCATAATTTACTTAAAGGCATGTGAAGATACAATGTAAAGATTAACATTAAATTGTTGTGGGCACCATTTTCATGGTTTGTTTTTATATTTTTTTCTCTATTTATGTAAGAAAACAAACTGATATCCATACATGTATATCTCATATGATCTTCTCTATGTATGTTTTCCAATCTAATTTAAAATTGTTTATTATCTATATTTTTAAAATTTTTGCTGCTTTTACGGTAACTATAAAATTTATTTCATAAAACTTTGCTTTTCAAATGAAATGATTTTTATTAACGTTTAAAAAGACACTCTTTTTGGAAACCTTCAATAAATATATACCAGATGAGTGTAATTTATTCGCCTCAGCAAGTGAAATGCATGAAAGAAAACGAGACCACTGAAAGCGTAAATCTACAATAGTTAAAATTTTTAAAAAAATGTCAACCAACATTAATTCTTTTAAGAAATTGATTACATTCTAAAAGCAGGAAACTATCGCATCATTACCCATGCAAAATAAAGTACATTTCTAGATTGTCAATTTTTTGATAAAAAAAACAATCTGTAATTAGTCTCAATCAGGTCGTACCAAGACCAATAATTGATTGTATAACCTATAGGGAACACTCCATCAAGATATGTGTCAAACGTCCTTTTCTAAACTTTCGTGATTCACAAGAAACATCGAGCAATTTGATTAAATGAAATAAAGTTTAAAGCACCTTAACATTACAAAAGTACAATAGGTCTCGCCATTACAAAAAGACACTATTATATTCTGTATACCTGTTTTATCAATGATATGTACAGTGCCTTTCGTTGTGGTTTCCTGACGCTGTTTATGTATATTTATAGATACATGTTTTATAGGCTTCCTCACGCTACACTTGGTTAATAGATATGTACATGTACGTTCTTCCTGTTTTATTGGCAAATGTGGACACTCTTGGTATAAATTCGCTAAACACCTAAAAATGTGGCTGGAATTTAGAGAACTAATTTGATTTAAACATTCGGACATGTTTGCATTAGACAAGAGGCCTAAAAAAGCATTCTTGATATTCCTGTATTCGTGTAACACATTTAAATACATTCAACGGTACTATTTTTTATCAGACATTTTATTTCTGAAAAAAACATGGAATATATAGGTTTATATAAACACACGTTTTATTTAAAATAAAAACTCAGGTCTGGGATTATATTCAGGTTAATTCAAAAATACTGCACATGTGTGCATCAATTGTTGCTTGTCCTAGTAATCGTCGTGTAACACAAAATGTAGCCACGGTTTTATATTAACCAGAAGAAATTGCTGTATGATTAACTATTGCAAAACACAATACCGCTTTAACCGTAAGAATTTACTTCTGGATATAAACGCCAATTACTCATGTGCTATGTAAGGAGCCCCTTCAACTCCAGGCAGCATGTCGATTATTGATCACATTACACCTGGCTGTATAGGAAATGCTCATTGTGACAGTGACCTGGAAATATAAATGTCACTGGTCGCCTGGTGTGTGAGACTTGATGACTAAAAAATAAATATGTTGATAACGGACAGTGTTTAAAATCCGGTCCAAAGGAAAATTACAAAGCAGGACCAGAGCAAACACATACCTCTTAAAAATAGAGGTAGGATCAGGTGCCATGGAGAAGTGAGAATCCTCTGCTGACCGGTCTCACCCGCCGTGTGTTCTTTGTCGTAATCGGGTAAAACGGAAAAGTCCGCACACAATTAGGTTATAAATTATGGTCTAACAATTCGTATGAAAAACGTCAGTCAGCATGCGACCCAGTGGAAGATTGTATTTGCTGACAAGGTCGTTGTATCGACCATAGAACTTACGAAAAGATGACTTCAAACGAGACTGTTGATAGTCCTGTTTTATCAACTTGTTTGTCAGTAGCTGCCTCGCCTTAAACATTGTTCATACAAAGAACATGTTCTTGCGTATCGAATAAACTAACACTCAAACACAACTCACTATTTAAGAAAAGTACAAACAAATATACACACGTCTTTTCTTTCTCGGAAGAATAGAGCAAAGACATTAATCACCATAAAGCATACCTGTGCGTGCGTGCGTGCGTGCGTGCGTGCGTGCGTGCGTGCGTGCGTGCGTGTGTGTGTGTGTGTGTGTGTGTGTGTGAGAGAGGATATAAAAGCCACACTTGCTTTAACGATCCGAAATGTTCAATATATGTCCCACTTAAAACACAGGATACTTTGTTGTAGATAAATTGAAAAAAAAAAAGATTTTAAATCTTGTATGCGTTTCATCCACTTACTTTTCTAAAAATGGATATCTATAAGTATGTTTCAACCGCAATGTTAAAGAGAAAATCTGAAATTTAACAATAAAAACGTTTTTCTACTTGAGATTACATGAGATTATCTCAGCTCGCACATGATACCGAGCCTTTGTTTGTCCAGTTTAGAGGTTACGAAAAAAATGGCACTTACTACTTTTTTCTATAAGCATTAACAAAAAATCCTGTAATTGTCTAATAGATTTATCATTGATATCATCGCTTGATATGTGCACGTGTTTATAGATTTATCATTGATATCTCCGCTTGATATGTGCACGTGTTTATAGATTTATCATTGATATCTCCGCTTGATATGTGCACGTGTTTATAGATTTATCATTGATATCTCCGCTTGATATGTGCACGTGTTTGTAGATCCCCTTCTGATATGTGAACATGTTTTCACTTATTCGTTATATTCTGTACATTCCCAAGGCTGTGAACTCTTATACATATAAATGCATGTACCAATATCACTTTTGTGTTGTCAGTGGTTGAAAGCATTATCATTTGTATAATTATGGGTTAGGGTCACTTGATCGATGAATACACGCAAATGAAAAATGTTGTCACGTGATATGTTAAAGAGCTATTATAATCAATGTATTGACAGGCAAATCACTCTATTTTACAAAGGCTCATCTATTATTTTCATCTTTTATTGAAAAAAACCAAATGGCTACAAACCAAAATGATTTTCCGCTGTAATATATCCTTAAGAATAGCGATAATGCTGTTATTCCCGCTACAGTAAAGTATCAGAACTATGGAAACTGTTTAAGACGTCTTACTCGTATCTGAAAAAAACTATCAAAATTGGTGTAAATTTCATATAAGTCATCGTATAAGGAGGGGCCCCAGAAAGTAATTACAGCATATCATCCTTTTAATTTTTCTGTACAAGTATTTAACGTTTATCGAGACATTTCAAATTATCAACCAAAATTTCAGCGTCAATCGTAGAAGTATAAGGAAGATACAGAAGTCACAATTCTATGAAGGTTTGAGTCATTTTTTTTTTGTTCACAAGATTTTATTACATTCTGCTAAGATGTTTAAACTTAGTATTTCATATTTAGTATTTAGAATGTACATGAACAAACACATGGCATCAGCTCTGTGTGCAAACATAAAATTGTGAGCAAAGCTCTGTAACTTGCTTATAATTCGAAGCTTGACACTCAGATACGGTTAGTAAATAGAAAATTGTAAACAATAAAAACAGAGGAAAAATGCACTAAAACAAAGAAAGAGCACAGTTTATTTTTTCAAAATCAATCATATATATACCTACATATTTCCATCAGCGGTAATAAACTCTGTTAAACTGAATAGACTACAGAAAATGCTACGCATCTTAACAAAAAACATTGCATTAATCAACCATTACGCAAAGATCGTACCTATTTGCTAATAGAATAAATTGTATTTTAGTATGTTGTTAATGCATCAGATTTTGCTTATTTTGCGCAGGTAAACAGTCAACTGTCTGACTTACCGAAGTCTATGTTTGATTTAATACGTTAAAATTACAAAATACAGGCGATAGTTCCCCAAGTTACAGAACATATTCAATTAAAATGAAACGAAAATCAAAACAAGCTAACACTACCGTCAAAAGTGTAATCTGTCAACGCATTGAGCTATTTAACCTCAATTTACTTCACAAAATCGGCACCAATGTATCTTGCATGTTTCAAAGATTCCCTTCGCACGCGAACTGTTGCACAAAAAACAAATTCATCTTTTGTCAGATCGACCCGTTTATCATACGTCCAACATGGCTGCTTTGTTTTTTGAGATATGGAATACCAAACCCGAAGTTATAAATTGATTGAACCACCCCCCTTTTCTTTTCTTTTTTTGTAATAACTCAAATTGGAACAAAATTAGCCCTTGATTTATGCAATTAAAATTTTCTTTTAACGTTGAATTTGACTCAGTAGTTCTTGAGAAGGTATCTTAAACGAACACCCCCCCCCCTTTTTTTGCAGTTTCGAGGTTTTTTCAATTTGTAACAAAAACTGGCCTTTCATTTGTGCAATTTATAATAATCTTTTCATAGGAATGTTTTGTGCAAAATTTGTTGAAATTGGCCAAGTGATTTTAGAGAAGAAGCTCAAAATGGGAAAAGTTTACAGAATGACGGACAGAGAGAGAGAGAGAGAGAGAGAGAGAGAGAGAGAGAGAGAGAGAGAGAGAGAGAGAGAGAGACGGACGGACGGACATACGGACAGTCGGACGACGGACAAACCGTGATCAGAAAACCTCACTTGAGCTTTCAGCTCAGGTAAGCTAAAAATTGCATTTTTGGATTATAAACAGAAAAAAAAATGAATAAATGAAGATTAAACAGCATAGTTTATTTCCTTTTTTAACAATATTTTAATTGTTTTCCTTAATATTGTTGATCAATTTATTTAAATCTTTCCTTGTTTTCTATCACTTCTTATTGAACTTTATTAAGTAAAAATATTGAAGTTTTTTCTCTACAAATAAAGTACGTAACAATGATTTTCGGGGGGAAAACATTGTTTAATCAAACTCCAAAATACAGGTACCATAAATTTGACTCCAAAATGAATTGCAAAGGGAACTGATGATATAAAGGGAGAAATCCATTTAAGTAAATACTTTTTTTCAAAAGAATATGTTTACGTCAATTTTTTTGCTTTTCATCTCTCATTTTTTTTTAATTGTCAAGCTATCACTTAAAATTGTCATAGGTAAAGCATGATGTAAACATAAAATAATTAACAGTAATGTTTTGATTCAATTACTCTAGGCTTTTCAGGCAAATATGATTAAACCAAATATTCATTCCTTAAAACGAATACTTGCAACACTTTAACAACGCAAAATGTCAATTGAGACTTAACACCCTATATGAATATATTTCTATACTCCCTTTGTGATTGGATAACCAATTCTTGAAACATTCATATAATCCAAAGTCATGAACATTATATTCCACAATTTTCTTTGCAGAATGCCCTGATTAGTTCATGTCATCACCATGACGAGAGAAGGCTTTGTTGTCGCCACAGGAGTGCTCTTAGTCCTCCTTCATCTGACTGGTATCAAATTTAAATTAAACGTGATTTCTTATACCACATTATGTTATCATCAAATGAAAATTGTCTAGAAAAGGAATGTGATAGTTGCTCAAAATGAAATTACATTAACCAAAGTTCGGTCCACTAGATGGCATACTGTTGGTCTTCCTAAGTAAACTCTTCTTCGTCTACCTATTTGTCAGGTTTTCTGTTTGAGGACACAAAGAATGGCGAGTGTCGTCCGGGGTTTGTTCGAGTAGACCAGTGGTGCTTCTCGTTCCATACAGAACCTACCCCCATGTTACAATCCAGTGACGCATGTCACCAATATGGCGCTCACATGGCGGTACTGGACTCTCAGGAAAAGGAGAAGGCTCTGACAGACTACATTGAACGTATGGGATCATAACTGTACACACATAACATGTATAGACTCTTACAGACTAGATTGTACGTATGGAATTATCACTGTACACACATAACATGTATAGGCTCTGACAGACTACATTGAACGTATGGAATTATTACTGTACACACATAACATGTATAGTCTCTGACAGACTACATTGAACGTATGGAATTATTACTGTACACATATAACATGTATAGGCTCTGACAGACTACATTGAACGTATGGAATTATCACTGTACACACATAACATGTATAGTCTCTGACAGACTACATTGAACGTATGGAATTATTACTGTACACATATAACATGTATAGACTCTGACAGACTACATTGAACGTATGGAATTATTACTGTACACACATAACATGTATAGTCTCTGACAGACTAGAATGTACGTATGGAATTATTACTGTACACACATAACATGTATAGTCTCTGACAGACTACATTGAACGTATGGAATTATTACTGTACACATATAACATGTATAGACTCTGACAGACTACATTGAACGTATGGAATTATTACTGTACACACATAACATGTATAGTCTCTGACAGACTAGATTGTACGTATGGAATTATCACTGTACACACATAACATGTATAGGCTCTGACAGACTACATTGTACGTATGGAATTATCACTGTACACTCATAACATGTATAGTCTCTGACAGACTAGATTGTACGTATGGAATTATCACTGTACACACATAACATGTATAGACTCTGACAGACTACATTGAACGTATGGAATTATTACTGTACACACATAACATGTATAGTCTCTGACAGACTAGATTGTACGTATGGAATTATCACTGTACACACATAACATGTATAGGCTCTGACAGACTACATTGAACGTATGGAATTATTACTGTACACACATAACATGTATAGTCTCTGACAGACTACATTGAACGTATGGAATTATTACTGTACACACATAACATGTATAGTCTCTGACAGACTACATTGAACATATGGAATTATTACTGTACACTCATAACATGTATAGGCTCTGACAGACGTATGTAATTATTACTGTACACACATAACATGTATAGGCTCTGACAGACTACATTGAACTTATGGAATTATTACTGTACACACATAACATGTATAGGCTCTGACAGACTACATTGAACGTATGGAATTATTACTGTACATACATAACATGTATAGTCTCCGACAGACTACATTGAACGTATGGAATTATTACTGTACACACATACATGTAAAGTCTCTGACAGACTACATTGAACATATGGAATTATTACTGTACACTCATAACATGTATAGGCTCTGACAGACTACATTGAACGTATGGAATTATTACTGTACACACATAACATGTATAGGCTCTGACAGACTACATTGAACATATGGAATTATTACTGTACACTCATAACATGTATAGGCTCTGACAGACTACATTGAACGTATGGAATTATCACTGTACACATATAACATGTATAGGCTCTGACAGACTACATTGAACGAATGGAATTATTACTGTACACACATAACATGTATAGTCTCTGACAGACTACATTGAACGTATGGAATTATTACTGTACACACATAACATGTATAGTCTCTGACAGACTACATTGAACATATGGAATTATTACTGTACACTCATAACATGTATAGGCTCTGACAGACTACATTGAACGTATGGAATTATTACTGTACACACATAACATGTATAGGCTCTGACAGACTACATTGAACATATGGAATTATTACTGTACACTCATAACATGTATAGGCTCTGACAGACTACATTGAACGTATGGAATTATTACTGTACACATATAACATGTATAGGCTCTGACAGACTACATTGAACGAATGGAATTATTACTGTACACACATAACATGTATAGTCTCTGACAGACTACATTGAACGTATGGAATTATTACTGTACACTCATAACATGTATAGGCTCTGACAGACTACATTGAACATATGGAATTATTACTGTACACTCATAACATGTATAGGCTCTGACAGACTACATTGAACGTATGGAATTATCACTGTACACACATAACATGTATAGTCTCTGACAGACTACACTGAACATATGGAATTATCACTGTACACACATAACATGTATAGGCTCTGACAGACTACATTGAACATATGGAATTATTACTGTACACTCATAACATGTATAGGCTCTGACAGACTACATTGAACGTATGGAATTATCACTGTACACACATAACATGTATAGTCTCTGACAGACTACACTGAACATATGGAATTATTACTGTACACACATAACATGTATAGTCTCTGACAGACTACATTGAACGTATGGAATTATCACTGTACACACATAACATGTATAGGGTCTGACAGACTACATTGAACGAATGGAATTATCACTGTACACACATAACATGTATAGGCTCTGACAGACTACATTGAACGTATGGAATTATTACTGTCCACACATAACATGTATAGGCTCTGACAGACTACATTGTACGTATGGAATTATTACTGTACACACATAACATGTATAGGCTCTGACAGACTACATTGAACGTATGGAATAATTATTGTACACACACAACATGTATAGTCTCTGACAGACTACATTGAACATATGGAATTATTACTGTACACTCATAACATGTATAGGCTCTGACAGACGTATGTAATTATTACTGTACACACATAACATGTATAGGCTCTGACAGACTACATTGAACTTATGGAATTATTACTGTACACACATAACATGTATAGGCTCTGACAGACTACATTGAACATATGGAATTATTACTGTACACTCATAACATGTATAGGCTCTGACAGACTACATTGAACGAATGGAATTATTACTGTACACACATAACATGTATAGTCTCTGACAGACTACATTGAACGTATGGAATTATTACTGTACACTCATAACATGTATAGGCTCTGACAGACTACATTGAACGTATGGAATTATTACTGTACACACATAACATGTATAGTCTCTGACAGACTACATTGAACGAATGGAATTATCACTATACACACATAACATGTATAGGCTCTGACAGACTACATTGTACGTATGGAATTATTACTGCACACTCATAACATGTATAGTCTCTGACAGACTACATTGAACGAATGGAATTATCACTATACACACATAACATGTATAGGCTCTGACAGACTACATTGAACGTATGGAATTATTACTGTACACACATAACATGTATAGTCTCTGACAGACTACATTGAACGAATGGAATTATCACTATACACACATAACATGTATAGGGTCTGACAGACTACATTGAACGTATGGAATTATTACTGTACACATATAACATGTATAGGCTCTGACAGACTACATTGAACGTAAGAGATCATCACTGTACAGCACTGTTACTGTCTCAAAACATAAAATCTACAGTATTAATGTACCAGTATTGTATCAGTTTCTATTTCAAAGTTTCACTAAACCTCAAAAATGCTGATTCAACGTTGTATTTGCACAGGATGAATGACCATCTTTAAGTTCTTCTTAAAGGTCGCTTAAAGGGGGCTTAAAGAAAGCATAAAAATGGCTTAAAGGTGCTTAAAGGCAGCTTGAAGACTATCTTTAAGCCACCTTTAAGGACAACTTAATGTCCAAACTTCTTTAAGCCACCTTTAAGCCATCTTTAAGCCATTTTAAAAAATCATAAGAGTCTTTATTTAATATTGTGCTTAATTTACCAACAAAATGTATTAACTTTATGACAATTTAATAAATTGTGATCAATGGACAAATATATTTAACCCATATGCAAAGTATTCATTTAAAAAAGAAAAACATAGTCGTGCGTCTTGACAAAAACACACCTGTTGTGTATAACCTGTATATTCTGTGTTAGTTCCAGGGTTTTTTTCTGAGGTTTAACAAACAATAGATTTTAATTAGATATACACAAAGAAATGAAAGCATGTCTAGACACACAACGCAGCGATTTTAACAAGATAAATTGATTCTACATAAACATGTGATTCCAAGATCGACAAAAAACGTATTAAAAACGGTTTTTGCTCTAAAAGATAAAATGAAAAAAAAATTTAAAAGACGTCCAAGACGAGTATCGATCCTGTGACCTTTTGTTAACTAGCACCAGCTCACTTCTACTGCGCCATAGGAACTTCTTATCTGATTGGGTCTTTATATATGATAAATCATTGGCTATTGAATTAATGTACCGTTAATGTGTTTTTATTTTTTACTTGAAAAGATTTTGACTTCCATTCAGTTTGTAACAATCAATCATACCTAATTACATGCATGCATGTATTTAGAATGAATTACGGTACCTCAGTGAACAAAATATTTATCATACCTGATTGGAAACGGTTCGGCTTACTAGACTAAGCACTAAGTTTAAAAAATCGGTTTCATAAAACGAAATACAAATTTAAAGCAGAGCAACACGGACCTCCAAGATAGAGGTAGGATCAGGTGCCATGGAGGAGTAACCATCCTCTGCTGACCGGTCACACCCGCCGTGCGCCCAATGTCAAATCGGTAGGAATGTCATTATTGGGAAAAATGTCGTAATTTGGGTCAAATATCATGGTCGGGAAAAACGGAGAAAAATCCTTGAACAATTCAGTATTCAATCAATTAGACTTAGTACTAAGTTTAAAAAATTTAAATCGGTTAGATATATATAGCATGTCAAACGTTGCAATATTCGATCTTTTCCATTTGTATTGTATAAATATTCATTTATATTGTATACTTTTCTATTTGTATTCTATGATTTTCCATTTGTATTCTATAAATTTCCATTTGTATTGTATAATTTTATATTTGTATTCTATGATTTTCCATTTGTATTCTATAAATTTCCATTGGTATTGTATAATTTTCCATTTGTAATCTATAAATTTCCTTTTGTATTGTATAAATTGTCTATTTTCCATTGGTATTGTATAATTTTCTATTTGTATTCTATAATTTTCCATTTGTATTGTATAATTTTCTATTTTTATTCTATAATTTTCCATTTGTATTCTATAAACTTCATTTGTATTGTATAATTTTCTATCTGTATTCTATAATTTTCCATTTGTAGTCTATAAATTTCATTTGTATTGAAAAAATTGTCATTTGTATTCTATTATTTTCCATTTGTATTGTATATATTTTTTTGTTTGTATTGTAAAATTTCCTATATTTATTCTATTATTCTATGCAATGCAAATGGAAGTTTATAGAATACAAATGGAGAATTATAGAATACAAACAAAAAATTATACAAAACAAATGAAATTTATAGAATACAAATGAAAAATTATATTTTACAAATTGAAAATTATAGAATACAAATAGAAAAATATACAATACAAATGAAAATTATACAATACAAATGGAAAAGATCGAATATTGCAACGTTTGACATGCGATAGATAAACAGTCACCTACATGTAATTCATAACTATGAAATGCAAGGACGAAGATGAAACTAATTTTTTTTTTAAACGCATTGAAAATATTGGGGTAATAGTTCTACGCAATTTACCGGTTTTCATTATCACGGCGCCGTTCCAGCATGTAATATTTATATAATATGGATAATTATACATTTAAAGCAGATCTAGAATAACATATTAAATGATATAGGCCTATGTTTAAATGATTTTTAAACTATCAGTTCTATAAGAAACAATATGACCAATTACCAGTGTCGTACTATTTTCTGCATGTGGCAATTGCAAATGATGTGTACATACACATGTACATATGATATACCGGGCCTGGTATGTGACATATTATATTACCCGTTATAAATATATAGTTAAATAATTAACCCACATTTATGATTGCTGTAATAATTGGCCTCTAAGTTTACTCTTATACACATGTATCTTTGATTTGTAGACGTAATATTTTTAAAACCCAGGGTGAGGAAATAAATATTTTGAGAATGATTTACAAAAGTGAACAATATCACCAATTACCAGTGACGTACTATTTTCTGCATGTGGGAATTGCAAATGATGTATACATATACATGTACATATTAAACGAACTTATCGTATACACGTACATACTAAGAATTCAACACCTTTAGGAACACTGACGTTCACCTGTGCACAAGACACACCTGTTGTGTATATCTTGTATATTCTGTGTTAGTTCCAGGGGTTTTCTCAAGATGAACAAACAATAGACTTTAACTAGATATACACAAACGAATAAAACTATGTCTAGACAAACAAAGCAGCAATATCCCGCCAGATATAACAAAGACAGTTGAGAGTCTTTTCGTCTTTAACATACTCTAGCAGATCTAGAATTAGACCTAGAAATAATTAAAAAAAAATTTTTAAAAATGCATATCTTACACTGATTATTAATTTAAATCATGTATTATTCATTCATTTTTTATTTTGTTTAGTAACCGAATAAACTTAGAAAAAAAGAAAGAAAGAAACCATTTGCCGTAGTTAGTTTGTGTGAATGAAAAAATGACATTAACAATCCGTCAACCATCTCAAAAATAAAAAAAAATTGATGTAGATTTGTAATAATGAATTTTGAATCCGGTTCAATGAAAATTATGATTTTAAAATCATATGCCAACAGTCAAACAATTGATGGTTTTCGACTAAGTATAATTTAGTCAAATATTAAATATTAATTACTAAGGAGAGAGAGAGAGAGAGAGAGAGAGAGAGAGAGAGAGCTCTTTCACCGATTAGTTTATAGTAGGAAACAAACATAATTTAATAAAATTTCATGCGCAGATTTAGAGACAGGAACTGCACTCGTCGCTACAATAATTTTGACACCCCCCCCCCAAAAAAAAAATGAAATTTTGTAACGGCAATCAGTGTACATTGGAGCAGTGTTAATAAATATTTAGTGTAGACACCTGTTTCTGCGTGTGGTGTGTTGACAATTAAAACCGCCTGGAACACCCCCCCCCCCTCCTCTTTTAAACTAAATCATCACTTGGATCACCCTCTCCCACCCCTACAAAAGAGTTTTTGCATTTATTGATTTAATTTATGTATTTAATATAAAACTGTTCAGCTTGATCAAAGTTGACTTAAAGAGAACTTAAATACGGTGTAAAGATAACTAAAAGGGAGCGTAAATGTTCTTAAAGATGCTTAAAGGTAGCTTAACGAGGGCTTAAAGGTGCCTTAAAGAAATTTGGACATGAAGGACATATAAGCTCTTGCTTGAAGGTGACTTAAAGGTGGCTTAAAGATCGTATATCCTTTAAGCCACCTTTAAGCCACCTTTAAGGACTTGCTTAAAGATGATTTTTCGCCCTGTGTTGGTTTCTGACCTTTGGTCATTGTTTTGTTTTAGAAATGGGGTTTTTTGACATATATCAAGAAAGAAAGGTAAGATCTCTTCAAGAAGTCTTATTTATTTAAAAATCATTCCTGGATTTTTTGGTAAGAATTTCTATTTTACAAAAATATTTTTTTACTTTATACCAGGAACTGTATAAAATTGCTCAACATGAGTGGGATGTTCAAACAGAAAAAAATATATGTGAGTAGCATTAAAGCATTTCTAAGTAGTATTAGGTTAAACAATTTATAATCCTGTGCCTTCTTTTCTGATCTTTTTCTTTCAATCACTGTAAGTAAATAAATATAAAATGAATGTATATTATTCTAGAATTGGTATATTTGAGGATGAAAAATAATTCGAAAACCCAACACATCATACAGACAAACTTATACCATTTTCGTTCAGGTTTCTATACAAAAATGCAATATAACAAGATTTATTTGAAAAGAATTGTATGACAAACTGTAGATTGTCAATTAACAACTAACAGTATTGCAATTACAGTGAGTATTATTGTTTTGATTTTTTAGTTTGTGAGGACTATAAGTTACATGGTATACACAGTGAAAAATACCGCCACATACCTAATGCAAAGGTAAGTATATATCAATATATAGTCAAAGTTTATGGTTGACATTAACATTATCTTAATGTAATGAATTAAGTTAATGTAATTTCTAGTAAAGCATCATTCCAATCTAAAAATACAAATAACACTTTGTCTTGAAAATAATAAATTTAATAATAACATTCTTTTCTCTCTTTCAATGATCAATATAAAAAAAATGGAAAAGCTGTTCTATGTTTTCAATTGTGATATTTACCAAAAAATCAGAATCATAAATATATGGGTTTTTGGTTTTTTATGATTACCATAAAAAAAGAAAGGTCAACATATATTTGTTGTGTATGTCCCCTTGACGTTATCCTGTAGCTGTAAAATCCCTCTAGTTGTGTATGTCCCCTTGACGTTATCTTGTACCTGTAAGATTCCTCTAGTTTTGTGTGTCCCTATGACGTTATCCTGTAGCTGTAAGATTCCTGTAGTTGTGTATGTCCCCTTGACGTTATCTTGTACCTGTAAGATTCCTCTAGTTGTGAATTTTCCTTGACGTTATCTTGTACCTATAATATTTCTCTAGTTGTGTATTTTCCTTGACGTTATCTAGTACCTGCAAGATACTTAAGTTGTGTGTGTCCCCTTGACGTTATCTTGTACCTGCAAGATTCCTCTAGTTGTGTATTTTACTTGACGTTATCTTGTACCTGTAAGATTCCTGTAGTTGTGTATTTTACTTGACGTTATCTTGTACCTGTAAGATTCCTGTAGTTGTGTGTGTCCCCTTGACGTTATCTTGTGCCTGTAAGATTCCTCTAGTTGTGTATTTTACTTGACGTTATCTTGTACCTGTAAGATTCCTGTAGTTGTGTGTGTCCCCTTGACGTTATCTTGTACCTGTAAGATTCCTCTAGTTGTGTATTTTACTTGACGTTATCTTGTACCTGTAAGATTCCTGTAGTTGTGTGTGTCCCCTTGACGTTATCTTGTAACTGTAAGATTCCTGTAGTTGTGTATGTCCTCTTGACGTTATCTTGTACCTGTAAGATTCCTTTAGTTGTGTATGTCCCCTTGACGTTATCCTGTAGCTGTAAGAATCATGTAGTTGTGTGTGTCCCCTTGACGTTATCTTGTACCTGCAAGATTCCTCTAGTTGTGTATGTCCCTATAACGTTATCTTGTACCTGTAAGATTCCTGTAGTTGTCTATGTCCCCTTGACGTTATCCTGTACCTGTAAGATTCCTGTAGTTGTGTTTGTACCTTTGACGTTATCTTGTACCTGTTAGATTCCTCTAGTTGTGTATGTCCCCTTGACGTTATCCTGTACCTGTAAGATTCCTCTAGTTGTGTATGTCCCTTTGACGTTATCTTGTACCTGTAAGATTCCTGTAGTTGTGTATGTCCCCTTGACGTTATCTTGAAACTGTAAGATTCCTGTAGTTGTGTATGTCCCCTTGACGTTATCTTGTATCTGTAAGATTCCTTTAGTTGTGTATGTCCCCTTGACGTTATCCTGTAGCTGTAAGATTCATGTAGTTGTGTGTGTCCCCTTGACGTTATCTTGTACCTGTAAGATTCCTGTAGTTGTCTATGTCCCCTTGACGTTATCTTGTACCTGTAAGATTCCTGTAGTTGTGTATGTCCCTTTGACGTTATCTTGTACCTGTTAGATTCCTGTAGTTGTGTGTGTCCCTTTGACGTTATCCTGTACCTGTAAGATTCCTCTAGTTGTGTATGTCCCTTTGACGTTATCTTGTACCTGTAAGATTCCTGTAGTTGTGTATGTCCCCTTGACGTTATCTTGTACCTGTAAGATTCCTGTAGTTGTGTATTTTCCTTGACGTTATCTTGTACCTGTAAGATTCCTGTAGTTGTGTATGTCCCCTTGACGTTATCCTGTACCTGTAAGATTCCTCTAGTTGTGTATTTTCCTTGACGTTATCTTGTACCTGTAAGATTCCTGTAGTTGTGTATGTCCCTATAACGTTATCCTGTAGCTGTAAGATTCATGTAGTTGTGTATGTCCCTTTGACGTTATCCTGTACCTGTAAGATTCCTGTAGTTGTGTATGTCCCCTTGGTGTTATCCAGCACCTGTAAGATTCCTTTAGTTGCGTATGTCTCATTGATGTTATCTTGTACCTGTAAAATTCCTTTAGTTGTGTGTGTCCCATTGAAGTTATCTTGTACCTGTAAGATTCCTCTAGTTGTGTATGTCCCCTTGATGTTATCTTGTACCTGTAAGATTCCTCTAGTTGTGTATGTCCCCTTGATGTTATCTTTTACCTGTAGGATTCCTTTAGTTGTGTGTGTCCACTTGAAGTTATCTTGTACATGTAAGATTCCTCTAGTTGTGTATGTCCCCTTGACGTTATCTTGTACCTGTAAGATTCCTCTAGTTATGTATGTCCCCTTGACGTTATCCTGTAGCTGTAAGATTCCTGTAGTTGTGTGTGTCCCCTTGACGTTATCTTTTACCTGTAAGATTCCATTAGTTGTGTATAGTCACTTGGCTTTATCTTGTGCCTGTAAGATTCCCCTAGTTGTGTATGTCACCTTGACGTTATCTTGTAGCTGTAAGATTCCTGTAGTTGTGTGTGTCCCATTGACGTTATCTTGTACCGGTAAGATTCCTCTAGTTGTGTGTGTCCCTTTGACGCTTTTATGTACCTGTAAGATTCTCTAGTTGTGTATGTCCCCTTGACGTTATCTTGTACCTGTAAGATTCCTCTAGGTTCCCCTCCACATCTCAGAGCCAACCTCAGCACACCACCAGGGTTCAGCATCAAACTTTCCAACATCCCCGGGGCCGGTTTAGGGGCATGGGCGGACGAGTTTGTCCCTCAATACACGATATTGGGTGTTTATGAAGGTGTGATCCACACCAGGGAGTCAGACTCGGACTTGTATTCCTGGCAGGTACAGTAATAGTTCATGTATACTACTTACGTTACGATAAATGCCGCTACACAAGCTTGTATTTTTGAAATTAGCAAAAGACCTATTCAGTGTATCAATTGAGTCAAGGTAACTTTAACGTTTTTCAGAAACAAAGAAATTGTCAACAATTTAGTGAAAGCACATTCTGCCCTCAGCACAATTGGTTTTATTTTGGGAGACTTTTATGGAGGCTTACATGTAATTCTAAAAACAATAGTTACCATCACCAAATAAAAAGTTTAAAACTTTTTATTCTACTGTTGGAAATGGGCCATTTCCAACAAATGTTATACATCAGAACCACAAAAACAACACTTGTAACCTGATTGAAAACAAATACTTCTTGTTTTATGACAGGTAGACAGACAGGGAAGTAACGGTACCTACGTCATTGACGCCGCTGACCCGGCCTGTAGTAACTGGCTCAGGTTCGTGAACTCACCTACCACCCACAAGGAGGAGAACGTCATCCCTGTACCGTGCGCTGGCATCGTGTTCTATATGACGTCACGTGACGTGGACCCTAGGACAGAACTGTTGGTATGGTACGGTGACGGGTATGGACGGTTTCTTGGAGTTAATAGGATTCATCCGGGTATTATACGTAACATCCATTTAAATTTTTTGTTGAATATTTTTTCTTTGGACTTTTGATTTAGAACACTATTGGTTATCGCCACATTTTAAAATAACACTTATTCAAATGTAAAGCGTCCGAAATATATAATTTGCTTCATATCAATTGTTGAACTTTTTTACGTAGAAAAATAGGTAATTTTTTTCACTAAATGTCAATTAAGTCTTACCCAAGTTTAACTAATCTTAACAACTCTGATGTTTTAGAAGCTACAGTAATTATTAAGGTTTTGTTTTATTTTTGGGGGTTGAAAAAGATTATCTTTCAATTGCAATAAGTATTTTTGTTTTGCAGAATATGACCTGAACGGTTCAGTAGCGTTGCGTGCTAACGTGATAACGTACATTGATGACAAAGGTTTGGTATTCGACGACTGGACGCCGGTCACGTATCAGAACTGGTTCGACAACGATGACGACGAGAGCGAGACGGTGCTGGAACAGATATTCGGTCTGTTGTTGACCTATCACCATGACAACAAGTGGTACTGGGTGGCTGAGCGTAACTACACTTATTATACAGGACACGAGGGGCTAAAGCTTCCCTTTATCTGTGAAGATTCCTCTCTTAATGACTCTGGAGTTGGATGAAGTTTTACATATATAAACTATAACGTGATAGGAAGACAATTATAGTTGACCCTTCATTTGGATTGGAAATTACATCATTACAGTTTGAAAAGTGTAAAAATACATTATTATGCTTTCATTGATTTTTGAATAATCTGACTTTAGGGTGACATGAACCTTTATTTATGAAAGGAAAAAAATACAGATGCCTTGTTATGTTCTTGAAAAAGGAGCATAAAAATGCATCCCACTGTAGTGGTGCTATACTGCATTGCCATTTTAAAAACGAAAAGTATATGCAGTGAAACGTATACGACTTTAATTTCATAACTTTTGAAAAACCAGCACACAATTATCTGCACGTAAGTTGATGATGAATCATGCGGTGTTTTTTAAACCGTCTGCTACTGGGTTGCATTACACAGATGGTGCGAAAAGTGAACAAGTGTTTGAATTATTAATCTTTTTTTTATATTGTAAGCAAATAAGTTAAATTAATATGCATCAATCAAAGTTTGGTTTGATAAACATATAGGTGCCTTCAAGATCCACTTACAGGTTTCATAGTTTAGAGCCGAAAGCGTAAAAAAGTAAACCGTTAACATTTTATTTGGTTTCTTTTTTTACAAATCCCTTTACTAGATTATAATTTTTTGGTTTTATTACATGTAGCTCACCTTAGCTGAAAGCTCAAGTGAGCTTTTCTGATCACATTTTGTCTGTCGCCCGTCAGTCTGTCTGTCCGTCTGTAAACTTTTCACATTTTCAACATCTTCTCCAGAACCACTGAAACAATTTCAACTAAACTTGGCACAAAGAACCCTTAGGCAAAGGGAATTCAAAGTTGTGAAAATTAAGATCCATACTCTTTTACAAAAGAAAATAATTAGAAATTATTGAAAAATTTCGTGATTTTTTTTTAAATCTTCTTCTCAAGAACCATTTAGAAATGAAAGCTGAAACTTATGTGGAAGCATCCTCAGACAGTGAAGATTCAAAGTTGTGAAAATCATGACCCTCGGGGGTAGGGTGGAGCCACAAGGGGCGGGTCAAATTTTTACATAGAAATATAAAGACTAAATCTTTAAAAATCTTCTTCTCAAAAACCAATCTACCAGGAAAGCTGCAACTTATGTGGAAGCATCCTTAGGTAGTGTAGATTCACATTTGTGAAAATCATGACCACAGATGGTAGGGTGAAGCCACAATGGGGGGGGAGGCAATCTCAGAAACCAATCAGCCAAAGAAGCTGAAACTTGTGTGGAAGCATCCTCAGGTAGTGTTGATTCACAGTTGTGAAAAGCATGACCCCCGTGGGTATGGTGGGACCACAATGGGGGTAAATTGTTTACAGAGGAATATATAGATTTTTGAGGTGATTGACGGTTTGTAATTGTCATTTTTCATTTAAGTCTTTAAAAATCTTCTTCTCAAAAATCAATTAGCCAGAGAAGCTGACACTTTTGTGGGTAGGGTAGGGTAAATTTGAATGTGTTCAAATCATGATCCCCGGGGTTAGCATGGGGTCACAACGGGGGGGGGGGGGTGGGGCCAAATTTTTACATAGAAATATATAGATTAATGTCTTTAAAAATCTTCCTCTATGAAACTATTTCCTTAGAAAAATCTTTAGTGGAAGCAACTTCAGAATAGTGTAGATTCTAATTCGTTAAAATCAAGATCTTAAGGAGTAAGGTGGGGCCACACCGGGGGTTCAATTGAACAATGAAAAAACATTTTAATTATTCACAAAAAGTGAAATGTTATTACATATGGTTTTACTTATATACAAGCATTTTGACATATTGCTGATTCTTTAAAATTGATTAGACTCTGGCCCCTGGACGATTCTTGGGCCTCACAAGGGGTTTCGAGTTTAAAGCTGATATGAATTCAAAAATACGCATTATTTCCCTTTTATCTCCGACTGCTGCCATATTAGTTGTCGATTTCTATTGTTCTGCTCATCGCTTCACACCCCCTATATAAGGTCGATAGCACTATTCATGCTTCATCGCATTCAGGTATTTCATTCACCCGAACACGTTACATTGGACGAAAAGACTTGTAGAAACGCGTTTTGAACAAAAATAATACAGCCACTGCACTGGTAAGGAATATCCAATGAACGACGAAAAAAGACAGACTGAAATCCAGGCACACATCTTTCAAATATCTTCGATAATTGTGGAACGTTTTCCTGTGTGTTTGACAACATTGCACATGCGCAATCCACACAATGTGGCAGATCGAGTAATGACAATGACCGCATAGATTTTTAAAAACGGGGTGTTTTTTGTAAAAACCGATGGAATCGATGTTACGTTTTTACTTTATTGGATTAATCATCATTTATCTACTGTGTTGGATGTAGTGCCGCGGGGGTCTTATAAAAAGGCTATTGGTACTTTGCGGAACGGAACGGAACGGAACGGAACCAGTTAAGAGGCCCCCAACAGGGAAACAGATTTAAAAAAAAAACGCCATTATTTCAATTTAACCTATCGTAAATGGAAAATTATTTTTCAAATTTTGATGTTTGAATGGACTGTGCATTACATGAAATATGCTACTCGTTGCTCTAAAAGTCATTACACGCTTCTTTCCCGAGAAAACCTAAAGTCACTAGTTGTTTTAAGATGTTAGATTGACAATGTACATATAGAGTTGAGATTTAAACCAAACGCAATAAATCTGTATGTCTAACATCGATGGAATTTACTTAAGTATTCTTTCTTCTGAATAGAATTCTTCTGATTCCGTTCCGTTCCGCAAAATACCATTACCCGTGTGGATATTAGTATTTAACGGAACGGAACGGAATCTTTCAAACTTTTTAAATAATGGAAATTATCATAACAAATACTCGCCGTTCCTTGAATTTCCCCTCCTGAATGAAGCAAGCTAACAAATCAATTCAGTCATCTTGTGTATGACAGTGTGCTGATTATTAATTTCAGCGTTTGTGTGCGTGTGTTGTATACAACGACAACTCTTATTTCATTTTTTTCATCCATTTTATATTATTGTCACAGCAGAAATAATTAGTTGCATGGTTTATTAAGCTAGCAAAAAACACAGTGCTTATTTCAAGTAGAATTCATACTACACCAGCTAATTCGCAGCGCATGGATAACATCGATAAAAATACTTGATAGTCTTATTTAAAATAAATTAGAATGCATGGTGATATAACAAATGTTGTTACCAAACTTATAAATAATTTTCTTATGATTCCGTTCCGTTCCGCAAAATACCATTACCCTTGTGGATATTGGTATTTAACGGAACGGAACGGAATCTTTCACACTTTTTAAAATATGAAATATATAGTAACAACTACTCGCCGTTTGTTTATTTCTATGTTCTTGTGGGACAAATGAAGCAAACTAACAAACCATTTCATCCATTCAAACATATTGCTTATGTGTATATCATCCCTGTGATGTGTACAACGATAACTTTTATTTCATTTATAATCGATACTATATTATTTACACGTGTGATATTACTAATTTGTTCATCAAGCTAGCAAAAACACAATGTATATCCCATATTACTTAGAATTCTAAAAAAATACTGAGCGTATTCGCAAGGAAAAAGTTAAATATTCATTACTTACCTCACTTCTGACTAATTTTCTTCTGGTTCCGTTCCGTTCCGCAAAATACCATTACCCGTGTGGATATTGGTATTTAACGGAACGGAACGGAATCTTTAAAACTTTTTAAATGATGGCAAAATATCATAACAAATAACTACTCGCCGTTCCTTATTTTTCCCCCCAGATTCTTAAGAGATAAACGAAGCAAACTATCAGATTAATTCAGTCATCTTGTGTATGTGCTGATTATTAATTTCAGCGTTTGTGTGCGTGTGTTGTGTACAACGACAACTCTAATTTCACTTTTTGATCCATTTCATATTATTTCCAGGGCAGAACTAACTATTTTGTTAATCAAGCTTGCAAAAACACAATGCATTTATCAAGTAGAATTCATATTATACAAAGCGCATTCGCAGCGCAGGGATAACATCGATACAAATTTTTGATAGCTTATTTAAAATGAATTAGAATGAATATGATGATAAAACAAATGATGTTACCAAACTTATAAATAATTTTCTTGTGATTCCGTTCCGTTCCGCAAAATACCAATACCCGTGTGGATAATGGTATTTAACGGAACGGAACGGAATCGTTCACACTTTTTAAAATATGAAATACATAATAACAACTACTCGCCGTTTGTTTATTTCTATGTTCTTTTGGGATAAATGAAGCAAACTAACAAACCATTTCATCCATTCAAACATCTTGCGTATGTGCATATCATTCCGGTGTTTGTGTGCTTGTGTTGTGTACAACGTCAACTTTAATTTCAACAATAACTTAAGTGTTAGTAAGTGGAACAAAGATGTATCAGCCGAATGTGAATGTTGTCAAACGATCGAAGACTGTGAACATCTTTTATTTAGTTGTAAATTAGTAAAACATATATGGCAAGAGGTGGGAAATTTTTTTAATTTTGAAATATCATGGAAGATATTAGTATTGGGATTCCATTATGAAAATAATATCAAAACAAGAAGATTGAATAATATTATGTCATTTATCTGCTTTTCAATTTATAAATACAAAATGTCTTGTAGAATAAATCAAGAAAGAATGTCAAAAGAAAATTTAAAATATTTTGTGAAAAATAACTTAATTGTAGAAAATTGTGTTCATAAAAAATCTGGAAACATTACATGTACTGATAATATGTACTTTAATTTAAGTAATTATTTGTAACTTTATCCATACATTACTTTCATTCCACCCTCTGGGGGGTGCAGTCCTCCAGTTGGAAGACAAGGGATTAAATGGACTACGGAGTGGACTTTGTATGTAATTCCTTTGTCTGCGTGGAAAAGATTGTATAATATACATTATATCTTGTGTAAAACTATAGTTTAAGCTATATCTATTGTTCTGTTGTTGAAAATTGTAATAAATTATGGAAAATTAAAAAAAAAAAAAAAAAAAAAAACGGCGAGTATTGCCTGTACAGGGACTTAGAATTTACACAGTACACGGGATGTAAGCAGCCGTGTAATATTTCTGGTGCATGTATATTTCTTGTTTTTCGTTTAGTCTGTATCTACGATACCGTGTGAACTACTTATGAATGTAAGAACTGTGAAAATTACTGTTATCGATTTCTTACCGAATAAATTTACGTTACTGAAAAAAAAAAAAAAACAAAAAAAAAAAAAACTTTAATTTCATTTATAATCCATTATATGTTATTTACACTGTTGATCTTACAAGTTAGTTAATTAAGCCAGCAAAAACACAATGTATATCCCATTTAAGAAGAATTCTAAAATATACAAAGCACATTCGCAAGAAAAAAGTTAAATATTCAATACTTACCTTACTTCTGAATAATTTTCTTCTGATTCCGTTCCGTTCCGCAAAATACCATTACCCGTGTGGATATTGGTATTTAACGGAACGGAACGGAATCTTTTAAAATTTTTATAATATGAAAAAATATCATAACGAGGACAGCATTTATTCAGTTTATAACAAACTTTTTTTTACGAGAGTTTATGGGAGAATTAACGAGTTTGTTTAATAACAGTTTATCAAGCTAAGAATACACAATGTATACATCAAGTAGAATTTAATACTATGTCAAACATATTCGCAGGGATTTTATTAAAAAAAAATTGATAGCTTTATTTGTAATACATTGAAATAGATAATGATATAAGAAATGTTGTTAACACACTTATAAATAATTTTCTCATGATTCCGTTCCGTTCCGCAAAATACCATTACCCGTGTGGATATTGGTATTTAACGGAACGGAACGGAATCTTTCAAAATTTTTATAATATGAAAAATATCATAACAAGAACAGCATTTACTCAATTTATAACAAACTATTTTTACGGGAGTTTACGGGAATTAACGAGTTTGTTTATCAAGCCAACAAAGCCAAATATTTACATCAAGAAGACTTTTTTATTATACCAAACATATTCGCAGGAATAACAGTATTTTAAAAAATGAATGATATCTTTTTTTGTAATACATTGAAATAGATAATGATATAAGAAATGTTGTCAACACACTTATTAATAATTTATTTCATGATTTCGTTCCGTTCCGCAAAATACCATTACCCGTGTGGATATTGGTATTTAACGGAACGGAATCTTTTACATTCTTTTTTTTAAGTCATCTTGTTGATCCAATATCAGGGCTTTGTTCATGCAATCAGTTTTATAATAGAGATTAACTGCAATTGATCATGCCTAAAGATACATTTACATGCTTTATATATTAAAAATTTAATGTGCACATTTTATGGATTGCATGTCACTGAATGTTCGTGTCTATGATACAGCGAGAGACAGGTTATCATTAATATGTAATTAAATGCGTTTTAATCATGTGTCTCATCATTTCGTTTGTGAATTTTATACTTATCAGTGCAGTCTTATCGCAGTATTTAACATGAAAGTATAATAAAACAAAATATTCGGAAATGAATTTATTGGTCAATAAGACTGCTCACAGATCTCTCTCATCGACGATGGAAACTAAAATATACATTTAAAACAAATTAATTCAGAGCACAAATCACACACCAACGCTAGATCAACATACAGTATTGAATAACAATCGACAACTGATTACACTTATGGCACGCCAAACATATACATATGCGAACTTTAAAACAGAGATTTCAGATCATAAAGTATTCTCGTGCATAATGTGACATTACGTAAGCATTATAAATTTGAATTGACAGATAACTGCGATGCAATAAAAAGCTGTAACAAACAAAATATAAATGACATATATTGGTTTCCATAGAAAAAACAATTCATCAACTTTTCACATAAATTTGAGTAATGCAACATATTTTTAATATATACTGGATAGAAATTCAATAATTGATTAGAAAATAATGAGTTAAAACAGTAATCAATTGACTTTATCAAACTGACAGTACGTAATTATCAAGTTCAAAATGTAATGTTTGTCGACAAAATGGCGCACCATACTTGAAGCACATGGTAAACTAAAATCCATCGATAATAAGAATATGCAAAACTAAGCATAGTTCACAATGAAGACAGGGGTAAATTACATCACTAGAAGATTAATAGTACATAATTTCAAGAGTCAAAACACTTACACTGTGGAATTCAAGGCTTAAAAAAAACTGTAGTATGACAAGTCGTACACAAAATCTTTCGTACAAAATAATGAGATATGCACAAGACATAACAGGAATAAAAGTTGACGTTGTACACAACATAAGCACACACGTTATTTATATTTTTAATTTGATGAAATGGTTTGTTAGCTTGCTTCTTATATTCCAAAAGGAAACGGCGAGTAGTTTTTATATTTTTCATATTTTAAAGTTTGAAAGATTCCGTTCCGTTCCGTTAAATATTATTATCCACACGGGTATTGGTATTTTGCGGAACGGAACGGAATCAGAAGAAAATTGTTTATAAGTATGGTAACAGCATCTGTTATATCATAATTCATTTCAATGTATTACAAATTAAGGCTATCAAGTATTTTTTTTTTAAAATAATCTTACAGCTAGTATCCCTGCGAATGCATTTTGTATAGTTCACAATTCTACTGTATTTAAATTTACATTGTCGTTTTCTACCTTGATTAACTAATTAGCAAATTATTCCATAACAAATTATTTGTTATAAATTGATTAAATGCTGTCTTTGAAATGATATTTTTCATATTTTAATAAGACAGTTTGAAAGATTCCGTTCCGTTCCGTTAAATACCATTATCCACACGGGTATTGGTATTTTGCGGAACGGAACGGAATCAGAAGAAAATTATTTAAAAGTATGGTAACAACATTTGTTATATAATCTGACATTCATTCTAATTTATTTCAAATAAGACTATCAAGTATTTTTATCGATGTTATCCCTGCGCTGTGAATGAGCTTGGTATAATATGATTTCTACTTGATATAAGCATTGTGTTTTTGCTAGCTGAGATGATGACTGAATTGATTTGATAGCTTGCTTCATTCATCTCTAAATAATCTGATAAAAAATTCAAGAAACGGCGAGTAGTTGTTATGATATTTTCCATTATTTAAAAAGTTTGAAAGATTCCGTTCCGTTCCGTTAAATACCAATATCCACACGGGTAATGGTATTTTGCGGAACGGAACGGAATCAGAAGAAAATTATTCAGAAGAAAGAATACTTAAGTAAATTCCATCGATGTTAGACATACAGATTTATTGCGTTTGGTTTAAATCTCAACTTTATATGTACAGTGTCAATCTAACATCTTAAAACAACAAGTGACTTTAGGTTTTCTCGGGAAAGAAGCGTGTAATGGCTTATAAAGCAATGAGTAGCATATTTCATATAATACACAGTGCATTTAAACATCAAAATTTGAAAAATAATCTCCCATTTACAATAGGTGTAATTGAAATAATGGCGTTTTAAAATAAAATTGTTTCCCCGTTGGGCGCCTCTTAACTGGTTCCGTTCCGTTCCGTTCCGTTCCGCAAAGTACCAATAGCCAAAAAAAGATGCAGATGTAATGCCCTCTGTATGATCGACACACGTGTTCGTTGTGCATGCGAAGTGAGACAGCCCTATTTGTGTAAAATAATACGGATACCTTGAAAATTCTTTCAAAGAATAAATATATCTATGTATTATTGATTGTAGTTTCCTTTATTCTTTTTTACAAACATTTTACTACAATGTGTAGATTATGCATTTATAAGTCCGTGCAACCTGAATGCCTCGATCGGAAAGCAACGGACCGTAACTTTCTCGATCGGTATATATACCCCAGTGGCAGTTGAGGAATGATTAAAACTAATATGGCGACCGAATGCTTTTATAAATTCATATCAGCTTTAATGTAGGTTTATATCCCATATATAAACAATTGTTTAGCATCTATTTTAGAACTGCAATGCTCAACATGTGCTATTGCCATAAAATCATCCTGTTAAAAATAGACTTGATTATAAACAAAAGAATATCCAGGGGGAAATGGATTTTTATTTGTACAGGATCGACGTGTATTATACCACAATGTCCAGGTATTTTGTTTTATGACACCATGAAGCTGATCTTATCATGCCTATTGTTGCTCAGGTGAGCGATGTGGCCCATGGGCCTCTTGTTTGGATATTTGTATATTTTACTGGAGATGGACATTGATTTGAATAGGCTGAAGTTCGTTAATGTAGTTAAAAATAATCGAAACTGACATACAGCACATTTTCAGGTGTTCCATGGGATATGTCTGGCCCACAATGTGTATTAACACTAATGTTACTAATATAACATACCGTTGATATATGTTTTAATCAAATGGTGTTTTTTTTCTCTCTTTCTGATTAGTATCCACTTTTGTTTTCCACAACAGCGATATTTATTTCTTTATAAAGGACAAAAAAATGACAATAACAAACCGTCAATCATCTCAAAAATCCAGAAAACGAAATACAAATTCAAAGCAGAGCAACACGGACCTCCAAAAAGATAGAGGTAGGATCAGGTGCCATGGAGGAGTGAGCATCCTCTGCTGACCGGTCACACCTGCCTTGTGCTCTTTGTCGTAATCAGGAAAAACCCCGGAAAAGTCCGTAGAGAATTAGGTTATTAATAAAGGTCTAACAATTAGTATGAAAAACGTCAGTCAGCAAGCGACCCAGTGGAAGATTGTATTTGCTGACAAGGTCGTTGTATCGACCATAGAACGTACGAAAAGATGACTTCAAACGAGACTGTTGATTGTCCTGTATAATAAACTTGTTTGTAAGTAGCTTGCCTCGCCTTAGAACCTGTTCATACGAAGAGCATGCCCTCGCGTATCCAATTAACTGAGAGACAAAAACACCATAAGCAGGTGAAAAAGGTATATTGCTACATAAGTAAGGAAAATTGACTATAGAAAAATTGAAGTCATCGCGTTTATCATAAAGTTTTGTTGTTAGGTTACCATCAATGTCCATTTACAGTAAAATATCCAAATATGAAACAAATGACGCAGAATATGTGGTATCTTTTATTTCAAGTTCACTCAGATATATCGAGTCGACGTAAGTATGGAAATAACATTTGTTAATTGATTATACGTCGTTGATATACCTGAATGTTGAGTTGAAGGTCACAACGATTGATTTATTTTTTTCACGTACATGTACAAGGTTTTGAATAAATTCTGCTTCATAAGAATACAAAAATAGGTCTGTTAACAATGGGGCACAATTGGTACCCATGGGAATTCCAACAGATTGTTGGAAGACTTGATTTCTAAAAGCTACATAGATGTTGTCTATCAGAAACTCAAGCATCTTTTTAATATCAACTTCAGAGAACTTGTGTGTGCAATCAGAATGGTTTTTAACAAAATAACTTTTTAGATTTCCAATGACAAGGTAAGCATTTTTACGACTTCCATTTTTATTGAAGATACAACTGTCGATGATATCAAAAAGTCTAGATTTTTAATTTGTCGTGGGGAATGGTTGTATAAAGCGTTGAAAAATCGGACGTTTTGATGCTATTGATTTTGGTCAGATTTTGTGACCTCAAAGTTTCTAATAATTCTTTAGAGTTTTTTAGTATCCACATCTGATTCACACCACTTCCGGAGTATATTGTTGTACAATACTCTTGAAGTTTCTCCTTCACTACTGCAAGAATTTTAGTAAGGAGTAAAGAGAGAGGTTTGGTAGAACATTTACTGGAACCTGCTATATATCTCTGTTTGTAAGGACTTTTGTGAAGCTTTGGAATCCAGTACATATAAGGTAAATCAAATTCATTTTATTTATTGGGGATATTAAAGATATCCATAACCGATTTATGATTTTGAAGTATTTCCTGCTTGGAAAGGCTGCTGTGGGTGTAAGTAGGATTACCATGTGTTGAATCGAAACCTAGTTCTTTGAAAATATCTTGTCAATATCATTTTATCAACGGTTTGCGCAATTGATTGAATATTGCTTAGAGATGATAACAACAATATTGCACGTTAACATATAATTTGTCTTTTGTGTATACATTGTTAGAATGTACAATTACTTTAATTTATAACCAAGCATTTCATAATTAAAGCCATTTAGTGAAGAGTATAGGACTACTTTACCGTATTGTTGTAGTGGAGAGTATAGGACTACTTTACCGTATTGTTGTAGTGAAGAGTATAGGACTACTTTACCGTATTGTTTTAGTGAAGAGTATCGGACTACTTTACCGTATTGTTGTAGTGAAGAGTATAGAATTAATTTACCGTATTGTTACAGTGAAGAGTATAGGACTACTTTACCGTATTGTTTTAGTGAAGAGTATAGGACTACTTTACCGTATTGTTGTAGTGAAGAGTAAAGAACTACTTTACCGTATTGTTACAGTGAAGAGTATAGGACTACTTTACCGTATTGTTACAGTGAAGAGTGTAGAACTACTTTACCGTATTGTTACAGTGAAGAGTGTAGGACTACTTTACCGTATTGTTATAGTGAAGAGTGTAGGACTACTTTACCGTATTGTTTTAGTGAAGAGTGTAGAATTAATTTACCGTATTGTTTTAGTGAAGAGTATAGGACTACTTTACCGTATTGTTGTAGTGAAGAGTATCGGACTACTTTACCGCATTGTTGTAGTGAAGAGTATAGGATTACTTTACCGTATTGTTGTAGTGAAGAGTATAGGACTACTTTACCGTATTGTTACAGTGAAGAATAAAGGACTTCTTTGCCGTATTGTTACAGTGAAGAATATAGGACTACTTTGCCGTATTGTTACAGTGAAGAGTATAGGACTACTTTGCCGTATTGTTTTAGTGAAGAGTATAGGATTACTTTACCGTATTGTTAAGTGAAGAGTATAGGACTACTTTGCCGTATTGTTTTAGTGAAGAGTATATGACTACTTTACCGTATTGTTGTAGTGAAGAGTATAGGACTACTTTATCGTATTGTTACAGTGAAGAGTATAGGACTACTTTACAGTATTGTTACAGTGAAGAATATAGGACTACTTTACCGTATTGTTACAGTGAAGAGTACAGGACTACTTTGCCGTATTGTTACAGTGAAGAGTATAGGACTACTTTGCCGTATTGTTTTAGTGAAGAGTATAGGATTACTTTACCGTATTGTTAAGTGAAGAGTATAGGACTACTTTAACGTATTGTTTTAGTGAAGAGTATATGACTACTTTACCGTATTGTTGTAGTGAAGAGTATAGGACTACTTTATCGTATTGTTACAGTGAAGAGTATAGGACTACTTTACAGTATTGTTACAGTGAAGAATATAGTACTACTTTACCGTATTGTTACAGTGAAGAGTACAGGACTACTTTACCGTATTATTGTAGTGAAGAGTATAGGACTACTTAACCGTATTGTTGTTGTGAAGAGTATAGGACTACTTTACCGTATTGTTACAGTGAAGAATATAGGACTACTTTGCCGTATTGTTATAGTAAAGAGTATAGGATTACTTTACCGTATTGTTACAGTGTAGAGTATAGGACTACTTTGCCGTATTGTTATAGTGAAGAGTATAGGATTACTTTACCGTATTGTTACAGTGAAGAGTATAGGACTACTTTGCCGTATTGTTTTAGTCAAGAGTAAAGAACTACTTTACCGTATTGTTACAGTGAAGAGTATAGGATGACTTTACCGTATTGTTGTAATGAAGAGTATAGGACTACTTTACCGTATTGTTTTAGTGAAGAGTAATGGACTACTTTACCGAATTGTTACAGTGAAGAGTGTAGGACTACTTTGCCGTATTGTTACAGTGAAGAGTATAGGACTACTTTACCGTATTGTTATAGTGAGTGGTGTAGGACTACTTTACCGTATTGTTACAGTGAAGAGTATAGGACTACTTTACCGAATTGTTTTAGTGAGGAGTGTAGGACTACTTTACCGAATTGTTTTAGTGAAGAGTGTAGGACTACTTTACCGTATTGTTACAGTGAAGAGTATAGGACTACTTTACCGTATTGTTGTAGTGAAGAGTATAGGACTACTTTACCGTATTGTTACAGTGAAGAATATAGGACTACTTTACTGTATTGTTACAGTGAAGAGTATAGGACTACTTTACCGTATTGTTGTAGTGAAGAATATAGGACTACTTTACCGTATTGTTACAGTGAAGAATATAGGACTACTTTACCGTATTGTTACAGTTAAGAGTATAGGACTACTTTGCCGTATTGTTTTAGTGAAGAGTATAGGACTACTTTACCGTATTGTTTTAGTGAAGAGTGTAGGACAACTTTACCGTATTGTTATAGTGAAGAGTATAGGATTACTTTACCGTATTGTTTTAGTGAAGAGTATAGGACTACTTTACCGTATTGTTTTAGTGAAGAGTATAAGACTACTTTACCGTATTGTTGTAGTGAAGAGTATAGAATTAATTTACCGTATTGTTACAGTGAAGAGTATAGGACTACTTTACCGTATTGTTTTAGTGAAGAGTATAGGACTACTTTACCGTATTGTTGTAGTGAAGAGTAAAGAACTACTTTACCGTATTGTTACAGTGAAGAGTATAGGACTACTTTACCGTATTGTTACAGTGAAGAGTATAGGACTACTTTACCGTATTGTTACAGTGAAGAGAATAGGACTACTTCACCGTATTGTTACAGTGAAGAGTGTAGGACTACTTTACCGTATTGTTATAGTGAAGAGTGTAGGACTACGTTACCGTATTGTTTTAGTGAAGAGTATAGAATTAATTTACCGTATTGTTACAGTGAAGAGTATAGGGCTACTTTGCCGTATTGTTTTAGTGAAGAGTATAGGACTACTTTACCGTATTGTTTTAGTGAAGACTGTAGGACTACTTTACCGTATTGTTACAGTGAAGAGTGTAGGACTACTTTACCGTTTTGTTTTTGTGAAGAGTATAAAATTAATTTACCGTATTGTTACAGTGAAGAGTATAGGACTACTTTACCGTATTGTTACAGTGAGAGTATAGGACTACTTTACCGTATTGTTATAGTGAAGAGTATAGGGCTACTTTACCGTATTGTTGTAGTGAAGAGTATAGGACTACTTTACCGTATTGTTACAGTGAAGAATATAGGACTACTTTACCGTATTGTTACAGTGAAGAGTATAGGACTACTTTGCCGTATTGTTTTAGTGAAGAGTATAGGACTACTTTACTGTATTGTTACAGTGAAGAATATAGGACTACCTTACCGTATTGTTACAGTGAAGAGTATAGGACTACTTTGCCGTATTGTTTTAGTGAAGAGTATAGGACTACTTTACCGTATTGTTTTAGTGAAGAGTGTATGACTACTTTACCGTATTGTTACAGTGAAGAGTATAGGGCTACTTTGCCGTATTGTTTTAGTGAAGAGTATAGGACTACTTTACCGTATTGTTTTAGTGAAGACTGTAGGACTACTTTACCTTATTGTTACAGTGAAGAGTGTAGGACTACTTTACCGTTTTGTTTTTGTGAAGAGTATAAAATTAATTTACCGTATTGTTACAGTGAAGAGTATAGGACTACTTTACCGTATTGTTACAGTGAGAGTATAGGACTACTTTACCGTATTGTTATAGTGAAGAGTATAGGGCTACTTTACCGTATTGTTGTAGTGAAGAGTATAGGACTACTTACCGTATTGTTATAGTGAAGAATATAGGACTACTTTACCGTATTGTTACAGTGAAGAGTATAGGACTACTTTGCCGTATTGTTTTAGTGAAGAGTATAGGACTACTTTACCGTATTGTTACAGTGAAGAATATAGGACTACCTTACCGTATTGTTACAGTGAAGAGTATAGGACTATTTTGCCGTATTGTTTTAGTGAAGAGTATAGGACTACTT
This sequence comes from Magallana ariakensis, assembly GCA_020458035.1. Classification (NCBI taxonomy): domain Eukaryota; kingdom Metazoa; phylum Mollusca; class Bivalvia; order Ostreida; family Ostreidae; genus Magallana; species Magallana ariakensis. Next base: position 216,005 of record CM035812.1, read on the forward strand.
TACCGTATTGTTTTAGTGAAGAGTGTATGACTACTTTACCGTATTGTTACAGTGAAGAGTATAGGACTAATTTGCCGTATTGTTTTAGTGAAGAATATGGGATTACTTTACCGTATTGTTATAGTGAAGAGTATAGGGCTACTTTACCGTATTGTTGTAGTGAAGAGTATAGGACTACTTTGCCGTATTGTTTTAGTGAAGAGTATAGGACTACTTTGCCGTATTGTTTTAGTAAAGAGTATAGGACTACTTTACCGTATTGTTTTAGTGTAGAGTATATGACTACTTTAACGTATTGTTATAGTGAAGAGTATAGGACTACTTTAACGTATTGTTATAGTGAAGAGTATAGGAATAGTTTCCATAATGTTATAGTGAGGAGTATAGGACATCTTTACCGTATTATTACAGTGAAGAGTGTATGACTACTTTACCGTATTGTTACAGTGAAGAGTATAGGACTACTTTACCGTATTGTTTTAGTGTAGAGTATAGGACTACTTTTCCGTATTGTTATAGTGAAGAGTATAGGACTAGTTTAATGTATTGTTATAGTGAAGAGAATAGGAATAGTTTCCATAATGTTATAGTGAGGAGTATATGACTACTTTACCGTATTATTACAGTGAAGAGTGTATGACTACTTTACCGTATTGTTACAGTGAAGAGTATAGGACTACTTTACCGTATTGTTTTAGTGTAGAGTATAGGATTACTTTACCGTATTGTTTTAGTGTAGAGTATAGGACTACTTTACCGTATTGTTATAGTAAAGAGTATAGGACTAGTTTACCGTATTGTTACAGTAAAGAGTATAGGACTACTTTACCGTATTGTTACAGTAAAGAGTATATGACTACTTTACCGTATTGTTACAGTGAAGAGTATAGGACTACTTTACCGTATTGTTATAGTAAAGAGTATAGGACTAGTTTACCGTATTGTTATAGTAAAGAGTATAGGACTACTTTACCGTATTGTTACAGTGAAGAGTATAGGACTACTTTACCGTATTGTTACAGTGAAGAGTATAGGACTACTTTACCGTATTGTTATAGTAAAGAGTATAGGAATAGTTTCCATAATGTTATAGTGAGGAGTATAGGGCTACTTTACCGTATTATTATAGGCAAGTTTTGCATATATTGTATCACAAACAAATCAGTAATTGGTTTTTTTTTAATCAAATCTTAACAAAACATTGGTATCAAATTTTGGCATCCTATACATATTAGGATGATGTATAATTAATCATGCCGAAAAGTAAATCGTTTTAATTTAATTATCAGTTGAAACACCTGCCTTACATTCATTAATATTTTAAAATACGATAAATATTTAAGTTAAACAATGATGGATGAGAAGCCTTTCGAGGACACTCGATATGTTTAATGTCGTACATAAAACAAACTGTCAAACTGGCGTACGTAATTAGGAGTGCTTGCAGTCTTAAATCCACTTACACAGAAATTAAAGAATACCTAAAGTAGTGCTTTGTTTAAAAACGCATACCATGCTACGTATTAGGATAAAATGAACCTGATTTTGTATATATTCTAATGTTACGTTTTGTCATGTGTAAAATAAGTTATTAACTATTTAAAACGCAAAAACAAAAAATGATATTATCATTCTTGTATCATAAATTAGAAAAGTTCAAATTCATGAAGACAAATACACATAACTACTTTAATTGTATGCATGTTAATAAAAGGCTATAGGTAATAGGTTAACATCTATACACACACTGATTTGAAATTGATCAATAAGGTAAACTTGTTATATGCATGTAATTATAAACATCTTATTCAACATACAATGGGGTTAAGGATAATTTGCGCTTCATGTACCAGAGTAAACTAATGGAACCGTGATTAATACAGGACATGATATAAGTGACCTACAGAGTCACGCAAAAAGTATTCGTTAAAATGGCGTCACGTTATTTTTTTTTTTTTGCAGTCATCGCGTATTTTAAAAGCAAATTTTACCTAGTTAAGGACGCGGACCCAATTCATTTCTACAGTAGATTTTTTATTCAAATTTTTATATAATGTTAATCAGTTAATGATGAGTGAAAATCAATAAAAAATTTACATGATCATCGACTTTCTTATTTTACTGACGGCGTTTCAAAATTTGGGTACGAAAATCCTCAGATTTAATATAAAGTAATGGGAATTTTCTGGGGTGTAGTATAAAAACTGATATTTTAAAAATTCTGCAATAGATTTTTTACTCTAATTAAATTTTAATATTAAGAAGTCAATTAGCTTACCAATGAACAGAAAACAAATGTAGGTCATCGACCTAAATTTTTTGAGGGGGTGTGTCAAAGTTCACTGCATGGTTCATTTTTCCTTAGAAATGCTATTGGAAAAAGGACATAATTAATTACTGTCTGACGTTACATCAACTGCTATATATATAAATTTTGTAAGGTTAAGGTATAAATTAAATATCTACCAGATTATAAGACTATAAACTGCCTGTGGGGTTTTTAGGATTTATAAACCGTGGATATATAACGGACTTGTCGCAAACAGAGGAAATTCGGACTAATTTTTATTTTTTTATTTTTCTCCACTTAAAATATTTTGGCATCACAAATTATGTTTAGTAAAATGAAAATTTTATTATTTTCTCTTATTCTGATGTACATAATTACGACAGTCATATTTAAAGCAAATGCGCGGATTCTGCGCAGAGGTGCGAAATCTTGAATTGGGTCCGTCGTCCTTAATTAGTCCATGTCGTATATTTTGCTATCGCTATGATAGTTGGCCACCTGCTAATTGTGACGTAATTTTAATAACAATGTGACGTATGTTTTTCATCTGATACACAACCAAAACAAGCGATGGGGAGAAAAGGAAAAGAGTTAAGCCCGGAAGAAAAAAGAATAGTTATAAATATTTTTGAGAGCGGAAATTCAATAACTGAAATCAGTCGATTGTTACAGAGATCCCACAGTACTGTGAGTAGCTTTATTAGACGTTATTTATTGCGTGGTGAAATAGAAAGTCGTCGCAGAAGTGGTAGACCTAAAAAAATTACGCCCCGCGAATACAGAAAATTAGAGAGATTGGTTAAAGTCAATAGAAGAGACACTTTGGCCAATATTACAGTGAAATTTAACCAAATCAATACAAATCCAGTTGCCAAAAGAACTTTACAGTTTTATTTACACGAAAATGGTTTTAAACGAAGAGTTGCCAGAAAAAAGTTGGTGATAAAAGAAGTGAATAGAAAAAAGCGGCTCTCGTGGTGTCGGGAAAAGCGGAGATGGTCTGTTGAAAATAATTGGAGAAAAATTATTTTTTCTGATGAAAGCAAGATAATGATTGGCCACGATGAAAGAGTGTACGTATGGAGAAAAGCGGGGGAAGGTTGGCGGCCAGATCTTGTTTCACAAAAACCGCGGCCGAAGTTCCAAGTCATGATATGGGGGTGCATTTCTTGGTTCGGACCTGGCACAGTTGCACCCGTGGACGGAAATATTAATGCAAATAAATACCAAGATATTTTAGAAGATAATCTTTGGCCTGTTGTCGCACAACATTTTCCTGGAGGGGGTTATATTTTCCAGGATGATAATGCCCCGGTCCATCGTGCTAGATCGACGGTCGAATACAAAACTCGAAACTATATTTCGTCACTTTCCTGGCCTGCCCAGTCACCCGATCTCAACATAATAGAAAATTTATGGCTTTTAATTAAAAGAAAACTCCAATCAAGAAAACAGAACATAAATTCATCGGCAGACTTATTCCAGGAAATTCAGAACATTTGGTTTGATATAACCCCGCAATATGTTCAAAGTTTATACAACTCAATTCCCAGACGAATTATGCAGGTCATCCGGTTAAAAGGTCACCTCTCAAAGAATTAGGTGAGTTTGCTTAAGTTTTCTTATGTGTTTATGTTACTTTTAATTACATGGTTTGTCACAGCTTGCACGGGGTGACAATTTTTGCGAGTTGTTTTTATTGCGTTCGTCGAAACGTGACGCCATTTTAACGAATACTTTTTGCAAGACTCTGTATATATGTGACAGAGAGAGAACGAAATGTTAAAGACAAACCAAATATCGTTGTTTATTGTGAGGTTATCATTGTTTACTGTGTGGAGTAATCATTGTTTACTGTGGGGTAATCATTGTTTACTGTGGTGCAACCATTATTTACTGTGTGGGGTAATCATTGTTTTCTGTGGTGTAATCATTGTTTACTGTGGGGTATTTATTGTTTACTGTGAAGCGACCATTGTTTTCTGTGGGGTAATCATTGTTTACTGTGGGATTATCATTGTTTACTGTTGGGTAATCATTGTTTGCTGTGGGGTAATCATTGTTTACTGTGGGACTATCATTGTTAACTGTGAGGCGACCATTGTTTTTGTGGGGTAATCATTGTTTACTGTTGGGTAAGCATTGTTTACTGTGGGATTATCATTGTTTACTGTGGGGTAATCATTGTTTACTGTGGGACTATCATTGTTTACTGTGGGGTAATCATTGTTTACTGTGGTGTAATCATTGTTTACTGTGGGGTATTTATTGTTTACTGTGAGGCGACCATTTTTTTCTGTGGATAATCATTGTTTACTGTGTGGGATAATCATTGTTTACTGTGGGGTATTTATTGTTTTCTGTGAGGCGACCATTGTTTTTGTGGGGTAATCATTGTTTACTGTTGGGTAATCATTGTTTACTGTGGGACTTTCATTGTTTACTGTGGGGCGACCATTGTTTTTGTGGGGTAATCATTGTTTACTGTGGGGTAATCATTGTTTACTGTGAGGCGACCATTGTTTTCTGTGGGGTAATCATTGTTTACTGTGGGGTATTTATTGTTTTCTGTGAGGCGACCATTGTTTTCTGTGGGGTAATCATTGTTTACTGTGGGATTATCATTGTTTACTGTGGGGCAACCATTGTTTACTGTGGGGTTATCATTGTTTACTGTGGTGTAATCATATTTTACTGTGGTGTAATCATTGTTTACTCTGGGGTTTTTATTGTTTACTGTGAGTCGACCATTGTTTTCTGTGGGGTAATCATTGTTTACTGAGGGATTGTCATTGTTCACTGTTGGGTAATCATTGTTTACTGTGGGGTAATCATTGTTTACTGTGGGACTATCATTGTTTACTGTGAGGCGACCATTGTTTTTGTGGGGTAATCATTGTTTACTGTTGGGTAATCATTGTTTACTGTGGGATTATCATTGTTTACTGTGGGGTAATCATTCATTGTTTACTGTGGGACTATCATTGTTTACTGTGAGGCGACCATTGTTTTTGTGGGGTAATTATTGTTTACTGTTGGGTAATCATTGTTTACTGTGGGACTATCATTGTTTACTGTGGGGTAACCATTGTTTCTGTGGGACTATCATTTTTAACTGTGGGGTATTTATTGTTTTCTGTGAGGCGACCATTGTTTTTGTGGGGTAATCATTGTTTACTGTGGGGTAATCATTGTTTACTGTGAGGCGACCATTGTTTTCTGTGTGGGGTAATCATTGGTTACTGTGGGGTATTTATTGTTTACTGTGAGGCGACCATTGTTTTTTGTGGGGTAATCATTGTTTACTGTTGGGTAATCATTGTTTACTGTGGGACTATCATTGTTTACTGTGAGGCGATCATTGTTTTTGTGGGGTAATCATTGTTGACTGTGGGGTAATCATTGTTTACTTTGGGATTATCATTGTTTACTGTGGGGTAATCATTGTTTACTGTGGGACTATCATTGTTTACTGTGGGGTAATCATTGTTTACTGTGGTGTAATCATTGTTTACTGTGTGGGGTAATCATTGTTTACTGTGGTGTAATCATATTTTACTGTGGTGTTATCATTGTTTACTGTGGGGTATTTATTGTTTACTGTTAGGCGACCATTGTTTTCTGTGGGGTAATCACTGTGGGGTATTTATTGTTTACTGTGGGGCAACCATTGTTTTCTGTGGGGCAATCTTTGTTTACTGTGGGGTATTTATTGTTAACTGTGATGCGACCATTGTTTTCTGTGGGGTAATCATTGTTTACTGTGGGATTATCATTGTTTACTGTTAGGTAATCATTGTTTACTGTGGGACTATCATTGTTTACTGTGGGGCAACCATTGTTTTCTGTGGGGTAATCATTGTTTACTGTGGGGTAATCATTGTTTTCTGTGAGGCGACCATTGTTTTTGTGGGGTATTCATTGTTTACTGTGGGGTAAATATTGTTTACTGTGGGATTATCATTGTTTACTGTGTGGGGTAATCATTGTTTACTGTGTGGTATTTATTGTTTACTGTGAGGCGACCATCGTTTTTTGTGGGGTAATCATTGTTTACTGTGGGATTATCATTGTTTACTGTGGGGCAACCATTGTTTTCTGTGGGGTAATCATTGTTTATTGTGGGGTATTTATTGTTTACTGTGGGGCAACCATTGTTTTCTGTGGATCAATCATTGTTTACTGTGGGGACTATCATTGTTTACTGTGAGGCGACCATTGTTTTTGTGGGGTAATCATTGTTTTCTGTGGGGAAATCATTGTTTACTGTAGGGTATATATTGTTAACTGTGGGGCAACCATTGTTTTCTGTGGGACAATCATTGTTTACTGTGGGGTATTTATTGTTTTCTGTGAGGCGACTATTGTTTTTGTGGGGTAATCATTGTTTTCTGTGGGGTAATCATTGTTTACTGTGGGGTATTTATTGTTAACTGTGGGGCATCCATTGTTTTCTGTGGGGCAATCATTGTTTACTGTGGGGTATTTATTGTTTTCTGTGAGGTGACCATTGTTTTTGTGGGGTAATCATTGTTTACTGTTGGGTAATCATTGTTTACTGTGGGACTATCATTGTTTACTGTGGGGAAACCATTGTTTTCTGTGGGGTAATCATTGTTTACTGTGGGGTATTTATTGTTTTCTGTGAGGCGACCATTGTTTTTGTGGGGTAATCATTGTTTACTGTGGGGTAATCATTGTTTACTGTGGGACTATCATTGTTTACTGTTGGGTAATCATTGTTTACTGTGGGATTATCATTGTTTACTGTAGGGTATTTATTGTTTACTGTGAGGCGACCATTGTTTTCTGTGGGGTAATCATTGTTTACTGTGGGATTATCATTGTTTACTGTTGGGTAATCATTGTTTACTGTGGGACTATCATTGTTTACTGTGGGGCGACCATTGTTTTTGTGGGGTAATCATTGTTTACTGTGGGGTAATCATTGTTTACTGTGGGACTATCATTGTTTACTGTTGGGTAATCATTGTTTACTGTGGGATTATCATTGTTTACTGTAGGGTATTTATTGTTTACTGTGAGGCGACCATTGTTTTCTGTGGGGTAATCATTGTTTACTGTGGGATTATCATTGTTTACTGTTGGGTAATCATTGTTTACTGTGGGATTATCATTGTTTACTGTTGGGTAATCATTGTTTACTGTGGGATAATCATTGTTTACTGTACGTTAAGCATTGTTTGAGGGGATCCTTTGTCTATGTATCTTGGAATCACCGTTAATCACAAGAATAGATCCGTTCTTACGTTTTGTTACCACAGTGAATGAATCAGACTACAATATAACGAATTACCCGTGTATTGTCAAACAATACTGGAACGATAACTGTATTGTTGGTTTGTTTATTTTAATCCCCATTCATGTCATATATTTTTTATAAAATTTTAAAGATTTATTTCTTTTTCAAAGCGCTTAGCATAGCTGCAGCGCTTTTTTGTCGCCAGATTTCTAACCCTACTTTCACTTTCGTTTTCGTGTTTCCTATATACCGACACCTACTGGCGGATGCACGAGAAGTCGTGCCCTGGAGAAGTCGTACTCTGGAAAAAACTCATAACTATGCAGTAGGTATAACTTTTTATCTTCAAGTTATCCCGCATGCAGATACATTTGTTCTACCAGTATTAAATTGGCAATAAGTTTTATTTTAATATCATTATTATATATCGGATACGGGTGCTCAAAAACATACCATGATGATTTCTCTCGAATGGAACTTTGAATAAAAAATAGATGTAATATTCATTGAGTTTTGTTTTAGGTGTTAATTAAGTAATAACTGGAATACTACGATATGAATAGCCTAAGGTTTTGAGTGTTTATTAACGGTAAAGTCTTGAAATTTCTCGCCTGCCGTTCCAAACGTTTCAAATATATAAACTACGATTATTGCTAATTCTATCCGGACGAAAAAATTAAAAGTGTCAGTAGACACTAAATTGCTTTCCGTATCTAATTAAAAGTGTTAATAATTGTAAAAAAAAGTGTCGCCTAAGCCCTTTCAAACAATGCAATCACCTGTTATTTGGTAATGGTGATTTGATTAAAATTCATTATCGGCATTGGCCACAGTACCCACGTTTACCCATAAAATTTCGAGCTATATGTAATATGTTACAGTTACGAACACATTGTTTTATATAAAAATGCAGAATATTTTATACAAAATATTTTTAAAGATAATTTGTGCTGCTTTTTATTAACATTATTTTAGGCTTCGATTTCTGTGTGCAATATATCAGGAATATTTTTCTATTAATTTGCATTGATCTGTAATTTGAAAATAACCCAAACCCAATGATTTGAATATAATTTATAAAAAGTATAACTGTCGAGTTACTTGAAATACTACAGTATATAAATTTAATGTAATAAATGTAATTTAATAAATCCCGATTCAAATATGATTACATGTATTGTCAATCGATATGTTTTTAACATTTTCTTCCAGGCTTAACGCTTTTCAGTAATTTCAGTACTTTCCGTAATAAATCAATTTCTTTGGATCTTTGGAGTCAACGTTTATCACAAGTTTAGATTCGTTCTTACGTTTTGTTACCACAGTGATTGAATCAGACTACAATATAACAAATTACCCGTGTATTGTCAAAGAAATCTGGAACGATAATTATATTGTTGGTTAGTATTTTAATCCACCTTCATATCAAATATTTTTATACAATTTTAAAGATTTATTTCCTTTTTAGTATTTCCGTAATAAATCAATTGATCCATTTCTTAATATTGGGATATCATGCATTGTAATGCAATCAAAATGACCAAGATTATACAGGGAACTGTGCAATATCTCATCATAAATTCGCCAGAGAAGTGAGCTGGCAACATTCCTGTATAAGATATAACGGTTAAGTGTTCGACGACTGGTCGCCGGTCACGTGTCAGAACTGGTTCGACAACCACGACGACGAGAGCGAGACAGTGCTGGAACAGATATCTGGTCTGTTGTTGACATATCACCATGACAACACGTGGCACTGGGTGGCTGAGCGTAACTTTACTATTATACAGGACACAAGGGGCTGAAGCTTCCCTTTATCTGTGAAGATTACACATATTATACTGGAGTGAGGGGCTAACAAGTATTCCTTTTAAAGGAATGATCGGCATGTTGGCTATTATCTTTGGTCAGCTTTGTTGATGTAATGCGAAAGCATTCCGCTACATGTTTTGTTGATTTCCAATATAATTAACATTTTTTGAAAAAAGATAAGATTGCATGTAAACAAAAATTGTCTATCAAATATTTATATAGGAAACTATTTGGCAAACTGATATTAAACTTTGTTTGAAGATAACCAAAATACTACATTCAATTACCGTATCTTGTAACTTCTAAATTGTAATTAATCCAAAACCTAACTTTAACAGCTTATCTTTTTATTTACAATCCAAATATCATGTTTATCCCCGGACAAATGGAGTATGAGTCTGTTTGGGTACGAGTCAGTTTGGGTACGACTTCACTTTACTCCGTTCCGAAATAGAAAGGCATATGAATATGCTTTACTTTTAGTAGGCGAATTTTACTTCCGATAAATATTCTTACGCATATGTGAAGACAAACGTGATTAGAATCAGTTTGTATGTAACTGTATAAATGTTTTAATTTCAATGCATACGGATAAGAGTAACGTTTATTTAGTATTCTACGTGTAATTATAGATTTAAATGAGGCTGTCATTGCAAAGAAAATAAAGTAGTGCAAGGCGCAATGCGTGCGCAAATAGTAAAATTTGCCGGATGCCTCATATGGACACAACTGTGATCGGCCACAAAAATCACAGTTGTTAAGCTGAGCAGCACGTGGTGCATCTCGTGGTCGGAAAAATTGGTTGTTTTTAAAACAGGTGTAGCACATGTGTATTTCGTATTATAAACTGCTTGGTTTAATTCAGTTTACATTTCGTTGTTGTCCTTTTTAAACAAGATTAAAATAACGTTAAACGACATTTTGGTACAATCTGATTAAAATTAGCTGTTCTGATACGCTATCGCTCTCGAACATCTGAAACAAGCCGCTTAGAGGTCACGTCCGAACGACCTTTCGATAAGCCAATCAAATTGTGGCTAGCAAAACTCTGCCAGCAGATAATTTCCCATAAATCTGTGCGTTTATATTTACCTTGCTGTTACTTCACCCGTTAGTCTTTAAGAGACGGGGATTCTCATTGGTCAAAAAGGTCACGACCTTATATTTAAATATTTAGATTATCGGGTCGTTCGGACGTGACCTCTAAGCGGCTTGTTTCAGATGTTCGAGAGCGGTAGCGTATCAGAACGACTGATTTTAATCAGATTGCATTTTGGTATAGAGTAATTCTGTGCATTTCTGGTATTATAGTTAGATACAGTAGCCCGCTTGTTTGGAAAAAAATCCATTACATAACTGGGTAAAATGTTTCGGTCAATTTTATACATTGTTTTTAGCCTGGATATTTTCCTTCTACTATAAAGCGTATCCCACCCTGTTTCAAAGTAAAGACATTCCCGAGAAACCAAAATAGGTAAACCTGTAACAATTCTTGCTGCAATCAATTGTATTTTTTCTAATTTGTCAGAATCAGTAATAGAACATCCGCCCCATACATCAGATGCATATTCTAACTGAGGCCTTATAAATGAAGTATATAATAGTGACAGTGATTTTCTGTTAAGTTTAAATTTAAGTTTTTTCATTAGTCCCAATTTCTTTTGAGCATTTGCTATAATAGAATTTATATAAGATGACCAGGAAAGGTCCTCAGATATAACACCTAAGTGTTTATGGGTGGGTACGAATTCCAAATCGCATCCTTGAAATTTTAACGTAGGGATTACTGTATTAGGTTTATTACTAAAATAAACAGCCTTTCTTTTTGAAGGATTAAAGCTTAAAAGCCATTTCTTAAACTAACCTTCTAAAGTTAAAAGATCCCGATTAAGATTAGATTCCATATCGTGTACATTGATTGCAGCATGTTGAAGACTATTATCATCTGCAAAAAGTCTGCAAAATGTTAACATGTTATCTGCTATATCGTTTACATAAATAAGAAATAACAATGGACCAAGGACAGAGCCTTGAGGCACTCCGGAATTAATATACTTAATAGACGACAACACTTCTCGATACATAACTCTTTGCTTTCTATTTACAAGGTAATTATTGAACCATTTGAACAGATTTCCAGTAATACCGTAGGTATGGAGTTTAAACAGTAAACCTTTATGCCAAACGCGGTCAAATGCTTTTGACAAGTCGCAAAAAATCATACAACAAGATTGACCTTAATCAATTGCTCTTAAAATATGGTCGTACGTTTCTATAAGCTGATAAACAGTTGAGTGACCCGGTAAAATTCCAGCTTGATACTTATAAAACAGATTATTGTCATGAAAAAAGTTGTATACATGTCTAAAAATAATTTGCTCCATTATCTTAGAAACACAACTTAATAAGGAAACAGGTCTATAATTCGACATTAGTGATGAGTCGCCTTTCTTATATAAAGATAAAACATTGGATTTTTCCAAGAGCTTGGAAATGTACAGTTTTTTAAAGAACGATTAAATAATGTACATAGAGGCTTTGCTATTGTATACATAGTATTTTTAAGCATTTTATGACTTATGTTATCAGGCCCCACAGCTTTGTTTACTTGAATGATTGAAATAATATCTATCACATCTTGTTCAGAAATACATACATCACAAATAAAATTGTTACATTCAGAGTTGAATTCAGGTAATCTAGCTTCATTGTCGTCTAGACATGAAATGGAGGAAAAATAATCATTCAGAACCTCAGCCTTTTCTGCATTGGTATAAGCTATGGATTGTTTACCGTTTTTGAAGGCATATTGCAATGGGTGAATTTCTGTAGATTTTTTAATATCAAATACATTCTTCAATAATCTCCAATATAATTTGGAACTATTTTTACTGGAATCTAAAAGATTAAGCTCTAAATTGTTATGATAATTGTCAATAGCATACTTTTTCATATTATTAACTTTATTGCGTGATTTTTTAAACTTTTGCATATCTAAAGCGTTTCTAGAACTTATTGCAATCTTCCTTAGGCGGTTTCTTTGTCTAATCTCTTTCCGTAAGGCTGAGTCAAACCATGGTTTATCTTTGGGTCTGATAGTTACAGTTTTTTCGATAACAGAATTCCTAATATGGGATAAAAATGTTTCTGAAAAATTGTCGGCAGCTTGATCTACATCATCTGCCCCCATTATTAATGATTCCCAATCTGTGTGTGTAATAAGGAAATTAAGTTTATCAAAATCCGCATTTTTGTAAAGCCAAAGTATGGTGGCATAATTCTGCCACCACTTGTCAGATAATTATGTCGACTTGTCAGATCTTGATGTCGACTTGTCAGATAATTAAGTTAAGTTGTCAGAACTTTATGTCGACTTGTCACTTATTCACGTGTTAAAAAATTCGACACTAAAATGTGTCCACGCCCAATTTGTGCCATTCAATTGACATAATATTTTCTGACAAGTCGACATAAGGATCTGACAAGTAAACATAATCATCTTTTTATGTCGACATAATTATTTAAAAGGTCGACATAATTATCGTACAAGCCAACAAAATTATTTGACAAGACGACTTAACATCTGACAAGTCAACATCATTATCTGACAAGTCGACTTATAATATGAATGATAATTTTCTTTAAACTAGTGGCCATTTTATTTTTTCTGTCAGATAATTATGTTAACTTGTCAGATCTTTATGTCGACTTGTTAGATAATTATGTTTATTTGTCAGATCTTTATGTTGACTTGTCAAAGAAGTATGTTAACTTGTTAGATCTTTATGTCGACTTGTCAGATATTATGATGACAAGTTAATGGCAGTTGGTGGCACTAACACGCTTTGAAAACAAAATATTGTGTTTCTAGTCAACATGATCATTTTCTGACAAGTCAACATAAAGATCTGACAAGTTGACATAAATATCTGACAAGTCGACATAATCATCTGACAAGTCGACATAATTATCTGACAAGTCGACATAATTATCTGACAAGTCGACATAATTATCTGACAAGTGGTGGCAGATCTATGCCACCATACCAAAGTTTGCGCTTGTAAGCACTGTTGAGATTTAAATTACATATATGTAGCTTTGTGGTCACTAATAGTATGATGCACATCTAGAACACCACAGTCGAAAAATGAAACGTCACGTGTTACTAGAATTTGGCCGATGAGTGAGCTCGTGTTTTGTGTGACTCTTGTCGGTTCGGTGATTGTGTTTTCTAAACAGTGACGGGATAGTAAATCTTTGACCAAGTGAGTGTGTGGGATATTTAAAAAATCAACATTTAGATCTCCAACTACAATAATCTTGTCAGATTCATCATATGCTTTTCCAATGGACCAAGACAAATTTCTCCAAAAGAAGTTATCGCAATTTGGAGGCCGATATGTACAACAGAGCAAAATATTGCAGGTAGGGTCACTTATTTCAATCCATATACATTCAATATTTGTTGGCTCTAAATTAATGCGTCTTTTCACTCATAGTGAGTTTGATATATATACAATAATACCCCCTCCAAAACTGTTTTTGTCTTTGCGAAAAATTGTATTAAAACCATCAATAAACAAATCTCGGTCTAAAATGGAGGAGTTTAAGTGAGATTCTGTAAAACATAAAACATCAAAATCCGAGACTAAAATAAGTAAACCGTCTAATTTGTTTCTATTACTTCGAATATTAAGATGAAACATGTCTAAGGTATATTGTGTTCCAGTACAAGGCCCAGGGTTCGTCTCAATATCTCCTGATAAAAATAATAGCATGAAAATGACTTGAACAAAATAAATTAGTAACTAAAGAGTATTGAGCAAAACACTTCAACATTGTTTTATACAAGTTTCCAAACCATAGTAAGTTTTGAAGTAAACATTTGAAAAGTACTCTTAATTGAATCAGATTAAGATAAAAACATTTTTTCACACACCGTACACAACTGTAAAATAGCCCACTCGCGGCTCGATATTGTTCAATTGTGTCACCCGCCATTGAAAGACATGTTGATTAACGTTATTGAAACTATGAGAGAGCACTGCGATTGAAAAGACAGGTGTGAATCCATACATGTACTGACCGACCATGAACTTCGTTGCGTAACATCAAGACAAAAGTTGAAGGTAAAAACACAGTAAGCAAACACTTGAAAAAGTGTGTGCAAACAAATAACGAATGCAAAGTGAAAAATAAGAGAGGAACAAATGAACAAAAACAAGAAAATGTAGAAAAAAAGAATAAACATTATGGCCTCAAGTACAATATTGGTCAAAAACCAAATTGATAGGCATTGGAGAAAAATAAGGGAAAGTATAAATAGGTTTACAAAGTTATAATACTACTATATAGCAAACAAAAATGTAGCTATGTAATTTAACCACAACTATTAGATTGGTTGTACATAGATGTATAATACAAATTATTTTCATACATCAGCAAATACATGTATCTACTGTTAAAGACACCATGCTTAGAATAACACACATAACTGATTGTACATTGTATTTAATTTATACCATACATTGCTCACATGGGTTTGTGGTTCACAACACATGGGATATGCGTTCTAGCCTTGTTGTTCGTCACTCTGTGGCGACGCGATTTTGTGCAGTTCACTGATGTATTTGATAAAATATTTTTGACCATTTTCGGACAGTTTAGTAAATATTCTCTCGTCGTTGGTCCAGAAAGAGTGAACTTTACGCAAGCGTTTAGCAGCTGACAGTTCATGTATGATTCCTTTTTTGCAATATTCGTTTAGGATTCATATTTCAATATTATTATTGAAATAAATATCTTATTCGCAATTACAAAATATACAATAAATAGAACTATACATATTGCAGTTAATAAACATAATTTTTCTCGTAAATTTTGGTCCATTCGTCAAATTACCAGTAAGTATGAATATGCATGAGTTTAAGAATAGCAACGGTGTGTAATCGTATAGTGGCTATTTATACTTTTTATACACAGCCTCCTGCCCGTGACATCAAATAATGAGGATTCCCCAAGAACCATCTAGTGTTGACCGAAATATTGAATAATTATGAGATTCAATGGATAAACATGGCGTGGTTCTTCGTCTGTATCGTATATTACTTGCGCATTATCAATTAATCACCTGCAGAGACATATATTTCTATGCATAGCTACACCACCCCCCCCCCCCAGCATCGATCCAATAAAGTGATTATTCAACAAGTTGAACCACTGCTATGTGAAGCTTGAATATTCACCCAATTAAGTACTGACAACCGTGATCGTATCGTAGCATGTCGTTTAGTTTTACTTGGCATACATACTAGTCCTACTATACGGATATCGATAATGAAACAAATAAATTAAACATCCATATTACACCCTTTAACGCAAAAAAGCCCCACAATCAGTGGTGCATAGGTAGAGGCTTGATTAATCCTGCATATCTGGCCAGCGCTGTCGATTTCGAAGATAGAAATATTTAGTGACAAAGAAACAAATATCTGTTTCCTGGTATAATCTTCTTTCCGTTGATATTAAACAATCGATTTTAGACATGCGTTTTACATATTTTTCAACCCAGTTGTAAAGTCATTCCGAGTACCACAAATGACTGTACTTGAATAATTGTTTGATAATGGTAACACATGTTGTGTAGTACCTACTATATTGACACGTTTGATATTACATGTAAAGGTAATGATAACGTTCTTGTTAAGAATCGGTAATAACGATATTAGAAATATTAAGAATGTTTTTCACAGATAATACGACAGCGCGGAAAAAGGGCAATGATCAGTAGTTTAAGAGTGAAAATCATGAAGGGAAATGACTGTTTATAGTTACTAAATTATTTCTGTTTGATACATGTACATGTACCTTTGAAATAAACATAAATTGAAATGGTATTCTTTTGATGATGACGCCTAGCAGCTTAATTTTACGGCTTAGTAAATACCAACATTTACTGACTCTCTCTCTCTCTCTCTCTCTCTCTCTCTCTCTCTCTCTCTCTAAATCATGAAAATTTATACCGGCATGAAATAATAATTTTAAGAATTATTGCATTTCATTACATTCCATTAAATGGCTATATCAATACATATATGTTATTTTTCTTTTCAGTTTCTTTAATAATTTAATTTTGGTTGTAACGCGCTTTCTGATTGGCTAAAAAAATTATTTTATATCGTATAAAGAATGTTGCCTACGTCATAGTAAGACTTACGTCAAAAAACGTATCAATCCGCCTGACGTTACGTTTGAATTTTGTACAATTTGATGTCATTTTAAGGGTCAAATCACCGTTTTCATCTACAGTTAATAGCAAAAAATTAAATTATAAGGAATGAATTCAAATATTTATTAGTTTTAAACGCTATAAAATGGTTTGGACCAGTTTACGCTTTATTATAAACCGTTTAAGTTTATTGTTACGACGATAGTAATTAAAATAAAGTCAAGGTCAGCATAAAAAATACATGTAAATGCTGTAGTTATTTCATGTACACACCGAAAACTAACTACATTCTTTAACACACACGCAAAATGCAGTTTTCGTACAGTTACGATTATTTGCTAAAGGGGTTCATAAAAGTTTCTTTCTCAGTTAGTTTGTCGGTTATGAGGATCAGAATAAAATAAAGATCACCATGACAAATGAATGGATTCTGTCTTCATTGTATGATAACTCTCAGTCAATTCACTACAGCCTTTAACACAAGTGCAACGTATTACATTTATGTTACATGTAAAAGAGGGTGTTGCAGTTCCTATATATGCTATTTTCCCTAAAGATAAAAATAAAATCAAAGTACTGACGTACTGACAGGAGTTGATTTTATCGATTATTATTTATTTTAAATCCAATGATATGGGTTTTTTTTTCGCATGGCAAATAGTTTCTAATCTGTATTTAAATTACGCATATTTTTAAAATATGAATTCTCCGACAAGAATTTCAAGAAAACCCCACATGAATCATGTTCAGTAATATTTAAATATAGAATTAATCCCATCAAACAATGTATCAGTCATCGAAAAAGTTCTGGAAAATTGTATGGATCCAAGCAATATTGAACTCTAAACTCTTTCAACTCGACGCTCGACTGTCGCTGTTAATTGTCGGAGACTTACGGAGACAGCCGAGCGTCGGGTTGAGCGAGACTATATTGAACTCTGGCGTAGGAACACATACCACTACAAAAAATATCTAAATTGTTCATATTATTTAAAATCTGACTGTTTTCCAGGTAGTTATAATAAAGTTCCTTGAAAAACAATGTTTCTGCATATATTACATCGAATTTATCGAATGTGGCAGATTTCACGCTTTATAAAAGGGGAATCCTCATTGTTGTGAAAAACCGCTTGTTACAACGCACTTTGAAAAATTACGCACTTTGAAAAATTTTTTCAAAGTGCGTTAATTCTGGGACCAAGTCAACGCACTTTGAAAAAAAATTTTTTTTTTTCAAAGTGCGTTGATATCGTCGATATTAACGCACTTTGAAAAAAAAATGTTCAGGGTTAAGTCGAAATAATATATAATTTTAGATACAATAAATAATTGTTTTAACCTTGTGTAGCTTAATGAGATATATTTAAGAAAGAACCAACTGCATTCTCAGCTAACTTCATATACAGTTTCTCGATTAAAATTGTTTCCCTTTTCTCACAACCTTACGTAGTTTGACAATTAACATAAAGAACAACCCGGTAGATTTGATAATAGATAATTAGCAGCTGCATTTTCCTTTTATTGTGTATGTAGCAAACTTGCTAAATATTTGGTACATTGTGCTGTGCCAGAAACGAAAATTATAAAATTATTAAATTTATTTATTGATAATGGAGATAATGTATAACATATTTCAACTGTCTTCCATTGCATGTGCTTATAATTTAAACAAACATTTTATAGTTATCAAAAATAATATGATTTTTTAGAGGATCAGTTCAAGAGAAAAGACTCTCACCCTAAAGATGACTAATTTAATGTTTGTCAATGTTCATGAATTTTATATAATAATAAAGTGATTTATTTGATTAGAATTCGAAAAGAGGGTCTATGTGGAAACATTTATAGATTCTTTAACATACCATTGGATAAATTATTGTTTGACCAGCTCGTTTTTTTTCAATTTCCCTATACTTAATTTACAACAAAGTGTATTTATTTTCCGATTTTATACATTTACTCTAAGTTGCTTAATATCATATATGTTTAAGAAGGAAAATATAGGGGTAGGAGACCTTCCTATAATCAATTTAATGATGTACTGGTAATTGACCTGTATATTTGGTTAACCGCCACCCCCATCCCCTATCCCCGTTTTCAGCGACAGCAAATTATATTCATTAGTGTTAAATAATCATCATACTATCAACAAATAAGGAATTGAATTCCAGAATTTGTTATTTATATATATATTTTTTCAAAGTGCGTTAAGTGTCTCGATACTAAAATATGTTGATGTACCTTCCTAACGCACTTTGAAAATTTTTTTCAAAGTGGGTTAATGTGGTCTAAAATTTAACGCACTTTGAAAAATTTTTTCAAAGTGCGTAGATTTTGTCTAAAATTTAACGCACTTTGAAATTTTTTTTCAAAGTGCGTAATTTTTTCAAAGTGCGTTGCCACACCGCTTCATTGAAACAAGTTTAATTTAATCTTAACGTTTAGAGTCAGACGTTTTCTTGAAAACTGCTATTTCTGATTTTTTTTCAAAGAGGCGTATTTTTGAAAAAAAAATCAAACTTTTGGGGAAAATCTTTAATACCTCTGAAATCTAAGAACGCTGTGTTAAATCTTCTTTACAAGTCTTGTCTAGTTTAGTCGATTGGTTATGCAGTTAGAATAGATTGTGACCCTGAATCAGATTTATTCGTATAGCTCCAAAGAATGATATTTTAAACACGCCGTACAGTAAATGTTAACACCAAAATACAGAATATATGGTCAGCTTTTGACAGTATTTATGAAATTCAAATGGTGGTTGCCGTGTTCGATAGAAATGCGTAAAATGTTGAGTATTTTGCCTACATACGGAACATACCCGCTATTTGAATATAGTCGTCTACGTAATGTGTCTATATTTAGGTATGAGTCTTCAAGCGATACAAATATTTAAATGCCCTTTCAACGTTAGGTAATAATTCCGCTTTTTTGCAACACCCTCTTTACTTGCAGTTACCTTCACTCGCACAGCACATTCAAACCAGTGTCATTTTAGTTATTTTTTATTAAAACGTAAGTTATGTTAGAAGAATCTGTATAAAACGGAGCTCCGCATGACATATGAAATGAATTTTGTCCGCCGGCATTTTTCACTCCAACAAATTACTATGCATATTAACATATAAATACAATCGCCCTGCACAAAAAAAATATCATTACATACATGTACCTGTCATGTACATTGTCCTTATTGCTCATCAAGGTACTAAATAGTGTATTTTGAAATTATTTCTGACCATAAAGAATTTTTGTATGATGATCAGAACGGACGCTAGGGGGACATATTCATTTGTAATACTACGCATGTAATTATGTAGTAGTTGTGGTCCTTCAAATCTGCATCCTAAAAAGATACGGAGACATAGGACAGCTGTTCCTACTTCTGAGTTTATAACAGACCGTATGGTCCTTGTAGTTAATAGTTGGCTGATAGTTACTAATAAATTCTTTACATTGTGTTACTGATAGTGTTATAAAGTTACTGGTACTGTACCAGTTATCGGCCAAGACCAGTTATCGGCTAAACTGAGAGTTCGGGTTTATAGCACGCGACTATCTGAGATTTTTTAATTCAGTCCTCTGTTTTGAATAAAGAAAAGTAAGTTTGCTTGAAAACTTACTTGAATATGTTTTAAACATGAGTTTAAACGATCATTGTTTACCGCTGATTTACATCTTTGCACTTTCAGCAGTGGGGGAAGTGACGTAATATGTTAAAAATAGAATATAACCCCTTTGTGATACATTATTATTTCCCTTCTTTGATTTGACATATAATATCATTACATATAACATGTAGAAACAAAAGAAATTCACTAAATTCTGAGAGATTCATAGCGCAGTTGAACGCCTGATTGCACAATATTATGCATTGAATAGTCTACGATTTTGTGTATTACCGTATGATAACAAACGAATAATTTTATGAGATTTGTTTATGCATCATAACCCCTACGAACTTTAGTCTGACCCCAAAAGGGACATAATTCAAATTACATTTTGCAGAGTATCAAATCAGAGTATCAAAGGGATTTTACTATGTTATTATCGCGAAGCCGATAACTGGTACAGTAAATCGTAAAAACTTGGCAAATTCTGGGCGTGCTAAAAAAGCACACAAAAAGATGTTTTGGGTTCTAAATAATGATTTAACCTAACAGGTGCATAAACAAGGAGTATACCACTTAAAGTATGTCAAGTTTTATTAAAAAATATCAAGAAATAAGGAATTCGAAAAGAAAACGTTAAATTTTAGCCGATAACTGGTACAGTGCCAGTACAAAGTACTTGGTTCTGCAAAGATATCGATGTCCTATATTACAAACGCACAATATTTATAAAGTAAGGGGGTCCATTTGGATGATCATTGCAAAAACATCAGAAGGCTGTCGTTTATTTCCAGTGCACTTTATAGTATGTACGTGTATCAGTAAATTTACATTCATGAGAGCATTTTTCACAGAAAAACCAAACACCGAGCGCACAAGCCATATCCATTGTATACACAGTTGCATTTCCTCCATGTAGATTCCCAGTTATGTTTATGTTACCAATACGTTACATGCGCGGATCAAAAAAAAATTTCAGGGGGGTCCGAAGGATAATTGTGTTTGCCAGGGGGGCTCCGAGGCTTATTTTCGATAATTTTTACTATGTAAATTTAATAAATTTTCATTTTCCAGGGGGGGGGGGGGTCGGGACCCCCCCGACCCCCCCCCCCCCTCTAGATCCGCGCATGCGTTAACTCACTTCACTGGCCCGCTCCAAAATTGATTTAGTTCTTGTGAATAATCATAAAAAGACTTACGCCCTCAAGTAAAAATTTTTAAAGCATACACATCCTCCCGATTACTAGTACTGTCTTCTCGATCAAGGAAAACCGGGTCTGGATACCATACATTTACCATGATGTTACCCTATTCCACCCACGCATCCCCCCCCCCTCCAGCGCTTAATCCGTACTAAGAATTTCTCGTATTAAAATTTAATGTTACAAATGAAACCTCTACTTCTTCAATTTAAATAAAATGAGAAACCGATAGGTTCGTATAGTTTAATTGACAATATAAACATGTAAATATGTATAATATCAATATCATTTTTAAAAGGCTACGGAGGTATAGCGTTCATAAAGGTTTCAACAGTTCAATCATAAGATGAAACCCCTCCTATTGTAGATATCAAATTTGTAGCGCATTAACTATGTAAATCACATATAGTATGTTTTTAAAAGATTACTTCTTCCCTCACTTTTTGGACGAATTTTAACGAAAATACACATGTACCTTTCAAAGAAGTACAATTGAAATCAATATGAGGGGGGAAATCCAAGATTTTTTCATTTACACTTCATCTGTTTTTACCCAGAGAAATTAACAGGACCGAAAACACTTTTAACGGAGATTTATAATGGAAAATGTTTACATGTTTTTCTCCATTCGGAAGTATTCCGAGACACCTCGCACAATTTTTGACAATTATAAACCGGGTACTTTTTATGTCTGCTGCAATGCCGTACACTTCATTTTTTTGTAGTTAGAAAAAAGAAACAGTCAGTCGTCTTTTATAGGAATTAGAGTCTGACATTATTATTATTTTTGTGCAGTGCGTGATATTTCTTGAAGGTCTCGACCAAACGATAAAAAGGCGTGTAGATTTCAGTCCTGTCAGTTTCTACATAAAATAATATATATATTTACATCTATCGAGTATGATTCCCTCTATTTCTTACGGAAACTTATAGTTAATTCATAGCTCTATAGAAACAGCTTGTTAAAGATAAAATTAAATTATTTAATAATGCATTCAATTCCGCTGAATACGTATAAGGTAATACAGTGATACAAGGACCGACCCATTTGTGTTGATTGTGTACTAATATAGACGAATAATGTCTCTATCTACATTGTATCTCTCTTTCTTTTTCTCGCCCATTTATACCTGTGTGTAGATACATGTATGTAGTATGCATTGGTAGATATCCGTAGGTAAGTACATTCCTATTCTCACTTGAGAAAGAGCTTCGCATTCAAACTGTGCGATTGTTTAATAATAGAAAGCTATACAGTTTAACGCGTGTGTATTAACGCGGGATAGGAGAGTCCGTTACGAGGTTTCAACGAACATTAACATACTGCAAAGTATGTTAATGTAAGTCAAAGTGTAGATATTATTGGTGTATAAATGTTATACAGTTTGTGAATACTGTAATATTTTGTTACAAGTATGACAACGTTGCAGTGTAGTGACTTGCTGTGTGTATCAACGATGTAGTGACTTGCAGTGTGTATCAACATTGTAGTGACTTGTAGTGGCATCTTCAGGGTGTGTGCTGTGATAATGACGTGATGACTTGCACCTTAGAGCAATGTAACACAATATGCAGGTATATCTTATATACTTGTACAGTAGAACTCGGTTATAGCGAAGTCCTAGGGACCAATGGGGTTACTTCGATATATCCGTAATTCGTTATATCCGTATAACAAAATCGTAATAATAACTATAGCGAATTCACTATATACATGTTGTCTTTCACCAGACTACAATTTTTGCTAATTGAGGCTTAAATGAAAATACATTCTTTTAATAACTTTAATAATCGGATTGTAAATTGCAGAATTTATTTGGAAATAAATTCATTTAAACTATTTTGTTAAATGGTATGCAAACTTTTTAAACTGTAAGGAAATTCGTTATAAAAGTGTTAAATTTCGTCATTATTCACCTCTACGGGACTTAAAATCAGTTCGCTATTTCCGTAAATTCGTTATAAATTCGTTGTAACCGTAAAATTTTGCAAAAATTTGTTAAGAATTTTACCGGGGACTCAAGAAAACTTCGCTGTATCCGAGATTTCGCTATACCCGTGTTCGTACTAAACAAGTTATACTATATATATATATATATATATATATATATATATATATATATATATATATATATATATATATATATATATATATATATATATATATATATCCTCTCTCTCTCTCTCTCTCTCTCTCTCTCTCTCTCCATGTGTATAGATATATACATATATCAGTAGGTAAGTACAGCTCTGTTGTTCTTTCTTGGAAAAAAAGCTCCCTATTCAAAATATGCAATCTTTTGATCTTTTGAATACTAGAATGCTACGGTCCTTGAAACGTTCTGCTTTCGCATTACTTGTGCGTACGCTCACCGTGCGTTCATCGTGCGTTTATTGTTTATTGTTTACAAAGTGTTCAGCGTTCGCTCATATTATATTGTGTTATAGAGTGTGCGCTCAGCAACCGTTCAGGATTCGTTTACTGTTTATTTTTTTCATCTCCATTGTCCTTCGGAACATCATATTAGAAAACAGGAAACAAAATTGAGCTTGTGATCTTAATTACGACAGAAAATTCATTCAATACACCGGGAATGCTTTTATATATCTTCTTAACAAAGTATCAAGATTATCAAAAGTAAGTAAACATAATTATTATGAATGGATTACAAGTAGTTAACTTTTCTTTAATTATAAAACAACGTCATCAATCAGTAGCGTCGGAAGCAAATTGAAAGTGTGTGTGTGTGTGTGTGTGTGTGTGTGTGTGTGTGTGTGTGTGTGTGTGTGTGTGTGGGAGGGGGGGGGCTAGACTTGTCAAACATCTTGACAAGCAAAAAAAAAAATAAAATGGAGAGGGTTACGTCTAACTTTGCAGATTAAGTTGGAGGGGGACTTTGCTACTCCCCCCACCCCCACCGGTTCCGACGCCTATGCCGTTGTTTCAATATGTCTAAATATGTTGTATGAAGTAAAGATCAGCATAAAACAAAACCTTTCCACTGCCATTTTGTTTACCGCTTTAAAAGGTATGACCAGATTGAATATATTTCCGAACTCTATTGACTGTTTATCTGATAACAGTCCTTACCAATCAAACCCTGATTTTAATAATTCAATCAAGAAACAAAGACCATGCGACAAAATGGTTGTGAATTACACGGTTACCTCGTCAATCCGTGTAACAACCCCTACATAGTTCTTTTACATTTCCAGCATTAAAAAGCAGCAAAAGAGACATTGAAGGTCTTTTCTAGTAATGTATTTTTTTACGATTGCCTTAGTATATTGGACAGATCAAGGTGAAATGAAATTCGTCTTTAATAGAGTATGAACATAGAGAACAATTCTATTTCTTCTTTCAGTATGGAATCCGGATAGTGCCATGCAGTTCACTGTCGTGCCATCGCACCATCGAGGTTGTGGTCGATAGTGCGATGGCGCAACAATGCGATGCCGATGTTGCGATAGCACGATGAAGCGATAGCGCGATGATGCGATGGTACGATAACGATAGCGCGATGGTGCGATAGCGATGAAGCGATGGTGCGATAGCGATGACGCGATGCTCTATCGTGTCATCGTTAGTTCTCTATCGCGCCATCGCCATTGCTTCATCGCACCATCGCTTTATCGACTTTTATGCGCATGCGCCATTGAAAATAGAAATAACGTCAGACAGCGGATGAATGAACGAATTTTATATCAGAAATTGACATTGACTTTCAAGTAATAATGATATTTCAATTTTACCATGCCCTATTTACCCTGGACAAATAAATATTTAGAAGTCCTAAATTACATTGTTATGAACAAATATAATAATACAATAAAGAAAACCGCATGGTCGTGGCAAGTTTTTTTTTTAATGAGAATGTATATAATTTATATTCAAGAACATGAAAAATAAATACATATGCATGTCTTGTATGCTTCATACTGTTATATTGAGCAAAGAAAGAGCTATCAGATTTTTTAAAAATGGGTCTGTAATATTTTAAACCGGTACTCATTCTCGTACCTCGTACTATGAGTTCATGCTTCACTAAGTACTACTCAAAAGACCGATGTTCTAAAAGTTTTGGAGTAAGTTCATGCTGAGTATAATCGGGGAAAATCGGGAGAGAATATGTTCGGTCTCTGTAGTGAGAATGGCTCAGTAATTCATGTAAACAATTCTAATATGAAGGCAATATACAGCAAACTGTATTTATATATTTCTTTATCAACAAAACGTAACAATTCCAAATATCCATGTACACGTATCTTTTCAACTGTAACTTTGGAGATGACTTTGAATCTAAGGTGTTTGAACCTTTGAACAGCAAAGTGGATAAATCATGCATGAGTTATTAAAGGAGTTGGATTGAAAACAAATGAAATAGAGATGACAATTTATATGAGATACCAAGGTTTTTGCAAAAAAGTGGGTGGGGAGTTGTAAGATGTAAACAAGTTATAACCACACACACACACACACACACACACACACACTCTCTCTCTCTCTATCTTTATCTCTCTCTCTCTCTCTCTCTCTCTCTCTCTCTCTCTCTCTCTCTCTCTGTCTCTCTCTCTCTCTAATTCTCCATCGATCGAACGAAGCAACAAGTTGTGTTTGAAGGGTTATTGTGATTAAGTGTTATCATTTTTTAATAGACACGTTTTTGTGTAAAAACACTTATATTAATATTAGAGCATCGATATTTTCCCAATATAACACTAAAGACTTTTAGATCACCAGGACCCGCCATCATTATGTACAAACGTGTATCGTGATGAAATCAATTGATTAATCCTTAAGCATTTGACTGGTAGGTTGGCATTGTTCGGTGGTCAGATGGACTTAGGAATAATTTAGTTTTGGTTGAAACACGCTTTCTGATTCGTTCCAAGATAATTTATATCCGTGAAGCGGTTAATAAAGCGTAAACTGATCCAACCCAACCCAATTTGGATAGCTGTTGAAAACATTCCTTTACCTTTTTAAAAGATGAATATACCGAGTAGATAGTAAGGGAGGCTGCAAATACCAATCTCCCGATAGGAGAGACAACTAAAGGTTGTTATACCCATCTCCCGATAGGAGAGACAACTAAAGGTTGTTATACCCATCTCCCGATAGGAG
This sequence comes from Magallana ariakensis, assembly GCA_020458035.1. Classification (NCBI taxonomy): domain Eukaryota; kingdom Metazoa; phylum Mollusca; class Bivalvia; order Ostreida; family Ostreidae; genus Magallana; species Magallana ariakensis. The sequence goes on from CM035812.1 coordinate 242,533, forward strand.
AGACAACTAAAGGTTGTTATACCCATCTCCCGATAGGAGAAACAACTAAAGGTTGTTATACCCATCTCCCGATAGGAGAAACAACTAAAGGTTGTTATACCCATCTCCCGATAGGAGAAACAACTAAAGGTTGTTATACCCATCTCCCGATAGGAGAAACAACTAAAGGTTGTTATACCCATCTCCCGATAGGAGAAACAACTAAAGGTTGTTATACCCATCTCCCGATAGGAGAGACAACTAAAGGTTGTTATACCCATCTCCCGATAGGAGAAACAACTAAAGGTTGTTATACCCATCTCCCGATAGGAGAAACAACTAAAGGTTGTTATACCCATCTCCCGATAGGAGAAACAACTAAAGGTTGTTATACCCATCTCCCTCCCGATAGGAGAAACAACTAAAGGTTGTTATACCCATCTCCCGATAGGAGAAACAACTAAAGGTTGTTATACCCATCTCCCGATAGGAGAAACAACTGAAGGTTGTTATACCCATCTCCCGATAGGGGAAACAACTAAAGGTTGTTATTCCTAATATTCAAATTACCAAAATCAAAGTCTACTTGCTACAGTAACAGAGACGATTTATTTATAAATCTCCTGTCGAAGAAATCGGGAAAGAAGTCTTAATACCGGTTTGTTGTTCATTATGTCCCACTTCATCTTCCAGGGTTTTTTCCCATTATAGTGCTGTCCTTTCTGATATAAGTAGTCATGTTGTATATTTTTAAGAAATAAGGAATCATTCTTTTAGTATTATGAGATGATAATTTCGGTCAGGGCGTGGTCAAATCCAATAAAGCCCGAAGGGCTTTATGATAGATTTGACCTCGCTCCGACCGAAATTATCACCTAATAATATTCAAAGAATGATTCCTTATTACTTATATTTACATTATTTTCAATTTGTACACTTTAAAACAATATTATTTAAAACCACTATTTTTTCGTGTAGCACATGCTTTGTATTACTGCGCGGCGCAGCCAATACCGTCTCTCGGTTATGCTATAAGACACGCCCATTTTGTGCCACTCATGTTTTATGAAGTTATTGGGTTTTAGGGTTCAAAATTGATTTGTAATGTTATCACAGACAAAGACAGTTGAAATGTAAATATTATTTGATAAAATGAAATATATCAGAAAGGACAGTGCGACGAGTAGATTTTAAGGTATCATAACACATCTGGAAGAAGTCACTCAAATTAACAGTAAATTATTTTATTATGAAAGATATCATGAGAAATAAACTGTATATATGTCAAATTAGCAAAAAATGTTTGTAGTTTGGGGATAAAAAAATGAATATCTAAAAATTCAATTCAGTAAGTAACAGCAAAAGCCCCTGCGGGTTTCGAACTCGGGATGTACGGATCACAAGCCCGACACTTGATCCACTCGTCTATGGAGTAAGTTATACTTGTTACCGTCGATAAAATCGTTTTAATAAAACGAAATGTTGTTTTATTAAAAAGTCCTTTAAAAAAGGACTGCAATACGTGGACCATATGCATGTGTTTCTAACGGAAACGCGAAAACCTTAAGATTATCAGAGATTCCACCGACTATGTCTCCCTGCTTTATATAAAGACATCTACGGGGAGACCTGTGATTGCAAAAGTCTTATGATGAATTAATATTATAGTAGCAAGCCTGGATATAGTGCCTTTAACCACTGAATGTGTACTTTGTATCACGTAGAGCCCTGACCTTTTACCTCAGAATTTAAACACAATTATGAATTATATTAATGAAGACATTAATGAAGATACTATACATGTATAGTATTAGGCGTTCAGCGAATTTCACTATTTGCGTACTACTTTGTTCACTATGTAAATTGATTTCGTATTTTGATGCATTTCTCTTGAATTTTAAACTTTCATACAGTAACATAATTATTCAATGATGTATTATATACAGTCACATAATTATTAAATCATGCTTAAAATCGCATTTGTTTTTTAATCGGGAAGTACACTAGCCTCGTCGTATAGTTAAGCTATTTCGGAAAACAATGAAACATCGCGATTTATGCCAATAAATGCATGTTGTAGTTTCGGCATAATATTAACGTATTCCATGATGCTGATAATTCATATCACATGTCGGTCATTTCTTTAAAAGAAATACTTCAGTTTGTTTCTGCACTGTTCACCGACAACTTTACAAATACAATGAACGTGTGCATATATGGCATGAAATCCCGATCCCGATTCAGATACACGTGTGCTAGCCTGGTTCCCTTAGCTACCCATAATGTCGCGCAGGAACCAGATTAGCTCATGTGCAAGCTAAATTTTCCCCAGTGCATCCGGTTTAACCTCGCATTATATATTTTCTGCGTGGACCTCAGGGTCCACGCAAAAATTCCACTATGTAACCAGTTTTCCATGGTAGAAAATCTACTAAAAAGCCATTTATCAGAAGAAAGAAAATGCTATGTAATTGTCCGAAAGGGGGGGGGGGGGGGTAATGGCACCATAGAAGACTGTTAGGGACATGTATTGAATGGTTGTTTATTATACAAAAGTAATACCTGTTACAATAACAAAACAAAATCTTTCTCTACCCCATCTTTCTGGTACAACATGTCTGCAAATACTTATAAAACATAATGACAATTAAACATTTTTATTATTATTTTAATCAGGCAATCAAATCTTAGCTTGAATAACTAATCTTATTAATTAAATATTATTATATATACATTAAAGAAACATTCAAGCATCTTTTCGTCATCAAAAGAATAATGGCTACTGAGAATGAATTCCTTTTATAGAAAGTCGATAGAGCGATAGTGCGATGATACGATGACGATAACGCGATAGAGAACTATCGATGACACGATAGAGCATCGCGTCATCGCTATCGCACCATCGCGCTATCGCTATCGTGCCATCGCGTCTTCGCGCTATCGCTTCATCGTGCTTTCGCACCATCGTCATCGCATTGTCGCGCCATCGCATCATCGTCGTCGCGCTATCGCGCCATCGTCATCGCATCATCGCGCCATCGTCATCGCATTATCGCTTCATCGCACTATCGGCCCCAATCTCGATGGTGCGATGATGCGATAGTGAACTGCATATGGCCCTATCCGGATTCCATATTTCAGTGTTATGAAACTGACCCGTTCGAAAGTTGCTTTAGTTTAATTAAGGTCTTCCGTTTCCAACGGAAGACCTTTATATTATTGTGCAGATTAAGATTATTCTTATTTTTCTTTTTTAGGGTCTTCCGTTTCCAACGGAAGACCCTTTTGTTATTCTTCGGTTTCTTTTTATTATTATTATACTTTTTCTTTTTTTTCTGACTCCTTTTCGGCTTCATAACTCAAAAAGTTTTCAACCGATTTATATGAAACTTTCAGAGATTATGTGCAACTACTATGCCTCAAAGATATTAAAGTTTCCTTGAGAGCGTCACTTCCGTTTTTACGTTACGTCGTTTTTTAAAATTTAAAAAAGTCATTTTGTCCGGGGCATTTCTCAAAAACGCTTTAAGATAGAGACTTGAAATTTTCTGTGGTTATGAATTTGTCAATTTACCTATGCAATAAGGCTGGAAATGGAAATCCGTAACTTCCGGTCGAAACCGGAAGTGAATCAAATTTTTCAAAAATTTGAATTTTTTGATAAGATTAAAAATGTATAAGTGTTTTGTAGAGCTCATTATGCTGAATCTAACACTGAAATCCGTTTCAAAATCGAACCACGCATATCAGAGATATTTGGGTTCAAAACTTGATTTTTCCGGAAATTTTGATTCCACAGTCAAGATTAAGAAAATAGTGCAAAATTCACACTGAAAGTAACTTTTACTGAAAACAATTCGTACTGGTCATAAAACTATATATAAAACCATAAAGTTATATGCATATTGTAGAGTTTGCAAAGCTTAATACAAAACTGAAATTCGTTTTAAAATCGGATGATGCATTGCAGAGATATCAGGGTTTAAATATTGATTTTTCCGGAAATTTTGATTCCGCAGTCAAGATTCAGAAAATAGTGCAAAATTCACACTGAAAGTAACTCCTGCTGAAAACAATTCGTACAGGTCATAAAACCGAACTCTGTTTTTTAAATAGTTAATCTGAGTGTTTATTGAAACGATTTCGTTTGATAATTACGTTGAATGTATAAACTTCGTTTGGAAAAAGAGAAAATTTTGTCAACAAAAACAAAGCAGCTGGAATTGAAGACACAGATCCCGATTATAACAACGAAAAGCGATCGAAAGTCTTTTCTAAAATTTGGTAAAAGTGTTATTTAAATCGCAATATTAAGCCTAGCCTAATCGTCGCAGATCTTTCAGTTGTTGAATAATGAGAACAACACTACAATATGTAGAATGGATCACTGAATATAGAGTTCGTAAAGATTTCGAAAATGAATATATATTTATTGTAATTATTTACTTGAAAAAAAAAATGCATTAATGTAATGCATGTTAATCTGTGCTCTGCATATTAAACACAAACTTATTAGTTTTAATCGAAATAATTATCGTACGATTCACCATGTCAACTCGCCATGTTTTGACTGCGAAGAACAGCTGATAGCGGTGTGTCAACATTTTTGAAAGAAGTATGGCCTGCAAGACGTCGATAGTGGGAAATTCAGCTCAACTATCGTATGAAAGATTATAAAGGTATGTTTCAATACAAGATATGTCGTGTTGACTTTTTCTTTTCAAAGTATTTGTACTTTTCCATCTAATCCGAGATTCCTCTGACCCTATCCGCGTCACAGTATTAAAGCGAATGTTAGAGTCGGAGGAATCTCGGAATATTTTCTGTCCCGTGTATTTTCACGTGTATGTTTTGTACATCACTCTTTCGAATTTCTATTTATCATGTTTATTATTTTCCTGTTTATGTATGTCTTATTGTATATTGACCAACACACCATACACTGTAAAACAGTGCAAAAGGGGTGGGGGTCCCAAGGTACACAAGAGTAGAATGCTGTAATGCATGTTTGCATGATGATAACTTTACCTTTTAAAAATATTTGAATATAGCAGATCTTTACCATATCGCCTTTCACTTAATTTATAAATTTAAAAACTCAGACAGGCTTCATCTTCGCTAGCCAAGGGTTTTTGGTCTACTCCGTTCCCCATAAACGAGGAGCGAAGTGGACCAAAAGCTCTTGGCTAGCGAAGATGGACAGGCTTGTGCTTAATTAATTAAAGATATTTGACATGGTAAATATTCAATCTAATTAAAATTAGACCTTTCGTCTGGCTCACTGTTATGTATTGTTATAGCTGGGGAAAGAGCATGTAAAACAGAGTGCAAGATGAAAAGAACTTCATATTATATCAAGCTCAGATTTTAGGTTAATGTAAATTTATGTTCCCTGATATCTATAAAACATTCATCTCAAGATTTATAATTATTTAACTTTAAAAATTGTTTACATACAATGCATATCACATCTACATTGTTTGTAAACAATATTTAAAGTAAGATAAATGTAATAATTTTTACTGCATGTGACTCAGACCTCTCTCTCTCTCTCTCTCTCTCTCTCTCTCTCTCTCTCTCTCTCGTGCTTTTAATCTTGGCAAAGCGTCAGAGAGCAACTAAATTTTGTAAAAAAATATCTCTGTCTAGTAAAAGAAATCATCAGTGCATTGAATTTTAAAATGAGCATGTTATCAATCCCTTATTTTTTGAGTGTTCAACCAAAATCCAAAGCTTTGTAAAATTGTTCTTGAATTTTTATGCGCATTATGCATAGTATTGTTTTTAAAACATGAAATTACTAAGAATAAAAAAAACTTCACTAAATTTATTCGCAAAAAAACTCCCAGTAGAATTGATAAATCATGGTATACCAGAAGCTTATACTTTGACGCTGTTTGGATGGGTATAATATTGTAAACACAGCTATTATTAGTACATGTATGTTATCACAGCTAATTGATTTTTTTTTATATTTCAGCTCAGAGCGGACTCTTGTTACAACATGGCGGTGACAAGGCACCTGTTGATTCTTGTGGTTTCAGCTATTAAGGTTAACCTGTCACCTGTCCCCACATGCATATTCCTTGTGTTCTACAGACTATTTACCGGTAATTCAATTTAAATTGGATAATGCATGAACAATAATGGAACTTTAAGAAAGCATCATGCCTTGTTGTGTTTTATGTTTGATAAGAAATTATGACAAACAAAATTAAGGCTGTTTAAAGAAATTTACAGTTGTTAGTTGTGAAAATTTGTTTTTCAATAAAAGTATGCAATTATGTTTCCTTTATTTTGTATTTTATGATAATATGTAGATGTGTTTACATAATTGAAAAATCCCCCCTTTTCAATTGTTACCATTAAGATTACATGTAGGATATGTAAATGTACATTTGACCTTAAAATAATATCTGCTATGATAATTACTTTTGAAATGAACAAGAAACAACATATTTTTACCTTTTTGTATATGCATAAAAAATGTAGGAAAACATGTCAAATTTGAACATTTTTCATGGAATTCTCCTCCGTCTCCAGCTACCTGGGTGTGTTTCAATTAAAATTTAATTTAAGACAGATGTCTAACTTGTAGGTCTTACTGTTTTAGCATGGTTCAAAGGAGACGAGAAACCAGAATAGATAAGATATTCACTAAATATGATTGTTAGCTTACTCTTTTTCATGGAAACAAGAAATCACATGCAGGACGGCATGTCTATTCATTAATTAAAATGCTACAAATCATTCAGTAAACAAACAAAGATCAAATTTTTTTTATCATTGATGCAGTGATTGATGATTGTTTTCAAATATGTGTGAGAAATGACTCAAAGAAATAGCCACAAGTTTTATAAAATAAGGGAAAAAACCTCGGGTAAAAGATTTCAAACCATGACTGTTTATGAAAATCAAAAGATAGTGGGAGGGTATACATGTAAGGGCATTTCTAAGTAATATGTTGCTTTTATCATGATAATATCATGTAGATGTATGTTATATTGAATAAGGTTTCTTATTAAAGGAGGTTGAACAACAATTGACCTCTAAATGGTCGGGTAAAGATGTTTTACTATGAAGAACTCTATGAATCTGTGTTAAATAGAGGAAAGTGGAAATGGTGGGTTCACTTAAATGGCCATATTTTTATTTAACCTCAATGGAATTGGCAATATGTGGTATACTTTTTCTCAGAATTGTATTAGCTTTCTAATTCTAAGACAAAACATCTTTTCATAAAATGTTAGTGTACTAAGTTAAAGGTAGCAAGGGACAGTTTCGGATAAAGTACCCGTTAATATTTTTGTAAAATTGAGAGTTTCTGTACTTAAAGGCTTATGAGTGTTGCTAAGATTCATGAAATGAATTTTGATGATTATCATTAGTTAGAGGGATGTCTCTTGTTGGAATTGGTATGCAACATGAAGGCCCCTAATGTTTAGTACATGAGAAGCAGAAGTAAATTGTGAAACTTGCGACTATGACTGTTGTGTTGACTGTACACTGTGAAATTACAGGTTACAAACGGGACATTATATAACTCGAAATGTAGGTGGATGGGACATTATATACCTATTTACTGGCTTTGAGTAAATAGGTATTTTATTATACCAAAGAAAACTTTATTTGTCGGCGATGCAGAATTTCTTGATGATAAACAAATAAGAGTTATCGGACTTTGAATTTAATGCAGCGATTGGATTACGTCAGAGGTGTTCCGAGTTTAAAAAGGAGGGAAATCAAATGTCGCCGGTGAATAGTTTTGATGACTATTCACCATGTGCAGATAGCACAGAAACAATTTCACGGTTAGATAGGATAGCATGTTTATTCATTGTAATTTTACATAGAAAATATTCTAATAAAGTAATTTATACATCAGTAAGTTTCTGACATGTGATGGTGCAACAAGCACACAGTAGGAAGGTAAACCCTTTGAAAAGCAGTGTAGAGGAAAAGTTGCTCAGAATAATGTTTTAAACAAAATGCTAAATAAAAGGTTTTAGGTCACCTGGGTCACTCAGGTGACCTATTGCAATTGGTCTTCATCCATCGTTATGCGTCGTGCATCGCTATTATTTGTGAACTACTAGAGCAATTTGCATGAAATTTCCAGGACTGAGAGAACATTAAAAGATCATGATGTTAAAAAATTTTGGGCTGATGACGTCACTTCCGGTTTGAGATCTTGAGGATTTAGTGAATTTTTAAGGACTATTTTGTCCACTTTATCTTTACTCCTCTAAAACTAATTAAGATAAACACGTGAAACTTTCAGGGATAGTAGATAAATGTCTGTAGATGATCCTTTTTATTTGATAATTTGAAAAATGCGCAAGGCGCCAAAGCTTGCTCGAGCTCGAAAATTTGCAGCAAATTATTTCACGAAATTTTTGCCCATTTTCTAAAATAGTTTTTAATGTGTAATTTTTTTTTAAAACATGTAATGCAAAAGTTGTTAAGATTTACATGCTCTTTCATTTGATAGCAGCCAAAAGGGTGTGGCCCCTCAAATATGAGGCTTAGAGGGCTCTAAAGTCTTTTTATAATAACTCTTTACTGAGCAATAATTTGTTATTACCAGGTAATTATAGAAACAAAAATATTCATTGTACATATACAGCTGTTTAGGCCTAAACAGTACCATACTGAAATCACATGTTATGTAATTAGAGGTTTTAAGGGGCCAGAAGTTCAAAACTTTGATCATTTATATCTGAAAAAGGAGAAATATTTTGAAAAGCAGTGTAGAAGAAAAGTTGCTCAGAATAATGTTGTCAACAACACGCTACCTTTAAATTATTGGTTTTTGGCCCGAGTAAGGAGTTTAAGGGTTGACCCCTAAAACACAGTTGTTCAGATATCTCAAGAACAATCAACAATTCTTGAGCACTTGTTGAATATGTTAATTAGTCAGCCCGCGGGCTGACTATATTAAGTTAGGATGAAACTTCAATTGCACTTGCGTAAATTGGAATTCTGGGAAGAAATTAGACAGTTTGTGTTAGAAAAATTCGAAGACGTTATGAAACCCATGCGCGGATCTAGAGGGGGATCGGGGGGTCCCGACCCCCCCCCCTGGAAAATGAAAATTTATTAAATTTACATAGTAAAATTATCGAAAATATGCCTCGGACCCCCCCCCCCCTGGCAAACACAATTATCCTTCGGACCCCCCCTGGAAAAATTTTCTGGATCCGCGCATGAAACCGGTCAGTTTCTAGGTCAAACTGCGCATCAATGTATTAGAAGACTGTCAATGGGTATCGTCTGCAGCCACAGTCCGGAGTCCGCGTATATCTTCCCAACTCTCTTAGTGAGATGTTGGAAGTAGTTTGCCACCAGACCATGAAAATCATGATCAGAGAGCTATGTTCACAAAATTACAACTTTAGGTATTAAGTAGGTGCATGTGCAGTCATACTTTGCATGTACATCGCTACACGCTCATCTCCTCACCTACATGTACAGCCATAATAATAAGGCTGCTAACTAAAATCCGCATATTATTATTGTTCTGGAAACTATTTATCTAGCATTTTAATAGAATGTGTATTCACTTTTGCCCTTAAATTAAAATTCCGCTGGCTGACTTTCTTAGCTTTTTAAAAAGCTAACCTTGTATGTTTATATTGTACAGCTGTTTATCTATACAGTAACTCGTACCTCAAATGATTCGGTAATTGCTAAGTCGTATTTGAACACATTCGGATTTTTGGGGGCTAGGTCGTTCTAGAAATCGTTAAGGTTTTTGTTAATTCGTACTCAGAATCATTCGGATTTTGTTAAGTCGTACCGATAAGTATTCAAATTTCTTTTATCTTTTTGATTTAGTTACTCCAGTTATTGGTTTAAGAACGCTGCTTCTTACAGGAACTTCTAGCTTTACTCCCGACATTAACGGAAGACCCACTCGTTGCTTTGCAACGAGCTTTGCTCTAGTTTTTTTTTTCTTCCTAGACGCGAACTTTGAGGCTTCATATCTTGCTCATTTCTGAACGGTTTTTGCTCAAATTTTCAGGGCTTATAGACTTTACAAAACACTATCTAAACCATTTCATAAATTTTAAAAATCATCTTTTGTTAACGAGTTATTCCCCTTTTTAAAAAATTTAGGGCCTTTCGTTTCCAGACAAAGGCTCCAAGACTATGATAGCAGGGAATGGGAATCCAACGAATTTGAATAACAGAGACATTGAAATTTTGCACATCGGTTTTTGTTTTTGGATTACTTTCTTTATTTAGAAAAAGGTAGGGGGTCAAAAAACAGGGTTCCAAAAAGTGCGAAAATTTAGACATATTTTCCTTTGTATCTTTTAAACAAAAAACATTTTGTTAAGACATGTAGAATAAAAGTTGTGCAGAATGTCAAGGACTTTCATTTGACACCAATAAAAAAGGGCTGGCCCCTTAAATTAAGGGCCAAGGGCCCTTGAAAGTTTTTGCTAAATAACTAACAAACGGCTAGGATTTTGATATAGCTGTCGCTGGAAAAGTTGTTTGTTGGGATCCTATAAATGTCGTTACAATGTTATTTTGTTGGTGAGTTGTGTAGTATGAGTGTAAAAAGCTTTACATGTTAACATGTACCTGTGTTTATTTGGCAAGTTAACGAAAGTCATTGTGCGTACAACTGACATTAAGTTACGACAGACGGTATGCCTGTTTAAAAAGGAGGCTTTAATTCATAAGAAAAAAATAAATTTTTTAGGATACATGCTTTTATTAGAGGAGTTTAAGTCATCTTCGTAAATTCTGCACAATCCTAAAAAACGAGAAACAGAAAATATAAACATTCTTTTTCTTTTCTAGTAAATCACACAAACTACCGGAAAAAAATAAATCTATGTGATACATTTTAGTTATCATGCTGCGTGCATTTAAAATATATCTGGAATCAGAGCTGTGTGTGTGAACCATTACGTAAGCTATCCCTCGCTTGCGGCCGAGAAAGTCGGTCGCCATGGTCGCGGCTGGACTACCTAGCGGTTAGCGGTTATCTAATACACCGGAGTCACGTCTCTCAATTTATGAGTTCATTTAGCCGAAAACAAGAATTGTTTTAATTTTGATCACACATAGACGTTTATTCATCTCAAATTGAATTAACTGATAGAGTGTTAATTAAGAAAACGTTCTGTTAATTAATAAAAGAAATGTCATTCTCAATCGGAAGTAATATCAGGCATAGATTAATTGTGGGTTTTAAGTAAAGGAAAAATAATAATTTCTATTTGGTAGATTTTAGTCATTATTATACTGCAAACATTTCAAATCTTCCTGGGTTCTGAGCTGTGTGTGTTGTAACTTTACGTAACCTATTCCTCGCCCGCGGCCGAGGAGATCGGCCGCGGGTGCACTACCAAGCGGTCAGCGGTTATCTAATACACCAGATTCGCGTATTTCATGTACTTGTTTTGAGTTTATATAGCCGCAAATACAGGAACTGTTTTAATTTTAAGTTATTAATGTTTTATTCAAAATGTAAATTAAGAAGTCATTCTGAAAATTATAAAATCCGATAGTATTCCTAATCCAAAACATCGTCAGACATAAATCAATGGTGGGTTTGTAAGTATAAAATGTTCTAAGAACAGTACTAATAATGTTTTAGATCAACAACAAAAAACCATAAAGATTACCCCTTTAAATGATGATCATCCCTCGCACGCTCGCACATGGCCGAGAAAATCGCGCGCGAGGGGACATCTACATGTACCTTATCACACGTGTATGCTTATTGATATTTTGTACGAACACAAAACTATTTGTTTATTTAATTTTCATTTATATTGGTCTTAGATGAAAGATGAATTTATCTCCCGTATTCAGTTGATTTAGCGTTGATTTAAACGTTAGGGCGAAAAATCTTATAAAAAACTCTCATTAATTGAATAAAAGTAATCTATCAATTCGATTCTAAATATGCAAGGCCGATTGTATAAATAAAAGAACTCCGAGATATTTAACGGCATATGTAAACTTGATATGTGTTTAAGATTAATATACTGCATCGTCGGAACCCACGGGTTTTCTATCCGTTACACTGATTTCAAGCAATGTAACGGATGGAAAACCCGTGGGGTCCGACGATGAATCGACTGTAGTTACTCATGATCATTTCCGTTAATTATTGCTTAGACTTTTTACAGACTTTAACACTTTTAAGACAATATTCAAATTAGACAATAAGACAATATAAAAAGTATGCACATGGATATATATATGTATATATACTGGTGTAAGAATTAATATTCGACCAACACAAAAATTAAATAGTGTAGAAAGTAAAATAAGTTTTCTTAAGAGTTGTACCAAATTTTAGCAGGGTTTACATAGTAAAAAAAATCATTAATTTTCGAAGCGTTCTAGGAAGTTTAAAAACAAAGTCATCTCTGTGCTGCTCCGCCCCCCCCCCCCCCCCCCCCCCAGTGCTCGAGCTGAATTTTAAAAATTGGCGAACAAAAATCGAAAATTTATATGTGTAGAAAATCAATTTTTGGTGACTCCTTATTGGCTAACGTTCTTCCTAATGTGTTTCACTTTGCAATCTGTGTGTTTATTCGGCCAGTCTGCGTGTTAATTCAATCACCCCGTGCGACCGAAAATCTCGTGTCCCTTTAAGACCGAGAAAATAAGCACCGCCTTCAAATTTACCTGGTCAGTGTAACCCTTGTTAATCAACTAAATCGAGGCCCCAGATTGGATGTTAGAAATGATTGGCATTTGTTTACTCGTCCTGTGTATACCATGCCCAACGCTCGCGACGACGGTGCAATAAACTTTTTTCTTTTGATTTGATGCATACAGTGACGATAAATCGCTATCTTTTAGCACTTTAAACAAAAGAAATATTAAAAGATATGAATTAAAAATTTACTCGTACTTGGTTATGTACCACACTAAATGCGCTGATCACCTATAGTCTGTCAAAATCATGTGGTGCCGATCATGTATCCATGAAAGACGTCGTTTATTAATAAAGATGTTTGTGAATAATTGAGAATAAATAATTAAATGAAATCAAATATTGCGTTCACGATTTATATCGTAAGTTATCACATTTCTTTGAGAAATTTCACGAGCTGAAACCGGAAGAGAAACAAGTACAGACAGCTCTGGTGCGTGCGCAGCTGGTAGAATTATTGTGCACTTTAATTTAGCAGCTGATCGGAAAAGATTTACAAGCATTGGTTGCAAAGTTGCATTAGTATTTGAGTACGGTGAGGTGATTGTATAATTCACAAAACATCAGGATATATTCTCAGTTAATCCCGACAGAAGCTTATTCAATCAAACGAAAGATTTTGCACATGTCGCACGCGGTTTTTCATGCGTTTATATTCATTTCAACGAAGAACAATTTGTTTTATAAGTACATATAAATACGATATTCTTTTTAAATAAACGGAAAAACTCTTTTGAGAGCACTTTAATACTCCGTGTATACAGACATGTATACACAGAGACATAAATAACATTATTTATGTCTCTGGTATACACAAGCGAGCGTGTTTCCCTCGGGGTTTCACACCTCATTCAATATAGGCTTCCACCCCCACCTGAACTTACCTAAGGTAAACTGACCGGTTAAAAACCTCGGCCTTTAAAGTGCACACAACCCTGGACACAGATAGCCATAGGTAATTTATGGATGCAGATCATCAATTGTTATGTAATTAAAATACACTTGGAAGTGAGCTATCACTGTAGTGGTCAATTGTTGAATATAAGTTTAAAGTTTTAAGTCAAAGATGTTAAATAATAATAATTTGTTCTCACGTTTAGAAGTTATGAAATACGTTATTCAATGCAGTCGGTCGCCATAGAAATCATCAGAGTACTGCAAGTGTTGACAGTTTCTTAATTCTATAAAAGACCTTAAGACATAATTCACTTGACTTACAGACTAGCGACACACTTGCCTCCCAAAAATGCATGCACTTCTCAAAGTTACAATTAAATGGTATAGATATGTGTTGTTCAGCGGATTTTATAAATTGTTGTAAATGTTAAAATTAGAGAAATCGTATTTTCTGGAGGTTGACATTGTGTAGAACTCTTTTGTTTAAAAAACAAAAACAAATTGTTTTGACGTCACACCATCACTTTTGGTTTGGTTTAAATATACAATGTACACAGTGCTCTGAACAAAACGCTGGTTTATGCCTTTCTGTTACTCAAGTTAAAAACTGAACAAAATTGATTACTTTTAGGTTCAAACGTCACATGTTAATACAGTGTACATGTATGCATAAATATATGATTTTTATCAAATAAATGATATTGTATCTTTAAAAAATTCCAAAATATTATAACTAAAACATGTATATGTGACATGATAGAAATAATTGTAAACCAGAGGTCTCTCTTCCTGTCACACAAAAGTGACAAAAAGGATTTTTGATTCAGTTGGAGTTCTGCCCCCACCCCTGCCAACATTTTCTGAAATTTACATTTAGAAAATTAAATTTTGGGGTATTGACACCCCCACCCCCACACAATTTCTGGATGAGCGCTCAAGGCAAAAAAAAAAAAATCCTATTTGAAAAAAAATGAAGTTAGAGATGCCTCACAACCCCTACCAGTGCCGCGGATTATGATTTTGAAGATTTGTGAATTTCTTTTACTTGCTTGTGAATATTTCAGATAAATATGCTCATCCTTTCAAAAACAATACTGAGGCTTGTATGGCCAAACATTATACGGATAGTTACCCCTACCACTGAGCACCCCAGTCTCGTATACTAATAGCGCACCCTCAGATGGGAGAAGGCATTATTGTTTATTTACAATTGGTGTTCTTTTCAATCTCTAATTTTAACACTGCACTTTACATAAACTATTCCATGTTTTAGCGGTAGAGGTTTAAGTATGAATATAGGGAATCAAAATGTTTATGAAACATAACACTTTTTTCCATGCATCAGCGCAGTGGATTTTGTGCTTATTACACTATGATATAGGCATACCAGTAGTTTGAATCCTGTCATCAGTTGTACATAAACGTATTTATTGATTTTCTGGTTGGAATAATTAAATCCATGTACATATAAGATGTGTATTTTAAGTTATCATAAATTGATATAACCGTGAAATAAGTTAAAAGGAGAGTTTGTCTGGTAGGAAAATAATTATTTCAAGGTGAGCCTCGTTTTCTGAACTTACTATTATAATATTGACAATCCAGTTTAATGACGGCCCACCCTTTTCTCCTTACACTCAACGGGGTCGGATAGGTATCAATAAGAGGTCACCTTTCTATGACCTTTAAATTTGCATACAATCTAAATATATACCCCTAGCTTATCACAGACATGCCTTTATCTGTTTTATGAGAAGTGTAACTCTTCAATACTATGCAGTCTGGAGGTTGCAGTAATATATAGAAAATAGGCATGAATTAATTTTTCTGTCTCCTTTTGAAGAGTTCAAATTGATTTTCTAAAGCCCTGATTGGTCAGAAGTTAAGGTAGTGTGAAGATGACCTCCTATCAATAACTGTCAGACCCTGACAAGTGTACATGTAAGAAGAAGAGTGGTGGTTTAATTAAGACTAAATGACAATCCTTTCTTGACTTGCAATCTGATTAAAATTTATATAGTCGCTATACGATGATTTGAAGAAACCCCACTTGAGGTCACCTCCTGGTGAACTTTGCTTTGACCAATGAAATCGTCGGTGCCATTCCTCAGGTACATGATTAGGAAGTTATGCCAATACATTCTTTAGATTCCCTAAGGGCGTCTTATATCAACTTATGCTCCATCTCTTACTTGCTGATACCGAAAGATTCACGAACATGTGGCATCATTTCGTCGTACAACTCCATTTTTGTTTGTAACCCGAAATTACCGTTTCTAACACTTGCTCTGATTGCTAGAATAACTCATGTATATTTATAAACAAACGTTCAACAGGGGGTGACCTCAAAAGGGGTTTCTTCGGATCCTCTTGTAGCGAAAATAGAAAAACAAGGAGGGGATCAAGGATATGATTTTAATCAGATTGTCTCGACTTGAAGCTGTAACGGAAGACCTTCTCGTTGCTTGCAACGAGCTCGGCTCTAGTTACTTAATTATTTTATTAACTATTACATCTCACCTTTGATTTTGGGGACTCATTCAAATTGAAGTTTTACTCTATGACATATGTCACTCCTTAGTAAGTGCTAATTTTTATTGGTTTCAACTCTTATTCATATTGTGATATACATGATTGGAGAGAGAGAGAGAGAGAGAGAGAGAGAGAGAGAGAGAGAGAGAGAGAGAGAGAGAGAGAGATGAATTAGGTTTCGGATTGTTCGGGTGTAGTTTTCCGACCTAAAGTTCAAATAAAGCGCTTTCTACCATCTAAAACATTCTAGTCTTTTATTGTCGCCAGATATACAGAAACACCTTAATTCCCCCGGTGATAATCCTGAGCCTGGGGAGAATGAGTCAAACCCGGTCACATTTAATCAAAGGAATAGACTTATTGCATGTAGGGATAAATCATTGATCACTCAATAAAGCAATATAATTAAAACATATCACTGGTATAAATATAAAAAACAAGAACAAGTTGAGGCAGACCTTTATACTATCGTTTTTGAAGAACATTCTTACTTGCGCGATGCAAAACTTTCAGATCCTCTTGAATGCCAGCATCAAAGAATAAAGTTTAAACAGATAAAATACATTGTAACTTTAAAATATTCAGGAAATAAATATGAAAAAGTATCGTAATTGTATTTAATCATATGCTGTGGGTTGCATGTGTGTTACCAATAATGTAGTGAGATGCATGCCACTTTGACTGCACTGACTTTCACGTGTGTAAAAATGTAGTGAGAGTCATGTGAATTTCCAACATCTTATTATTTAAAATAGCCAAAATCGCAGTAGAGAGACAGACAATGAGGATGCTCAAACCAAACATATTCTGTAGTCAATGTCTTTAAAATCATACTGCAAAGCAGTGTAGTGAGATGCTGGTCAAAAGTCAGGTGTGGTGGTTTGCTGGTGTTAACAAGTATGTGTGTGTTAAAGTGTGTAATTGTGTGTAATGGTATATATGTTAAAGTGTGTGATTTTGTAAGGATATATATAGGTGTTAAAGTGCATGATTGTGCGTAATGATATATGTGTTAAAGAGCAAGATTGTGTGACTGTGTGTAATAGTATATGTGTTAAAGTGTGTGATTGTGTGTAATAGTATATGTGTTAAAGTGTGTGATTGTGTGTGACGGTATATGTGTTAAAGTGTGTGATTGTGTGTAACGGTATATGTGTTAAAGTGTGTGATTGTGTGTAACGGTTTATGTGTTAAAGAGCAAGATTGTGTGTAATAGTATATGTGTTAAAGTGTGTTATTGTGTGTAATAGTATATGCGTTAAAGTGTGTGATTGTGTGTTATAGTATATGTGTATAAGTGTGTGATTGTGTGTGACGGTATACGTGTTGAGGTGTGTGATTGCGTGCAACGGTATATGTGTTAAAGAGTGTGATTGTGTGTAACGGTATATGTGTTAAAGTGTGTAATTGTGTGTAATAGTATATGTGTTAAAGTGAGTGATTGTGTATAACAGTATGTGTGTTAAAGTGTGTGATTGTGTGTAATAGTATATGTGTTAAAGTGTGTGATTGTGTGTAATAGTATATGTGTTAAAGTGTGTGATCGTGTGTAATAGTATATGTGTATAAGTGTGTGATTGTGTGCAACAGTATACAATCATGTATGCGATAATGTGTGTGATTGTGTGTGGCTGTATTTGTGTTGAAGTGTGTGATTGTGTGTGACGGTATATGTGTTAAAGTGTGTGATTGTGTGTAACGGTATATGTGTTAAAGTGTGTGATTGTGTGTAACGGTTTATGCGATAAAGTGTGTGACTGTGTGTAATAGTATATGTGTTAAAGTGTGTGATTGTGTGTGACGGTATATGTGTTAAAGTGTGTGATTGTGTGTAACGGTATATGTGTTAAAGTGTGTGATTGTGTGTAACGGTTTATGCGTTAAAGTGTGTGATTGTGTGTAATAGTATATGTGTTAAAGTGTGTGATTGTGTGTAACGTTTTATGTGTTAAAGTGTGTGATTGTGTATTACAGTATGTGTGTTAAAGTGTGTGATTGTGTGTAATAGTATATGTGTGATTGTGTGTAATAGTATATGTGTTAAAGTGTGTGATTGTGTGTAATGGTATATATATTAAAGTGTGTGATTTTGTAAGGATATATAGGTGTTAAAGTGCGTGATTGTTCGTTATGGTATATGTGTTAAAGAGCAAGATTGTGGTGTTAAATAATATATGTGTTAAAGTGTGTGATTGTGTGTAACAGTATATGTGTTAAAGTGTGTGATTGTGTGTAACGGTATATGTGTTAAAGTGCGTGATTGCGTGTAATAGTATATGTGTATAAGTGTGTCATTGTGTGTGACGGTATATGTGTTAAAGTTCGTGATTGCGTGCAACGGTATATGTGTTTAAGTGTGTGATTGTGTGTAACGGTATATATGTTAAAGTGTGTGATTGTGTGTAACGGTATATGTGTTAAAGTGTGTGATTGTGTGTAACGGTTTATGCGTTAAAGTGTGTGATTGTGTGTGACGGTATATGTGTTGAAGTGTGTGATTGTGTGTAACGGTATATGTGTTAAAGTGCGTGATTGCGTGTAACGTTTTATGTGTTAAAGTGTGTGATTGTGTATAACAGTATGTGTGTTAAAGTGTGTGATTGTGTGTAATAGTACATGTGTGATTGGTGTGTAATAGTATATGTGTTAAAGTGTGTGATTGTGTGTAATGGTATATATATTAAAGTGTGTGATTTTGTAAGGATATATAGGTGTTAAAGTGCGTGATTGTGCGTTATGGTATATGTGTTAAAGAGCAAGATTGTGGTGTTAAATAATATATGTGTTAAAGTGTGTGATTGTGTGTAACAGTATATGTGTTAAAGTGTGTGATTGTGTGTAACGGTATATGTGTTAAAGTGCGTGATTGCGTGTAATAGTATATGTGTATAAGTGTGTGATTGTGTGTGACGGTATATGTGTTAAAGTTCGTGATTGCGTGCAACGGTATATGTGTTAAAGTGTGTGATTGTGTGTAACGGTATATGTGCTAAAGTGTGTGATTGTGTGTAACGGTATATGTGTTAAAGTGTGTGATTGTGTGTAACGGTTTATGCGTTAAAGTGTGCGATTGTGTGTAACGGTATATGTGTTAAAGTGTGTGATTGTGTGTAATAGTATATGTGTATAAGTGTGTGATTGTGTGTGACGGTATATGTGTTGAGGTGAGTGATTGTGTGTAACGGTATATGTGTTAAAGTGTTTGATTGCGTGTAACAGTATATGTGTTAAAGTGTGTGATTGTGTGTAATAGTATATGTGTATAAGTGTGTGATTGTGTGTGACGGTTTATGTGTTAAAGTTCGTGATTGCGTGCAACGGTATATGTGTTAAAGTGTGTGATTGTGTGTAACGGTATATGTGTCAAAGTGTGTGATTGTGTGTAACGGTATATGTGTTAAAGTGTGTGATTGTGTGTAACGGTTTATGCGTTAAAGTGTGCGATTGTGTGTAATGGTATATGTGTTAAAGTGTGTGATGTTGTGTAATAGTATATGTGTATAAGTGTGTGATTGTGTGTAATAGTATATGTGTATAAGTGTGTGATTGTGTGTAATAGTATATGTGTATAAGTGTGTGATTGTGTGTAATAGTATATATGTGTATAAGTGTGTGCTTGTGTGTGACGGTATATGTGTTGAGGTGTGTGATTGCGTGCAACGGTATATGTGTTAAAGTGTGTGATTGTGTGTAACGGTATATGTGTTAAAGTGTGTAATTGTGTGTAACGGTATATGTGTTAAAGTGTGTGATTGTGTGCAACGGTATATGTGTTAAAGTGTGTGATTGTGTGTAATAGCATATGCGTTAAAGTGTGTGATTGTGTGTAATAGTATATGTGTATAAGTGTGTGATTGGGTGTAATAGTATATGTGTTAAAGTGTGTGATTGTGTATAACAGTATGTGTGTTAAAGTGTGTGATTGTGTGTAACGGTATATGTGTTAAAGTGTGTGATTGTGTGTAATAGTATATGCGTTAAAGTGTGTGATTGTGTGTAATAGTATATGTGTTAAAGTGTGTTATTGTGTGTAATAGTATATTATTGTGTGTAATAGTATATGTGTTAAAGTGTGTTATTGTGTGTAATAGTATAAGTGTTAAAGTGTGTGATTATGTGTAACGGTATATGTGTTAGTGTGTGATTGCATATATACGGTAAAGTGTGACTGTAAGGTAGCATTATTCACGTGTAGTAAATACAATTGTGGTAACAGTACATCTATCAAAATGTGTGATTGCGGGAAGAAGATATTAAGGTTTGTATTTTATATAGTGAGGTTTATATAACAGAATTTATTGCACGATCTTGTGACAACTATCGATCAATCATAAGCTTAGGACAGATACGATATCAAAACAATCGATGTTTGTAAAACACTTATGTCTCCCCCCCCCCTCCCTTGGAAACATCTGCGAAGAAAATAAACGGAAACTATAATTAATTGAAATGTTTCTGAGTCCAAGGCACACAACTCTGTCAAAAAATGCTTGATCGTACCCAAAATTAAACTTGATCTAGATATTATTTTGATAAACCTGTATTCAATATGTGCATCCGCTGTGAAGAAAATGAATGGAAACTGCAAATAATTGGAATTTTTCTATATCCAAGGGGCATAACTCTTCGAAAATTGCTCGATCGTACCCAAAATCGAACTTGAGCTAGATATTATTATAATAAACCTGTATACCAAATTTCATATCAATACGTGCATCCTCTGCAAAGAAAATGAACGGAAACTACAAATAATTGGAATTTTCTAAGTCCAAGGGGCATAACTGTCGAAAATTGGTCGATCGTACCCATAATCGAACTTGATCTAGATATTATTATGATAAACATGTATACCAAATTTCATTTCAATATGTGCATCCTCTGCAAAGAAAATGTTGGTGGACCGACCGACAGACAGACAGCAGCAAAGCCATGTGCCCTCCCTTCTTTGAAGGGGGGCATAAAAACAGTTTTTATAAAATTACTCAGAATTAAACCTATCAGTCATAATGAAATTTCTTGAAATAACTTTGATGGAAAACTCATTTTGTAATTTATTGTTGACTAGTCTCTATTAACATCTAACTATAGTGAATACAAATGGAGATTGGTTTGTCAGTTTGATTTCGTTCGCCCCAATAAA
The DNA here is from genome assembly GCA_020458035.1 of Magallana ariakensis. Lineage (NCBI taxonomy): Eukaryota > Metazoa > Mollusca > Bivalvia > Ostreida > Ostreidae > Magallana > Magallana ariakensis. The sequence goes on from CM035812.1 coordinate 263,772, forward strand.
TATTGTCTTGTTCTTGTATATAAAGTTACAGCATCATATTCTACTTTTTTGTACCAAATATTACAGTACTGTCTTACTAAGAAAAAAATACAAAACTGTAAAGAAATATCACATTTATTGAGTTCTATCTACAGCTTGCTACAACTCACCAAACATCATTTGTATATAAGTATTATGTATTTCATCAAAGAAAAAAATCAGTACACTTAAACTTGGTCACAATATTCCTCCAAAACTATTTATATAAACATGAGTTATGTATCTACCTGATCAATATAGCTCAGTTGTTTATGTGGTAGAAATGTGCTAAATCCACCATTAATGTACATATAGGTATATTTTTACAAAATGCATCATAAACCCAATTAATACAAAGAGTTGCATCAGAGGATTAACCACATGACCTACATAACATTTGCCATACACCACTATCTCATGATGTAACTTGTCATAACATTGTAAGTATATAGGACTTAGAGGATTTAAGACATAATTCAGCCGTACATTTACAATATATTGACATATATAATAAATTCAACTATTTTAAAACATGTTCATTGTTGCCATTCAAACAATAAAAAAAGCATTTAGGTCAAATTTGAATGTGGGATCCCCCTCCACCATCCCCCCTAATCACAAATTACACTTACCATGGCACTTTGTAATAATATATTACCAGTAACTGATACTCAATAAACTCTCATACAAAGAAATATCAGGGATCAACAACATTAAATACAGATATCTCTAGAAAACAGTAGTAGAAGGGGGATAACTTTCTTTCATTTCAAACTTAAGAATACAAATTGGAGTTATCCCCCTTTGAATGCGTTGTTTAATCAATTTCTTGTGTGCAAATCAAAACTGAACAAAAAAATCATCCCACAATAGTAACAATTCTAAGGGACATCTCTGTCCCAGCACCAAAGTACACCAGAGATTTATAAGAGATCTTAGGAGCTTATTATTTAAAACACACATATAGTACAACTGTCAAATAGCAACTTAATAAACTAATACTTAATTGAATTAATAAAAAGGATGAATAACAAATTACTGTTAAATCCATGTACACAGAAACGGAGTCCATTGTTGACACATTATTTATGTTGAGTTTACATTCACAGAAACGGAGTCCATTGATAACGCATTATTCATGTAGAGTTCACATTCAGAAAAACAGAGTCCATTGATGATGGGTAATTATTTGACTTCTGTGACTCCATTGGAATTATGGGTAATCCGGGCAGATTTTTTTACTGTCTCCCCCTGAACTGGCCTGAAGGCGTTTAAAAAAGCAGCTTGTCTGCAAGAAACAAAAATAATTAATTTATAATTATATTAAAGGAAAGAAAAAGTGTGCAAGCTCAAATACCCCACGTTCTCCCATTACCTGACAATGCTACACATCATGAATGGCAGAGTATGCATTAAATACAAAAAACAAGAGGCCCATGGGCCACATCACTCACCTAAGGAACATAAGGTATGATAAAATCAGCCTAATGGTGTCATAATACAAACTATCTGGACAATGTAGTATAATACATGTAGATCCTGTATAAATAAAAATCCATTTATCCCCTATTGGATATTCTAATGTTTAATATCAATAGTCCATTTTCTAAGAGGAGGATATTATATTCATATCACATGTTGAGCATTGTAGTTCACAAAAGGATCCTAAACAATTGTTTATATACAGGAATACAGGATATAAACCTACATCAAACTGTGAGCCCCTAGTAAGGCCCAAGAATAGTCCAGAATAGTTCAGGGGCCAAAGTCTAAACAATTTTAAAGAATCAACACTATGTCAAAATGCTTACATATTTATAAGCAAATATATATATATATATTATAACATTTCAGCTTTTGTGAACAATTGTGAACAATTAAAATGTTTTCCTTTGTAAATTGGATCCCCAATGTAGCCCCACCCTACTCCTTAGATTTAGATTTGAACAAATTTGAATCTACATTATCTAAGGTTGCTTTCATTAAAGTAACAGCTTTTCTAGGCAAATGGTTCTATAGAAGAAGATTTTTAAAGATTTTTTCCTATATATTTCTATGTAAAAATGTGATTCCACCCCCCAAATTGTGACCCCATCTTAACCCAGGGGATCACGATTTGAACAAACTTGAATCTACCCTACCTGATGATGCTTTCACACAAGTTTCAGCTTTCCTGCTAATTAGTTTCTATGAAGAAGATTTTAAAAATTTACTCTATGTATATTCCTACTAGTATGTAAAAGTTCGACCTCCCCCCCCCCCCCCCCAATTGTGGCCCAACCCTACACCCCAGTGTCATGATTTTCACAACTTTGACTCTACACTGCCTGAGGATGATTTTACTTATGTTTCATCTTTCCTGGCTGAAGAGTTTCTGAGAGGAAGATTTTTAAAGATATACTCTACATTAAATTCAATACAGCCGTTTGAGAAGAGTCAAGTTTACAAAAAAATCATTGCTAAATTCAACATATGGCCAACATTTTAAGTTCAATGGGGCTAAAATTCCCACAAAGATAAATGAATCAGAACTTCCTAGTAATTAGCACATCTACACATTGTGTTCTAAATACCTTAAAAGTTTCATAAAATTCTGTGCAGCTGTTTAATATAAGTTTTGCTTAAAAACCAGGACTGACTGATGGATAGGTTGAAATCATTATTCTCTAACAATTCCATTGCAAGGGGTATAATAATGGCACAATTAGCAAAACAAAGATACATTTACGAATTGATATTGTTCCGACATTTACAATGTTTAATTGTTCAGTTATTATAGACTTTATGTGGATATCTGTTTTATAATATTCCACAGTTAGCAAAGTAAAACAGACAGCCATGTTTGGATGATCACAAAGTGTGAAATAAACAGGAGTCAGTATCACAGTCCATGGGAATTATACACAGGTCAATTTCAGCTGCAGATGTTGAACAAAGTGACAAACAACATGTGTGGTTTTGAGATCAGACTAGATTTGTACAGAAACATTTACAACCTGTCAATATCCAAGCTATCTCCATTACACGGCTGATGTTGAACTGAACATGGCCTCCCCATCAGGACGGGGTGTGTGTTCATCTACAAGTCATTAATTAGCTGTTAATTAATCAATTACACACAGTATATGTAATGATAGAGCTGCATCTACAAATTAAAACTTTACCCTGATTACCCTGACACTTGCTTTAATATTTATCTAAATAATTGAATTAAGTCAATTAACATGTAACAAAATAACTGACTACAAATACATGTGTCATTCTCTATATTTCATAATTAAATACAGCAACCTGCTATTTCTATTAACTAAATACAATCACATGTAACTGTACATTTAGTTAATAAAATAGTGTATGTAATTACTCTTTATTTGAGATAAACAATGACTCCCAATGACTGGTAGATACAGCTCACCCTGTAACAATGAGCTGTTTATATTGACCAACAATCCCACAGATAAACATGTCTTACATGTATCTTATTGACTGATAATTAACACTGTGTGTCTTAGTGATCTATATCTAATTAATGTGAATGATAATGACTCAGACTTACCTGTCAGAGCGTCCTGTCTGGTGATATACCTGTAGACACGCACCTTGTTGTCCCCTGATCCGACCCAGAGACGGTGAGTGTTGACATCATAACTCAGGCTCCATGGATCACCCATCTCTTGTGATTTTGTCAGTAGATGTGACAGGAACCGACCGTCCTTATCCAACATCTGTACTGTGTGGGTTATATAATCACACACCAGGATGTGTGACAGCGCGTCAGTACAGATTCCACGTGGCCATAGTCGTGATCCTGATGGATGTCCTGTGTAGGAGAAACGATGTCTTCCTCCACGCTCTGTCACCACTACAACACCGGACATAAAATTTATATTGTCAGACACCACGACATCCCCATTGTTGTTCTCTGTTATATAGTTAGGTACTCTATACAGTCCCCGTCCTGTGTTGTTGTGTTGTATGGTTTGTGTGAGTTGTCCACTCTGGTTGTACCGGGTTACCTTGCCTGTGTCTGTATCATAGTTACACATCCCGACCAGTAGATCCCCAGTGGACGGGGACCAGTACACACACCGTGGTTCCCATGTAGAGTCTGTTCTCTCTATAAATGTGGTGGTTGTTTTCATATCCTTTGACAGTTTGTTGATGTTATCATTCCTATCTCTATAAATCAGTTCACTCTCACTGTTCACTGTGTGGAATCCTCCATATAAACCACTACATGAATCCTCCACACGATGTAGAGGGACACCTGTTGTGTCTGTCAACATGAGATTGTTTATATCACTGACCCAGACCCGGTCTGATGTCACACAGGAAATGTGAAAACAACAATCAACACCTGTCAGTGTGAGAGATTGATGGAGCTCAGCACCAGACGTCAGTTTCAGCAGCCACTGGTTTCCTACGCGTCGGTTTCCTCTCTCTGTGATTTGGATTGCACTCAGTGACTCCATCACATCCTCCTTGTTGAGTGACTCAGTCATGGAGAGCTGGCTGGTGTGGAGTGTAACATGTATCTGGGGGAGGGCTGTCTTTGTGAAGGAGAGGAATTGTAGGGCACTGAATGTGAATGCTGGCTGTACATATCTGTGTTCATATCTCCGTAGTCTGGCAATATGTCTGATCATTTCTATCTTCTGTTTTTTACATCTGTGTTTGAAATCAAAGTCACATAACACATTGTTCAATAGATCATATAACACATAGTCAATGAGATGCTTCAGTGTCTGGGCCATTGTTAACATCTCTGATTGAAGGGGGGAGAATTCTGTGTGACAGGTTTTGACATCAGCTTTGATTCCTGTCAGGAGAACAGGTCTGTAAAAGAGAGCCTCACTTCTGATGGTGTGAATGGTTCCTCTGTGTTGTTGTCGCTTTGTTTTATAGGCTGTGTTTACATCTATCTGTGTGTGTTTTCTATGGTTTCTGCAATGGTAGCAGACAGGAACTTGACAAAGTTCACAGTACTTTCTATAAACATGGCTAGGATGTCTCACACAGATCTCTTGTGTTGGGATGTAGTTGATTTTATCACGGTGTGACACAACATCATGGTCTATTGTTTGGAGATCTTTTACATGGTTCTCTTTACACTGGGGACACAGATCACATGGACAAGATACACAATAGTACTCTGTGTCCCCCGGACACTTAGAACACTGATGTACTCTATATGGGGAGCTTGCTGTGTCCATGATGTGGGGGTCAAGGTCACAACCTGATGAATGAAAATAGAGTTTTAGAATTATCATTGTTTTATAGATTCAGTGTCAAATTTTATATGGAATATTTTAGTTTAAAACAGATGGTTTTTTTAAGGAATCATATATAATATTTTTACCCTACTTATATAATTGACGGTCCATCATTCTGGTTCTGATTACAGAGACACTCAACCAGTAGGGAACAAAAAGAAACAAATGATTGAGAGAGTGTGTGTACCTAATGGAGAAAGTGTACTATATGACTAGCTAGCAGAGAAAGTCAGAGAGAAAGTCAGAGAGAGAGAAAAAATAAGATGAGTACACATCTCACTTTCATTCAGTTCAATTCTGAGACAAACTTAACATTTACTGTCTCAATTTCAGACTTAACATGTACTCCTCCTCTTTCTATTTCTTTCTTTCTCTCAATTTGTTTCTCATAATTTAAATGATAAACATGTCCTCTCTCTCTCTCTCCTCTCTCTCTCTCTCTCTCTCTGATTTGTTGTTAAATATGTACTCTAGCTCTTTTCATGTGGTCCTCTCTGTATGTTTGTATATATTTGTATATATCATGAATATGTACTTTCTCTCTCTTTCTCTCTCTCTCTCTCTCTCTCTCTCTCTCTCTCTCTCACACACTTACTCTGTTTAACATGTGCATACTACTATTTCTCTCAGACATGTAATTTCTCTCTCTCTCTCTCTCTCTCTCTCTCTCTAAAACAGCAGGATTTGATCATGTGAAGAACTTTCTGTGCTAAACATGTACTCTTTCTGTCTCTCTATCTCTGTTTCTCTCTATCTCAGATAAACTCAGCTAAACTTGGTCTCTTACTCTCTCATTCTGTTTTTGAATTTAAATTTCCTGTGCTTACTCTCTCTCTCTCTCTCTCTCTCTCTCTCTCTCTCTCTCTCATTAACTCAGCTCAACTTGGTCTCTTACTCTTTCATTCTGTTTTTTTCCCTAATCTATCACTCATTATTTCTCTGCTTAACATATCTGTTTGCTCTATCTCTCCTTAAATTTCTTGTGCTTAGACTCTCTCTTTTTCTGTCTCTCTCTCTGTCTCTCTTTGTCTGTCTGTCTCTCTCTCTCTCTCTCTTAGATAACTCAGCTAAACTTGGTCTCTTAATAAATCATTCTGTTTTTTCCCTAATCTATCACTCATTATTTCTCTACTTAACACATCTGTTTGCTCTCTCTTTAAATTTCATGTGCTTAGACTCTCTCTTTCTCTGTCTCTCTCTCCCTGTCTCTCTATCTTTGTCTGTCTGTCTCTCTCTCTCTCAGATTAACTCAGCTCAACTTGGTCTCTTACTTTCTCATTCTGTTTTCATCCCTAATCTCTGCTTAACGTCTGTTTGCTCTATCTCTCTTTAAATTTCTTGTGCTTAGACTCTCTTTCTCTCTCTCTCTGCTGTCTCTCTCTCTGTCTCTCTATCTCTCTCTCTCTTTCTCTCTCAATTTTCCCTAATTTTCTCTTCTAAATATGTCTATGTAATATTACTCTTTAGATCTTATGCCCTCTCTCCTCTCTTAAATTTGTGCTAAACAAGTACTCATGCTCTCTCTCTCTCTCTCTCATGCTTTTTTTCTCCTCTGGTTTGTTTCACTCTTTCTCTCTCTCTTTCTAAAACTCTGGTAAAAACCTACATTTACTATATTAATTACTGTTTACTCTCAAAGTTGTACTTTTCATCTCTTTCTCTCTCTCTCTCTCTCTCTCTCTCTCTCTCTCTCTCTCTCTCTCTCTCTCTCAATATTTCTGTTTCCTCCACTTTCCCATGATTTCTAAGTTTAATATGTACTCCTAATCTCTCATTTTTTCTCCCAGCTTATTTCTGTTTTCTCTGTCTTGCAATCTTACTTTTAAATATCTCTTTCCCTGTGAATTTCTTTGTTAAACTTACTCTTTTTCTATCTCTATTCATTTTAACTCTCCCCCCCCTCTCTCTCTCTCACATGTATATGTAATATTACTCTCTAGGTCTTATTACTTCTCTTCTCTCCTAGATTTGTTCTGCCAAACAAATACATGTACTCATGCTTTTCTCTCTCTCTTTCTCTCTCACATGTATATGTAATACAGTGGACCCCGCTTAATATAATAGTTATTTTGTTAGGAAAAAGTATAATATTAACCGGACTATAATAATAAGCGTACCCAGCTAAATTCAATGTGTACAAGTATGCTAAGTGCCTATTCACGTCATGTATTATTACTATCTATTTCTAGACGATGTAATGTCCACAATAATTGATGATTTCTTCTAAAACTTTACTTTTAATGCTTCATAAAAGTTAATTTCATGAATAAAGTTTACTATTACAAGCTTGGAAAATTGTAAGATCCACCAATATACTTCCGATAAGTTGACATGCTTTCATTTTGTTTTCTTCCTGTACTTCCGGTTTTGACTAAATCTGTGTGAAACTCAATTGACAGGCATGATCTTTCTATTATATTAAGCGGGGTCCACTATTTAAGCTACTATAATAACCGATGTAATATACAATGATTTATTAAGAAATGGTTTTGTGTTTTGAAAAACTATTATATTAACCGAACTATAATATTAAACAGGTATTATACTAAGCGGGGTCCTCTGTATTACTCTCTAGATCTTATTACTTCTCTTCTCTCCTAGATTTGTTCTGCCAAACAAATACATGTACTCATGCTCTTCTCTCTCTCTCTCTCTCTCTCTCTCTCTCTCTAAATTTCTTTGCTAAACATATACCAGGGTTCGACCTTAATGGTAACCCGCTAGACTGGGACAATTGAAACTTGAGGTCGGGCTACCAAACAAGTCATAAAGCTTGTCCTGCGGGGCTAATGAAATTTTAAATACCATACTATCACTCAAAGCAATGTGTAAATATTTTTAAAATATATATACAAATTCCAAAGCTACTGAGATTTTGAATCGTCAGTGTGAGATAACTCAGTCTCTCTACTATGTTATTGCTCGACGTTGTTTTGGTCCAACTTATCAAAAATCTTGATTATCAAAGTGTTTGAAATGCCGATGAAAAAAACTGCAAGCGGTGCATTGACAAAGACGATTGATCAGATGTGGAATTGCCTAGCGGATCAAGAAAATCACCAATGGTTCAACCGCTGTTAACGTAACCGGGCGTCAATTTTCCTACAGAGACTTGATATTGTTATGGGTTCTAACTGTCTAGAATCTCTATATTCATGGGAGCAATAGATGGTTTCGCATGATAGAAATCTTGGTACCAGTTCTTTTTTTTAAAGTAAAAGTTTGACAAATTTATATAGGTCTAACGTTACTTGCCTATATAAAGTTAGCATCTTTCATTAAGGGAAAAATATTCATTTTACTTTTTATTTAGTGACAATTTTACAGCCAGAATGCAGGATGCAGGATTTGGAATGTTTATTTCCAAAATTTTTCAGGGGTGGCCCCCCGGACCCCCCCCCCCCCAGCAGGAGGGGGAAACCACCTCAAGCATCTACCCCCTCATCACTCTGCAACTCGGGGCCTGCAGCCTTTGGCTGCTGGGCTACTAAATCACGGTCAGGGCTAGTAAGAAATAAAATTTGGTAGCCCTGCAGGCAACTATGGTGTTTAAGTTAGTGTCTAACCCTGTATACATGTACATTATTCATCCTACTTCCCTGATATGTAATTTCTCTCTTTATCCCCCTCTATCTCTCTCCCTCTCTCTCTCTCTCTCTCTCTCTCTACACACACAAAAATCACAATAACTTAGTTATAGAAACAAAGGTTGAAACTTTTTTTTTCAGATGTGACATATATATCTTCGGTGTGTTCTTATTTACATTTCATCTATGAAATACAGTCATGTAACTTTTTGAAACATACTTTTAAAAAACATAGGTAAAATACAGTTATGTCTTTACCCCATGTAGAGAACAGACTGTAATTGCTATCAAAATACAATTCACACCTAATCATCAAATGTGTGTAAAATGGGAACCCACCAAATCATATATATGAAGTCATTTATATTAACTACTGGAAATACGTCATGTAACTTTTTGAAACATACTTTTTAAAAACATTACCACAAGGATATGTTTTTCCTTGTTTAACAAATCAATCACCAAATGGGAATGTGGGCAATAGTTATATTGTCAGTTCCTTGGTAAGAAATTGATGTTGACCTCGGCCTATGCTCTCGGGCAACAGTTCTTACCCTTGGACTAACACAATGACTACTGCCCTCATACCCATTCAAGTGATGTATAATGTCTATGAATGACACACGACGACAAACTTGTGATAGCAATGGGTCTCCTGAGTGACTCAGGTGACCTAATAGTACAGAGTATATCTACATAAGAATAGTGACATTACATGAATACTATACCATGTATTTTCTTTCTTTGAGTTTGATCTCTCAGTCAACAGCACAGTCAGACACAGGGAACCTGTAAAGAGACCATCAACTTTTACATGATAGTACTTGATGATATCCCGTGCAAGCGCGGGAATTAACACTATAAACATTAATATGATACAATGCTCAATATGTTGAACCATTTTTTTTGTTCATTTTTGTAAATAATATTGCGTCCGCAATTTTTCTTAATAGCTTTCTTAACATTGAAATTAAAAAATTAAAATTTAAACAAAAAACCAACTGCATGGCTGGATATTTAGAAAAGTGGGGATGAAAAATCTAAACTGAAATGGATGATTTATACATGTACATGGGGCCTTAATTCTTTTTGTTGCAGCTGACTGGACAATAGAATAACAAACTGCTTTATTTAATTTCAAACCATTGAGTTGGTATTTAGTGCGTCATATCTATAAATTATGTTCTTTAGGTCAAATTTCACTATAATTTTTATCACTGTCCCTAATAAGAGTTTCAGATAAAAGACAGTTTAGAAAATCAAGAGGCCCATGGGCCACATCGCTCACCTGAGCAACAATAGCCTCAACTCTGAACAAATTAGCATTACAGTATCAAAATCAAAATATCTTGACAACTAAGTACAGTAGATCTTGCTCAAAATGTTTTAAAAATTTGCAGATTTTTATCCACATATTTTTATGGTAAATACCAAGCCCCTTTTGTTGTTGTACCTGTAAGAAGATTTTCCTCTATTCCTATATAACCCCCCCCCCCCCCCCCCCACTTTGTAGCCCCACTTTTCTCTAGGGAATCATGGTTTGATCTAACTCTAATATGCACTACCAGTGCCTTCACACAAGTTACTGCTTTTTGGACTGAAAACTTTCCCAGAATATTTTTAAAGATTTTCTCTACACATTCCTTTGTAAAAATTCATCCCACATTGAGGCCTCGCCCTACCACCGGGGACCATGATTTAAACAAACTTGAATCTACACTATTTGAGGATGCTTCCACTGCAATTTGAGCTTTTCTGGCCTAATAGTTTTTTAGAAGAAGATTTTTAAAGATTCTCTCTATATATTCCTATGTAAAAATTCATCCCCCCATTGAGGCCCCAACCTACCCCCAAGGACCATGATTTGAATAAACTTGAATCTACACTACCTGAGGATGCCTCCACACAAGTTTGAGCTTTTCTGGTCAATTAGTTTTTGAGAAGAAGACTTTTAAAGACTTTCTCTATACATTCTTATGAAAAAATCAATCCCCCAATCGTGGTTCCACCCTACCCCGGGGGACCATGATTTGAAGAAATTTGAATCTACACTACCTGAGGATACTTCCATACAAAATACAGCTTTTCTGGCCTAATAATTTTGGAGAAGAAGATTTTTGAAAAATACCAACAAATTTTCAGTAATTCTAAATGATCTTCCCCTTTAAAGAGGGTGTGACCCTTTATTTAAACAAACTTGAATTCCTTTCACCCAGTGATGCTTTGTGCCAAGTTTGGTTGAAATCTGCCCAGTGGTTCTGGAGAAGAAGTTGAAAATGTGAAAAGTTTACAACAATGATAACGCCGCCAACGCCAACGATGACAGACAATGGACAAAATTTGATCAGAAAAACAATTGTTAAAAACAAATTGGGACGGGTTTACAGCCCCCCCCCCCCCCCATTATTCAACTTCCCCATTTATTCATACATCATTTATTCATATAGACCTAGAACACAATCTGTTCATTGTTTACAAATCAATGTATAAAGTTAATTATCAATCTGTTGTGGTATGAAAATGAATGAAATTTAAAGACGCTAGTGTATGCATATCTATTTGCAAATTTTAAACCAAAAGTTTCAGATCCAAAGTATCTGCCCGATGGTTAACTCGCTGTACACTTTCTGCCATAATGTTATTAATAATTAGTCAAGCCGCATTCCTGGCCACCCCTTGCTGGACAGTTCTTTCCATCAAAACTAAAATCGCATCAAATTGTTCCATTTTATTTTATAAATTTTTGTATTAACCAAGCATGTCTGATCCAAGGTATCTGCCCGCGACGCATGATGAACTTGTCATAAACTTTTCGCAATGATGTTAATTAGTAAACCCGAGTTCATGGTCACATGATCAAATCCTGTGAAGCCCAAAGGGCTTCTCAGAAGATTTGATCATGTACCAACCAAGTTCATATCCCGGTAATTGATGTTGACCTCGGCCTATGCCTTCGGGCAACAGTTCTTACCCCCAGGACTAACACAATGACTACTGCCCTCATACCCATTTAAAAGATGTATAATGTCTATGAATGACACACAACGACAAACTTGTGATAGCAACGGGTCTCCTGAGTGACTCAAGTGACCTAAAAATTCAGAGTATAGCTACATGAACATGGTGATATTACATGAATACTATACCACATATATTCTCTCTTTGATCTCTCAGTCAACAGTACAGTCAGACACAGGGAACCTGTAAAGAGACCATGGACTATAACATACTAGATAAATGTATTTTCATAAACTTTTGGTCTTCAACAGTAAAACTAAATGTTACTCAGTTTTTAGATCAATGAGATCCACCACCCCCCCAAAAAAAACACACCAAAAAACAAACAAAAAACCATAGGCCAGTAACTTTAACAAGATTTTCCACAGAGTAAAATGTTTATCAGGGGCCCAGTCTTTTATCAAGGGGTGTGGGAGTCACCCAAAGTCTCAAGTGAGTCCAGGGGAGATTGTTCTATTTGTTGATTTGTATTTCTTATTGAAATCATTATTATCTACCGGTACATATACACTTTTCGTTATTCATGTTATTTTTGTCACTAACGAGCCGCCGTAGGCTATATTTATCCTTTGTAAACCGGAAGTAGTCATAACTTCTGCTATTTTTACATCGTCAATGTAAACAACAATTATGGGTAGAAAGGGCAGAGAACTCACTCTCGATGAGAAAAAAAGCATTATTTCCCAGGTGACTAGAAAGTGGTCCCCATTTCTGTTTCATGTGTAATGATCATGTAAATTAAACATTCCATTCCCCACCCCTTCCTGGGTGGGGGGTGGGGGATGGGGGGGGTCAATCATTCTACATTCCAGACCAGACATATTCCAAAACTCTAAACTGTATTTCTTCTTGCCCAAAAATTCCAAATCATTTAACTGGGGATAAATAAAATGAAACATGGCAACCTACCAGATGATGACACTGTTGACAGCTGATGTAGTCTCAGGGTGTGTGGATCAAACCTTCTTATACATCAACCTCAGTGCACGAGACCACTTTAGGCTTGAGAGAAGACTGCAGAACTCCTCTGCAAGGATGGCTGAGAAGTATGGGAGGCAGTATTTGATCCGAATCACTCTTTCGATCAAGCTGCGGAATCCCTGTACAATGAATGGTCTGCTGAAAAATAACTCGGATGAATTAAATTGACATTGGCGAGCATCAGTTAATCAATTTGAAGAGACTATAGACACTTTCAAGAACTCAATGGTAATATCGAGCACACAAAAAATAACAGAGTAGTAGAAAAAAGTCTGAGTTAAACCTAACTTTGGTCTAGATTCTATGATCAGAGGTCATGCAGCCAAGATTTATCTCAAAATTCATGTTCGATATACAATTAAAATAAAAATACAAGCAAAGAACTGCAATGGTGGAGTGCAACACAGGTGATCAACAATTATTCTATCTAATTTAAATTTTATATTTTACATTGGTCTATTTTTGCATACACTTAATCTTTGACATTGTAACTTTATGAAATACATGTACAATTTTTACCGAAAATAAGATCCTATGTAAGATATTGGTAGATTTTTGATAGGGGTTCACGGTTAACTTCCAGTTCCCTATATTTTAGCCCCCCCCCCCCCCACACCATTTTCTCCCACAACTACCTACTAGTTATTGTATCTTTTTTAAACAAAAATTCCTGTGAAAGAAGAAAATTTTACCTCAATGCGCTCAATTCTCAAATTAAAAACATTCAAAAATTTAATTGGTCTTCTCCATTCTAGTTGATTGTCGTTTACCTGGCGTGAATTTATTTCGTATGACGTTTCATAACCTTACTCACTGGACTGATGAATAAACTTAACTGAAAAATGTTGTCACATGATATGATTAATTTTAATCAATGAATTGACAGGCATATCGCTCTATTGTACTAAGGCCCACCCATTATTTTCATCTTTATTAAAAGAAGAAATAGCTACAAACAAAGATGATTTTCCGCTGCAATAATTTTCTAAGAACAACGATAATGCTTTTATCATGTTTATCCTCATAACAATAATGTATCAGAACTATGGAAACTGTTTAAAAGACGTCGTTTTTATTTACTTGTGTTTGAAAAACTATCAAAATTGGTGTAGATTTTAAATAATTCAGGCGATAGTTCCCCTCAAGTTAAAAGGCATAATTAACAAAAATGAAACTAAAATCAAAACAAACTAAAACCACCGTCACAAGTGAAAAATGTCAACGCAGTGAAATATTTAACCTCAATTTACTTCACAAAATCTACACAAATATATTTTGCATGTTTCAAATATTCCCTTCGCACGTAAACTGTTGCATAACAAGCAAATTCATCTTTGTCAGTTTGACCCGTTAATCATGCGTCCAACATGGCTGCTTCAAACCTGGTTTTCAATATACGAAATACTGAACCCGAAGTTATAAACTGATTGACCGCCATTCTCTCTTTATTATTTTTGTAAATTACTCAAATTTAAAACAGAATTAGCCCATGATTTTTGCAATTTATATTTTCCTTTCCATAAGGATTATTTAGGCTAAATTACGTTCAATTTGACTCAGTAGTTCTTGAGAAGAAGATTTTTTAAAATGTACCCCCCTTTTTCTACAGTTTTAAGGTTTTCTCCGTTAAGGACTATAAGGATGCTTTGTGCCAAATTTGGTTGAAATTGGCCAGGTGGTTTTAGAGAAGAAGTTCAAAATGTAAAAGTTTACAGACAGATTGACGGACAGATGGACGATGCAAAAAATGTGATCAAAAAAGCTCACTTGAGCTTTCAGCTCAGGTGAGCTAATAATGACACCCACCTCCTATTTCAACCCCTCTTATTTCTTTACTTTCTGCAGTACTTCTTCATTCCATCATTGTATTTAAACAGTGATAATTTTATTTTAAAATGATCATTAATTCAGCATTTAATTCAGCCAATCACCTAAGCCCTACCTTTTTCTGCTCGGCTCAATCTTGTATTAACACTTCTCTGATGTCAACATCCGGTGCATTGGTACTCTCATTCCTATTTGCAGGATATGATGCTTGATACAGGATATAGGATAGGATAGGATTGTTTTGTCAACTTTCAGGATAGCAGCACTGTAACAACAAAGAGGTTGATGCTGAAATGAAGGCTGATCCAGAACCTAAACAAGAGGCCCATGGGCCACATCGCTCACCTGAGCAACAACAGACATAATAGTATCAGCTTTATGGAGTCATATACAAAATATCTGAACAATGTCGTATAATAGATCCTGTATAAAAAAAATTCCTCTGCATATTCTTATGTTTATCATTGAGCCCCTTTGTAACAGGGTGATTTTACAGTCATATCACATATTGAGCATTGCAGTTCTCGAGAAGATGATCAGACTTTGTTTATATATGGATTATAAACCTACATCAAACTTTGAACCCCTTGTGAGGTCTAAGAATTGTCCAGGGGCCAGAGTCTAAACAATTTTAAAGAATCAACAATATGTCAAAATGCTTGCATATAAGTAAAACCATATATAAAAACATTTGAGTTTTTGTAAACAATTTAAATGTTTTCCTTAGTAAAATTGGACCCCCCCCCCCCCCCGCCATGTGGCCGAACCCTACTCCTGAAAAATCATTATCCCTGTGGGTAGGGTGGGGCCACAATTGGAAGGGGAGTGCCAAATTTTTACATAGGAATATATAGGGAAAAATCTTCTAAAACTCAAATTGTCTAAAAAAGCTCTAACTTTAGTCAGTTCAGTCTTCAAATAGTCTAGATTAAAATTTGTCAAAATCATATTCGAACAATTTGAATCTTCCCTACCTGAGGATGCTTCCACACAAGTTGCAGCTTTTCTGCCCAATCGGTTTCTGAGAAGAAGAATTTTTAAAGACTTTTCTCTATATATTCAAATGAGAAAATTTGACCCCCCCTCCCCCACTGTGGCCCCGCCCTACCCCCGGGGGTCATGATTTGAACAAACTTGAATCTACACTACCTGAGGATGCTTCCACACAAGTTACAGCTTTTCTGGCTGATTAGTTTCAGAGAAGAAGATTTTTAAAGATTTACTCTATATATTCTTAATTAAAAATTCGACCCCCCATTGTGGCCCCACCCTACATGTACCCCTGGGGATCATGATTTGAACAAACTTGAATCTACATTACCTGAGGATGCTTCCACACAAGTTACAGCTTTCCTGCCTGATCAGTTTCGGAGAAGAAGATTTTTAAAGATTTACTCTATATATTCCTATGTAAAAATTTGACCCCCCATTGTGGCCCCACCCTATCCCTGGGGATCATGATTTGAACAAACTAGAATCTACACTACCTGAGGATGCTTCCACACAAGTTTCAGCTTTCCTGCCTGATCTGTTTCAGAGAAGAAGATTTTTAAAGATTTACTCTATATATTCCTATGTAAAAATTTGACCCCCCATTGTGGCCCCACCCTATCCCTGGGGATCATGATTTGAACAAACTTGAATCTACACTACCTGAGGATGCTTCCACACAAGTTTCAGCTTTCCTGCCTGATCAGTTTCAGAGAAGAAGATTTTTAAAGATTTACTCTATATATTCCTATATAAAAATTCGACCCCTAATTGTGACCCCATCCTACCCCCGGGGATCATGATTTGAACAAACTAGAATCTACACTACCTGAGGATGCTTCCACACAAGTTACAGCTTTTCCGGCTGATCAGTTTCAGAGAAGAAGATTTTTAAAGATTTACTATATATATTCCTATGTAAAAATTTGACCCCCCATTGTGGCCCCACCCTATCACTGGGGATCCTGATTTGAACAAACTTGAATCTACACTACCTGAGGATGCTTCCACACAAGTTTCAGCTTTCCTGCCTGATCAGTTTCAGAGAAGAAGATTTTTAAAGATTTACTCTATATATTCCTATGTAAAAATTTGACCCCCCATTGTGGCCCCACCCTATCCCTGGGGATCATGATTTGAACAAACTTGAATCTACACTACCTGAGGATGCTTCCACACAAGTTTCAGCTTTCCTGCCTGATCAGTTTCAGAGAAGAAGATTTTTAAAGATTTACTCTATATATTCCTATATAAAAATTCGACCCCTAATTGTGACTCCATCCTACCCCCGGGGATCATGATTTGAACAAACTTGAATCTACACTACCTGAGGATGCTTCCACACAAGTTACAGCTTTTCCGGCTGATCAGTTTCAGAGAAGAAGATTTTTAAAGATTTACTCTATATATTCCTATGTAAAAATTCGACCCCCCATTGTGGCCCCACCCTATCCCTGGGGATCATGATTTGAACAAACTTGAATCTACACTACCTGAGGATGCTTCCACACAAGTTTCAGCTTTCCTGGCTGATCAGTTTCAGAGAAGAAGATTTTTAAAGATTTACTCTATATATTCCTATGTAAAAATTCGACCCCCCATTGTGGCCCCACCCTATCCCTGGGGATCATGATTTGAACAAACTTGAATCTACACTACCTGAGGATGCTTCCACACAAGTTTCAGCTTTCCTGGCTGATCAGTTTCAGAGAAGAAGATTTTTAAAGATTTACTCTATATATTCCTATGTAAAAATTCGACCCCCCATTGTGACCCCACCCTACCCCCGGGGGTCATGATTTGAACAAACTTGAATCTACACTACCTGAGGATGCTTCCACACAAGTTTCAGCTTTTCTGGCCGAATGGTTTTTGAGAAGAAGATTTTTGAAAAATACCAACAAATTTTCAATGATTTTTAATTATCTCCCCTTGAAAGAGGGCGTGGCCCTTCATTTTAACAAACTTGAATCCTCTTAACCTAAGGATGCTTTGTGCCAAGTTTGGTTCAAATCGGCCCAGTGGTTCTGGAGAAGAAGTCAAAAATGTAAAAAGTTTACGGACAGACGGACAGACAGACGGACAGACAGACAGACGGACGCCGGACAAAAAGTGATCAGAAAAGCTCACTTGAGCTTTCAGCTCAGGTGAGCTAAAAAATAAATGATGTGGCGATAAAGAAACAGAGAAAACTCAGAAGGTTTCCAGTGACGGCACTTAGTCTATTTTTTAGTATGGTCATTTAGAATTTGATTTAAATAAATATAGCTTGTTTGGTGTTTATGTTGTTTGTGGAATAAAATATGGACTCATTGTTGTCTGCTTGGGACTCATAGTTATGATTAAGAGGGGTTAGCACCCATAAAGACCATTTTCAAAATGAATCGCTCGCTGCCTTTTCAGGACAGGTCTTTCCATCAAAACTAAATTCGCATTAAATTGTTCCATTTTATTTATTAACTTTTTTGTATTAACCAAAGATGTCCAATCTAAGTTATCTGCCCGCAATGCAAGATGAACTTGTCCGAAACTTTCCGTGATGACGTTAATTAGTCAGCCTGCGTTACCCCGTTCTGGAAAGTTCTATCCCATTCTCTCACCAGAGGTCGTGCTTCGCAAGTGAATAAGTTCTATCCATCAAAACTAAATTTGCGCATTCAAGAAACGAACTGCCTTATTTTATTCATTCAACATTTGTTTAAGAAATAAACAGCATGTTAAAAGTTCATAGGGATATGAAATTGGTTGGTAACATGATCAGGGTTTTAAACTAACTTGAATTTTTTGCTAGCCATGTGGGCTACTAAGCTTCGTCATTCCAGGGTCCCACATCAAAATTAGTTGCCCACATTTTTACTTTAAAAAAGATAAAAAAGAGTTTACTATTTAATCTTATTTAATACCATGCCATTGTACATATATACATTTATATTGAATTTCGATTTTTATTAAAATTTTCAAACACTTCATTTTGTAAAATCTCGTAACTCAAATCTTCTGAATCCACATGTCTTGTTGTTCCTTTACAGCTGTATTAGTTAATCCATCTCCTATTAAAAATAAAACTCTTTTTTCTTTTGGCTGGCTGATACAACCATTACCATAAATCGAAATATCATTACAACTGTCAAAATCAGTTAGACGCTTTAAAAAGAAATCTTATGTTTCTTGATACACTAAGAAACGCTTGACTGAAAATGACCTTCAGTAGTCTTGATCATCAAGACGTTTAGGCTTTACAGTGAAGATAGATATGAAAGATAAGCGTCTGAGTGATTAACCTAAACGAAAATACAAAACATTCAGACAAACTTGGAAAAAAATGTGTTAGCATCAGGAATTGTTTAATCGCCATGTGGGCCCCTGAAATTGCATTTTCAAATCGCCCACATGAAAACTTAGTCGCAAATGGCGAGTGGGCGACTGTTAATTTCAAACCCCGATGATCAAATCCTGTGAAGCCTGAAGCCCGAAGTCTAGTATATTTACGTTTGAGAAAGGCAAATCGTTCATAATTATTAACATATCCGTGTTTTTATGTTTACAATAATGCAACCGTCAAACAATAAGCATGTGTCATTATCATTGTGACATCATCAAAAAGTTCACACAGAATTGAACATTTTCGCTATTCTACAGGTTAAATTGATGTAAGAAAACATATTTGCAAATGTAAATTATATCAAATCTTAACTTCTACGTATACATACTCTAAGTAAGTTTCCAGTAAATATATTCACTCTTTACATAATCATTCAATATTATTTCATTGCAAGTATATATTTTGATGCAAACTCCCACTGACTTGGATCCGCCAAAGTGTGTCCACCACCATACTCTCATTTTTGCTATTTCGGGCTGGTTTATCGAAAATGAAAGTAGGTTTTTAATTAATTTTACAATAATTACTTATCAGGTAAAATTCAATTATAGTTTAGGCCATCATTAAAAATATATTTGTTTCCCCTAACCCGACCCTAAATTTTGAAGTTGGGTAGGTAGGTAGGTAAATATTTTTTTTTCTGCCAGGGCAAAATATAAAATACATTATAAATTGAAAATGAAAAAATAAATCAATTCTTTAATTAATAACAAAACTAAAAAAAAATATGACCAGTTGTAAAACAAATTGTTATACTTGACTGTACTTATGGAATGTAAAACAAATTTAATATCAAATTCACAATTTGATATTGTTTATCGTTTTAAACATGTTTGATTCAATGATTATATGTGCATGAATAGATCCATTATCATTTGTATGTCGATGTACATGTTAACCTATATTAAAATATCATTTAGCTGATAATGTACATACTTCAAAGTATCAATTAATATTTCAAAATTTTGTTTATAAAATGTCTAAAAAGTATATTAAAACAATAATACAGTCGCACCTGTTTTCAGCGGCCACTTGTGGGACAAGGTCAAACTGGCCGCTTAAGACAGGTGGCCTCTTATTCCAGGTTTCAAATTAATGAAGAAAGAACACCGAGTATATTCATTTTGGCTCTATTGCACAGATTTATTAATAGTATCTGTAATGGCGTCGTACACGGAGATGGTGAATGCATAGTTCGGATTGCTGAATAAACAGTTTATATTAATTTTAAATGGCCATATTAATTTAATTTATCTATCAAGGGATTAAGAACAAAACATTTTCTGCTAAATATGCCCAAACAATAATTTTCAACTGATTAAATGCGGTAAACAAGCAGAAGTAGCGTTTCCGTACAAAGGCTATGTACTGATCTACGATAGCCAATGTTTAACCTCTTAAAAAAGGGTCAAAATTCCATTGGGGTGTATAATAAGCACCCCTTTAATTCTCTCAAAGAAATTTTCTAGAAAAAAGGTGTGTATTATCGGCAAATTGCTGTAGATGTTAAGCTGTTAAGCGCAAGGCTGGCCATTAATAATTTTGTTATGAAGTATATAAGTATATGTAAATATATAAACAACACAAAACAGGTGTTATAATCAATTATCTCATTAAATCTCAGTCGACTTCAAATTACACACTCAATTATTTGTCATTAACTCATTATCAGCTGTCGAAGTTTGGCTTCTTTCGATACGGGGTCACATGTCAGAGTCAGAAGTCATGTGACAAAACAGACAAAATGGCCGTTGAAAACAGGCATGTTGAAACCACGCGACCTAAAAACACTGGCCGCTGGCCGTGTTAGATAGGTGGCCGCTTAAATCAGTTAAATTATAGTGAAAAACTAAACGGGCGGGATTGAAACTGGCCGCTCATGGCGAGTGGCCGCTGATTAAAGGTGGCCGTAACAGCAGGTGCGACTGTAATGATTAATTTAAGGAAATGTAATAAATGTAAATATTTGTGATGTAATATTTAATGATTCTACAATTTTATGTTTACACAAAATCACTATACTTGCAGTGAATATCCTTCTTTGACAAGGAAAAAGGTGTCTATACAAAGAAATATAACCAAAATTTGAAACATAATGCCAGGGAAGAAAAAATATTTACCTTGGTAGATAACAATTTTTTTGTAAATTTACCCAATTTCACTTTAATTATAGTCATGACCATAACCAACTCTTTTGTTTCTGCCGATTTGAAATTTGACGAATTCTTAAGAGAACTGTTTTTTAAAAAAATTCACAACATGAAGAGTCTTTTATTTCACATGTACCAACCTAATTTTTGGGAAAATTATTTCTCCCTAAAAGAAAAGTAGGGAGAAGTTTGAGAAATCAGGGAGTCTGACAGTATCACCTTATATTTACATGTATATCTAGAAAAGATAAGACAATCGCAAATTATTAATCACAACAGTCGTTAACTGAGGTCGTGGAAATGTCTTTTAATTAAATGATTATCATTTTAATGTCTCTGGAGTTAATTTATATGATCGTGAACTCAGAATACAGGGCGACTTCAGCTTCTCTTTCGGAGGAAATTCAGGCGAAGTTACCGATCATAAAGCGAGTATTTCGCCCATGTTGATGATCAAGGCTAACAAAATGATTGTAAAACGAAAAAGAAGTAGATCTTCTAAAAACGAATTTGGGTAAAATTAGGTTTCTTAAAAAAAAAAAATCTCTATTCATTGTTGTAAAAAAAAACAATTCAGTCGGCGGGTTTTAATTGGGTCGGTCGCGTTAAGGGAAACATATATATTTTTAATTTTGGCCTTATGGACATCATATCACACTTGTTGAAATACCAAAGGTGTAAACTGTTACTCTGATGCACATGATGCAGGCATTTTTTAGTTAATTGGCAAAATGTCTTGATTTATAAGTATGTATTACAGTACAGATATTCTTACATGTAGGCCTAATACTGGCGTCCGACCAATTCTTGCCGAAGACCATTTCTTGCCAGTGCATTGTTACTTTATTTTATCAACACATAAAATTATATACGAAAAATGACGTAACAATGCACTGGCGAGAAATGGTACTTGGCGAGAACTGGTCGCACGCCAGTACATGTTTAACTGGCAATAACTTTTCCGAAATTTTTTTTTTCAAATTCAGATGAGTGATTAAGACATTGATAAATATATTTTCATAAACTTTTGGTCTTCCAACATTAAAACTAAATGTTACTCATTTTTTAGATAAATGACATTCAAAAAACCCCACCAAAAACCACAATAACAAACCAAAAAAACATAGGCCAGTAACTTCAACAAGATATTTCCACAGAGTGAAATGTTTATCAGGGACCCAGTCTTTTATCAAGGGGTCTGGGAGTCACCCAAGGTCTCCAATGGGTCCAGGGGAGATTGTTCTATTTGTTGATTTGTATCTCTTATTGAAACCACTTTTATCTACCGGTACATCTACACAACTTACCCCCTCCTCCCTTAGCTGAAGTAAGTTACAACAGTTTTTTCTTCAAAACTTTACATATACATGTATGACACGATTTCGATGGTTTGTTTCCGGGTCACATGGGTCAGCCATTTCATTTCAATATGCATAACGGTATAGAGAAAATTTAAGTCTTTCCGTTCCGTGGTGACTGGCATGATAAATTGAAGAAGTAGACTACATTGTAGAATATATGATATGACAAACCTTTTGTTTCACGGGGAACAATTATCTAAATGGATGGAAATAACCTTTCCTTGTCTCTTCCCAAATCTGTCTATCATACGTCACAGCTATGCTTAGACGTTTCGCCACCCAACAATTTCGACCCTAAGTCGTTTCGGTCCCAGATAATGAATATATACCGATATTCAAAATAAAAGCTATTCGAATATTTAGTTTTTAATGTATTAATCGGTCAACTTAGTTTTCATTATTACTTAATTTCATCTTTATATAACTTAACGTATATATACTCGAAGTAAACACATTTTTTAAGAGGAGGGGGGGGGGGGGTTGCGGCAACAGATCTGTGTCTGAACAAACGACTTCATGTATAATTTAAGAAAATGTCAAACCTTGAGGAAGGATGTGTGGTGGATCCTAAATTTACAGAGTGGTTGGGGTGGATCCTATCCAGAAATTTCTGTACAGTGGGTGGAATGATGGATTCACTTCTGTCAGTTCTGTAATACAAAAATTGTCATGTATAACCACGGGTGACTTCTAAAGCAACCCTGTGTTTGGTTTGTATTTATTGTATATATAATATATACAAAGGGTTCGAACACAAGTTCTTACAACTTACTAGGTTCTCACCCTAATACAAATAATTTACAATTGTCATAAAACATGATATATGTATATATAAAAATGGCAAAGAACAAACATATCAAAACAAAATATTATACTTATATAAATCTGCGAGAATTGGTTATAAAGTTCTGCACAACAGTGAAAATTCTAACATTAGTTTTATAATCTAAGTTTTCATTACCCCATAGTAAAGTATGCGAATCTAGTAATACCTAAATCGTGTTATTTGGAATACATGTAGTTCATACAATCCTGTATTTCTACATATTTCAAAGAAACCTTGGCCAGAACAACTCAAGTGAATCTACTTGGCAGTTTAACTGTAAATGCTTTGTTTTATTAATTCATGTTAAATTTATTATGGGTTTGTGAAATAAAAAATTTTAGAATTGTCTTTTGGACGGCCATCGTGCTATCTCTAGCATTCCTGTCCAGTCACGATGAAGTTTGTTCGTTTTATAACAGAATGTCTTATTCTGACTAACACCGGAAATCGTGTTTATTTCAGCAGAAAAAACATCGCACTTGTTGAACTGAAGACAAAAACGTAACAAAATGTCATGGACATTCGGTACACGCACTTTTGCACAAAATAAAATAATCAATGTAATCAATGAAGCAAAATAGATACGGTTAGAATCGAATGACATAATATTTGTTTTATGAATTACAGCTATAAATGTTATTCGCATTATAGACCCAATCTATTCAACATGTTCAAGAGACAACAGCATACATGTACATTAAACATAATATGCAGCAATCACCAAGAATTTTCAATTGGGCGATGAATATTTTTTTTTCGTAGACCGTTTTCCTGTTTTACAAATGATACACACCAATAGAGAGCATAAATAGCATGCGCGGATCCAGAAAATTTTTCCAGGGGGGGGGGAGTCCGAAAGGATAATTGTGTTTGCCAGGGGGGGGGGGGGTCCGAGGCATATTTTCGATAATTTTACTATGTAAATTTAATAAATTTTCATTTTCCAGGGGGGGGGGGGGTCGGGACCCCCCCGACCCCCCCCCCTAGATCCGCGCATGAATAGAATGGCGAACAGGGTAAGAGTAAGACGCTTGAATAAACTAATTAATTAATATGGCACTGAAAGAGAGGGGGGGTCCTTGAAACAAATTACCATATATCTTTCTATCTATAGTATTAAAATATTACCTACTTCGTGTTCTGTGTAAAAAACAAATGTAAAGAAACTAATGGGTTTTTTTTAACGTAAGGTGGGGATTTTGTTCCCCTCCCCCGGGGGGGGGGGGGGGAGTAGGTGGACTATTTTTGGTAGCTTTACTACACTGCTTTAATAAGTTATTTTATTTTTTACTTAAATCACGCCGTCATTTAAAGACGTCAGCGCTTATTAAGACACGTCATTCACTTCCTATAATTAGGCAACCTCGAAACAAAGAAATGTTTGCAGGCTTCAGGATCGGGGGCGGGAAGGGGGTGCAGTTGATGAGGCCTGCCCTCCCCCACGCTTTTTTAATAGCGGTCACAGACATGCGCTCTTTTTCGAAGTATGTATAAATTACAGGGAAAATTTTATAAGAAAACCAGGCCCCGATGTTATAAAACTTTTTTCATAACTCCTACTCCGTACTCCGAGTATGTGCTACACTGAGTACGACTCTAAAAACCGAGGTTATAAAAAGTTTTGGAGTACGCTCTCCTTTCATTCATTCATTTTATTTCAATCTCAACACCATTGTACAATGGTACACAGAGATTATAATCACTGGGACGTAGCATCAGGGGGGCCAGGGGGGCCTCCCCCCCCCCCACACTTTTTGTCGCAGCAAAGATTTTTCTAAAATTTACATATAAAAAATTGAATAATGAAGGAGTTGCCCCCCCCCCCCACTTTTTTAGGACCATGTAAGAAATTGAATTGAAAATAAGGAAATGAACAGTGAAATTGAAGTTGTGAGATATCCTCTAACCCCCCCCCCCCTACGGATTAGGATTTTCATGATTTTGAGAAGGTGCCTTATTTATTTTTATTTTTTTTTTTGCTAGTCAAGATTTTTGGATGAGTCTGCCCCCCCCCCCCCGCTTTCAAAAACGATGCTACGTGCCTGAATCATACAATATGTGGTATTTCTTACTTATAAACAATGCATGGGTAAGCAAGAGAGAGAGAGAGAGAGAGAGAGAGAGAGAGAGAGAGAGAGAGAGAATTCCAGACCGTTAATTACCTCGTTTTTTTAAAGTTGTTCATATATCTACGCTTCCTACCCTCTTTTTCAAAAGCATTTGACATAAACACAGTTTGTTGATGAGTTTCCCAATAACACTGGATTTATCGTCTTTGTTGCCCAAAAGTTCATCAGTGTTTAAATATACCCGTACACACCTAATTAAGTGTATCAAGTACGACAGACCAACAAAACACAAAAGCCACCACACGTGCTGAATCTACACTTCTAATCGCCTTCCGTGTATGCATGTTTTAGACTTTCCAGATCTGTTCAAGCTCGCCCATTCTTTGCACAAATTGTTTATAAAATATGTTTTCGGAATTTCATAAGTTAAAGTGACAATCACAGCTTCTTTGTATTAGCGAATACACATGTCTACACCACATTAAAATCGCTTAGTACTCATGTTGTATATTTTATTTGATAAAATGAAATATATCAGAAAGGACAGTACGTTCACACGTACCGTTGTATTTTGTGATGCGATTTTTATTAACCATAATCGTTGAAATAATTAATTATATATAAGCATTATCCACATTTTTTTCTTCAAAATGCGAGATTGCATGTTACTTTTTGCACTAATCGATAGTACAGTGCCGATAGATGTAGCTTATACTCGGTGAGTAGTAAATTTTTTACATGGTGTCTAAATTTAATTTTCATATTATCGATGTTACACGATGAATGAATAAATCTCTCTCTCTCTCTCTCTCTCTCTCTCTCTCTCTCTCTCTCTCTCTCATTGAATACAAATATCGGCCAAGTGATTATCAATTTAAAAAAAAAAAAGGAAAATTAAATAATATTCGTTATAGAGTGCATACAGTTGCATACGGTATTCCGAATTTTCAAGAAATATTGCGATTCTCGGATTTTTTTTATTGCTGTACATTGTACATTGTAACAAACGCCTTCAGTATCATCGAAATTTGTTTCTTGTATAAAAAAGAAAACATGAGAAAACATCATCTATGAAGATGAATTTTACGTCCATGCATGTTATTAATTGTAAATGTCCTACATGTAGTGTTTAACATGAATTGTTTATTTATATATCAACTTGTTATCAAAAGTATAATAGTCTAATGACTGCATTTACAAACCTGTTTAGTTTAAGGAATTTAATCATTTAAGATGAATATAATCATATAAAAATGCTATAAATCCATGAAAATGTGGTGAGTTTTTAGGCATGTTGTGACTGATTTTTTTTTATTTTACATAAAATAGCTCAAAAAGTACACACAACATGTAGATTTGGGTTATTAAATTGCACAAGAAAAACAATATGTTGCGCTAAAATAATAAACAAGTTTCTCATTCGTACAGGTATATATATACTTTTATGTTGTTTCATTAAAGGCATTTTAAATGAAAATGTCACTAAGAATCAGATTTTTCCATGAAATCAAATGCGATATATCCGAGTAGATTTTTACGCTGTGAAAATATTTCTCAAACTCTTCGAATCCGTTAGTTACATGCCTCTTTTATTCGTTAAATAATTTCAAAATCTTTAGTAATAGAATTATGCGAGAATTTATTTTGTATGTTGGCAGTAGCACTATAATTGAGACATAGCTGCTTCTCTCGTGTTCCTTCCGACTAATCCAAGAAGTGTAGAATCATCTCCCGTGAGGTGAATTTCCAAATTATGATTTAAAAAAGATCTTTTGAAATATTTGACTTGTATTGTTTCACAGTAGTTACTGCGCATGCAGATAACTTAATATTAGATTTGAAAAATACTGCTCTGCATTGATTCGGTATGTCCCAGCCTTCAACCCCTCTTATCAACAACGAGTATGCAGTGTAGTTTTATTTTTTACTTTAATAAATCATACATGTATGGCTAATGCAAACTAAAGCTGTATAATTTTACTCAGAATACTTTATAAATCATCATCGGAAATCCACGACCAGTCTAGCATTCAATAATACGCAATCAGTAAGCGTATGCGAGAAGGGCCTTTGGTTTCCAACGATGATTAAGATTGATAAGAAAGTGATTTCCCAATTAGAGCATATTTTCATCACACACTAGAATGGAATGTGGTGTTTAAGTTTCATAGCGGATGCAAAAGTATGGAACGCCATCGCTGCCTTATAGCATAAAACTATAGATACACTATGTCAAATTATTATTACATGATGTCAAAGTCCATTACGTGGTGTGAATATATCTTTACACAAATCTTTATTACGTGATGTCAAAAGCACATTACGTGAAGTAAACATGTCTTTACATGATGTCAACTTTTTACGTTGTGATGTAAAATCATCCTTACGTTATGCCAACATTTTATAACTTGATGTAAATATATCCTTACATTACGCCAATATTGTAGAACTCAATGTCAATACATAATGACATTATGTCGACACTGTATTGCATGGGGCAAATGTGTTCTTATATTATGTCAATACAGCATTGCTCAATGCAAATCTATCCTTACATTATGACAATGTTTTATTACATGATATCAATATATTTTTATATTTTATCAACACTTTATTACATGGTGTAAATACATCGTTTTATTATGTCAACACTTTATAACTTGATGTCATAAGTTTATTACGCTATGTCTAAACTTAATAACGTGATGTGAATAAGTCTTCACTGTAGGTCAATTCTCTATTCCATGATGTACACGCTCCATTACTTTATGTCGAAACATCATTACGTTATGCGAACACGGATACCCTCGGCCTTTATCCACAGGGACCCGGTTGTCGGATAGTGGAGTTCTTTATTATTTGTTCCCAATGACCAAAATGATTAAAATTAGTAATCTTAAGTGTATTTCATTCTATTGCATTAAAAATATTCACTAAAAACCCCTGTTTCAATCATGTTAAAAAAGTGTATTCAATATACATTAAAAAAGTAACGGAAGTTTACATTTGAATGACGTAATTCTCCATATAATCACTGAGATATTCCGAAAACATGAAAAGTCTAGAGAGTGCAAAAATTCCACGAAAAGATATTCCCTTTGGTCTATCGTATGCTTTCGGATCTTTTCACAGGCACATAGCATCGTTTTGGAAAGTGTGGGGGGGGGGGGGGGGGCAGACTCATCCAAAAAAACTTGACAAGCAACAAAGAAAAAAAAAGAAAGGAAAAAACGTTACTTTACAAAATCCTGAAAATCCTAATCCGAGGGGGGGGGGGGGCAAGTATACCCCCTGCCCCCCCCCCCCCCCCCCCGATGCTACGTGCCTGCTTCAGTGGATTTATGGAGAGTTTGCATCAACTTCCATTGCTTTCGATAAGTTTGGCGAGTATCTAGTTCATTTCGACACGATGCGTTTATTCTGCGGCACACAGATGTAGTCAGAGAATAGGGGTAAGTAATTTGATCATTTTCCAACCTAGATCTCGTCAGAAATCGTTGGAGAAATTGGAGATCTTGATTAAAACATAGCGTGAACTGAGGACCCCCTATAAATCCAAGATGGCAAGTGTCGTCCCTTTACTTTTTTTAATGTACATTGAATACACTTTTTAACATGTTTTCAGTGAATATTTTTAATGCACTAGACTGAAAACACTAAAGATTACTAATTTTAATCATTTTGGTCTTTGGGAACAAATAATAAAGAACTCCACTATCCGACAACCGAGCCCCTGTGCCTTTATCTATATACATAGAAATGGTAAGCTGATTTTCCCAAATGGATCCAGTGGCTATTCGTACTTTGTCCAGCAAAGGGTCACCCAATATGGGGGAATAGAAATTGTATAAAAATGAGCATTTTTTATTTATTACATTTCAAAATAAGGTTGATCTTTAATTTTAATATTTAAATTCGTTATTTAAAGAAAAATATACATATATTACTAAAGTACTACTCTAGTATTAATACTATCACGGCAGAACTTACTAGCTGGTTTAAACTAGCAAGAGAATATTATGTATTAGTTAGAGCTTTAGAACAAACCAAACACATTCCCAAGTATAACATCTGTAAAATTACATTGTCAGCAGTACTTGACTTACTTTTAAAATTCTGGTTCCGTTCCGCAAAATACCATTATTCGTGTGGATATTGGTACAGAACGGACTGAGCGTAAATTTCATTCTCAGCCTATTTTCACGCCGATTCTATATATACTAATCGACGAAAAAATATGTATCATGATCATAATTGTTAACAATACACCAACACTCATGCAGTCGAATTATATCATTTAATTAAAAATTAGTTACATGTATGAGGCAAACGCTGGAGACAGTGTCGATTCTACCAATAGTGTTTGCCTTCCTGAATAACAAATTCTGAAATCGGCGAATACAGTTCCCCTCTCTTTTTTTGTGTACGTTTTATTATGACATATTTCTGAGTTTTACCGTCTGTCCGAAAAATTACCTAAAACAAACATTTTATAAAAACCAACCCCATCTATATCAACATGTGGAAGGTCTTTATAGGGATTAAAGATCTATTGTAATTTATTTAATTTGTAGATTTTATTTCCTATTAAGGTGGAATAACACACCTGGAAGAAGGTCACTCAATTAAACAGTAAATTATTTGATTATGAAAGATATAATGATAAATGAACTGTATATAAGTCAAATAAGCGAAAAAATTTGCAGTTTGTGGGTAAAAAATAAAATTAAAATAATTAAATTGTAATAAAATTATTATAATTATTATAATATAATAAAAATTAAATAATAATAAAATAAAATTTAAAAAATTAATTAAGAATGTAACAACAAAAGCCCCTGCGGGATTCGAACTTGGGATATATGGATCACAAGCCCCGCACTTTATCCACTCGGCTATGCATTGTTATTTGTTACTGTATATAAAATCGTTTTAATAAAACGAAATGTCGTTTCGATCCGAGGTTAGCCATTTTGTGATGATGTGTTATTCCACCTTTAGATATCAAGTGCCTTCTTGAATAAAAGGAAGAAAATTCATTCGTAGGAACGTCGCTCCCCTCCCAAAACATTATTTCCACCCCTCTGCAAAAAAAAAAAAATCATTTTAATAGCATAATAATTTTGTAGCAGAACAGCCATACCCAGTGAGGGTCAATGTCCTTAATTTAAGATACCAATAGTAACGAATATTTTAAGTACTAAATTCTTTGAGACTAGATTTTAGAAAATCAAATATGTACGACATACAGGCTTTGGAACGATAAAGAACCCTGACTGCTAAATGATTGAGTTTGTATTAACGAACTTAATTTGAATACTCTTGAAGTAAAAAAAAAGTATAAATCAAAAAATAAAATTTTTAAACAACAAAAAAGGGGCTAATTTTAGATTTTATTGCATTTTAAGTAATCAAGGGCCGGTGAGCACGAGAAGACTTGTATTTTTTAAGTCTTGTTCTTATAACTTAGGTCTATTTAAACTAAAAATTCAATGTTTAGATACGTAGATGTACATTCACTCTCGGGAAATTAAATTGTCAGCACTTAAGTCCCTTACAGCTTTCAGAAAAGCATCCGTATATATATTTTCATTCTAGTATGATTAAACTCTGCTTCTTACTAGTATCTACTGTTGGGGTTTTTCTGTGTCTATATGGGTAAATCGGCGTACCGTTTCTATGTATGTCATGTTGTAAATTTTTAAATTTAAAACATGACATATATATATAAAGACCGAGGATGTTCGTGTTTGTATAACGGAATGATGTTTCGACTTAAAGTAATGGAGCGTGTGTATCACGGAATAGAGAATTGGCCTAATGTAAAGATTTATTCACCTCGTTAATAAAGTTAAGACAAAATGTCAAGATATTTTCGCATCACGTAATGTACTTTTGACATCAAGTTATAAAGTGTTGACATAATGAAAGGATGTGTTAACACCATGTATTAAAGTGTTGATAAAATATAAGGATATATTGATAGCATGTAATAAAATGTTGACATAATGTAAGGATAGAATCGCGATATGTACTGCAGTGTTGATATAATGTAAGGATATATTGATATCATGTAATAAAACATTGTCATAATGTAAGGATAGATTTGCCCCATGTAATACAGTATCGAAATAATGTCATGATGTATTGACCTTCCGTTGTATAATGTTGGCATAACGTAAGGATGATTTTACATCACAACGTAAAAAGTTGACATCATGTAAAGACATGTTTACTTCACGTAATGTGCTTTTGACATCACGTAATAAAGATTTGACCAAGTGTAAAGATATATTCACACCATGTAATGGACTTTGACATCATGTAATGATAACTTGACATAGTGTATCTATAGTTTTATGCTATAAGGCAGCGATGGCGTTCCATACAAAAGCAGCATTTTTATGATAAGACCGCGGAACATTAACTGGCAAGATTGGAAATATACAGCTTACGTCAATTTCACCTGTTACAGTCAAAACATTTGATATGGGCGGGGACAAATTGACGCGCCGACGTCTGAGAAAACATTGGATTGAAACTCGTTCTAACTTGCTATAGAAGTTAATTAAAGCGATCGAAAAACGTGTGCAATGTTGGTGAATTTTTTGAAAACTTTCTTTAAGAATAATTATATTTCACTTATAATTTTACTATAAAATATTTATTATAAATAAAGTTGAGTACATTGTATAATGTTTCTCGGTCTAAACCAATCGTACAAAAAAAAATAACTATGCCAGCTTATATTATAATAACCATGGAAGAGTCGTTAAAAACACTAGATAGTATAACCAGTTACTTAAAGGTGGGTATGTGGGTGACTGGTCACATTTGAACCCAAAGGACAGCGTAACCAAAATGGGTTTTCTATGTACGTTACACCATTGAACCCACGGGTTTCATTGAAATCAGTCTAATGTAGAGAAATCCCATGAGTTTCCCCAAAAAAGATAATTAAGACTACAAGTTGTACATTTTCTTTGCCAGAAGGAGTATGATTTAACTTTATTTTGACAATTTTAAGGGAGGTGGGGGGGGGGGGAGGTCAGGTGGGCCTCCCTTGAATCCGCCACTGATTTACCGCTTATTCTATAAAATTTTTCCCTTTCCAGAGTTTGTGGCATGTAACATGATAAATGATTAATAAGTAAGTAATAGAAAGTGTTATACTTTTATGCATCCCACATCCTTTGTAATGTTTAGAACTAACCTACATTCTTACTATAATCAAAGAAGGGACCCCGCAAGTGCATCTGATTAATATTGATTAATAACGATACATGAACATTGATTTCTTGGTTTTAAATGATTGGGAGTATGGGTCGTATTTGACTAAAAAAGAATTCTTAAAAAGTCTAGCTATTACAATAAATTTATTTTGTACGTACATTTACATGTATATCATATGTACATTCATTAATGAAGCAAAATATCTTTAAGTTATTTTAATAATCTTGGTTGCAGCCCTTACTCTTAAATTCACATCCATTATATCTAGATATTTCATTGATAAAATGGTAAAAACTTTCCATTTTAATTTATATACATGTAATAATGATTAAATTATAGCGTATAATACAGCAACATTACAATATGTAACAATAAAATATTTTTGCACTACATTTTATTTAGATTAAATGTTTTGAGTACGACTTTGAGAAAGCTCCATATCTAACTCAGAAAATCGCCGTTTTTTACTCAGCCGGAGCACGAGTATGAGTATGAAAAAGTTTTATAACCTCGATACCTTGAGAACGAGTACGATTTGGAGTGTGAGATCGTACTCAAGAACATTTTATAACCTCGGGGCCAGCTCTTACGATATTGAAGATTGGCGCAGTGTTTGGCATGGAGTTTTGGTTCAGTATGCCCCCCCACTCCACTTTCAGAAACGATTCTAAGTGGCTGTTCAGGATGATCCGGCCCGACAGATTTATATCCTAGAGTACCGTCCCTTGATATAGTTAAATGTGAGTCCATTCACCACACATATTAGTGTCATTAAAACATTATTCAACCATCGCTTTCACCACGCATATTTTTATCATTAAGGTAGACCCAGTGTTTTAGAAATTTTTTGTCAAACCAAACTTTTTTTAAATTGAACAGTTAAATCAAACTAACTAAAGAGACCACAATATTTATACCTTTTTCACGTTTGTTTTCCTACAGTGAGCTTCAGCTCACAAGGTCCAAAAATTCAACAGCCAAATTTTAACACAATTAAGCATGATCTCATAATTTATTAAATTATGCACCAAAATACATTGTATTAGATTAAAATTTAAGGAAATCTAATGATATTCATTAAAAGAAAAAGTATTTTTGATTTTCTACCGAAAATACATGTATATAAATAATATTACATTTATTCTTTACAAGACTTTCCAAAAAAAAATCACAAAATTTCATATTTTTGGAAATTTTGCAAAAATTACACAGTTGACATACTATTTTTATTAAATATTTATTAAGAGTGATATATATTTTGTTCACAAAACACATAGTTAATCTAAACTGACCAGCTAGTTTTTGTTTGATGGTCTCTTGAACATATATACCCCCATATTGTTTGATTTAGTTTTATAAGTTGTTTTTTGCAAACATTGGAAACAATTGAAATGTACCAAATAGACATAATCAAACAGTCACTAAAAAGTATATACTCAATTAAACTGTATTATAATTATTAAAATTTTGGTTTTAGCTGGCAAAATTGTAGAAACAAGTGCAGTAGTACCCCCCCCCCTTTCCGGCAAGTAATTTTCCACCAAGTTTTTTGACATATTAATGGTTTTCCTCTTCTTTTGAAAAATATGAGCAATATATTTGTACTGAAGCCACCAAACCATTCTTGTACAATTCTTGTAATCAAATACATGTAATCTTAAATGATCATTGATGTTTCAAAAACTGTAACCGGAAATTTATCACGCTGTGTAAAAAATGAACCGGACACGAAAGCCACTGGGTCCACCTTAAAATACGGCGATAAAGTTCTGTCATTCGTTCAACTGCATTTGAAATCATGATGATGAGTTTTCATACATACATGTACTCGAATAGGTTTCGGGTCACGTGATCAGGTAATATAAATAGTAGGACCATGCGGTGGCGTGGCACTCTCAGCTCGCTCGTTAGTTGTACGTGTTTTAAATAAGGTAAAATGGCAGATGAAATGGAATGCGGTGATTTTGGACTATCGAACGTAGAGGCAGTTTCATTATTTACTTCCTCACTAAACAAAGCGCTAGAAAAAAAACATAGTAGTTTAATCGTAACAATAGCGGAGCTTACTCAGCAACTTGCAAAAAAAAAAAAAAATAAACCCACCACGGTGAGTAGTGATGCGCACGTGGCAGAGACCGGACCAGCATTTGAATTTAAATACGAGGGGCACAAAATTCAATTCGCTTTCCACCAGGAGAGGTCCCAAAAGTTGGCTAAATTTGAAGGACTGGTTCATGAGGGAAATTTTGCGAAGGCCGTGCTCGTTATTAACGAGAAGAAAGCCGCTCTACAACAAAGAAACAAAGTTCTTAGGTGAAATACCACACCTGGTAAAAGTCACTCAAATTAACAGTAAATTTTTTAGTTATGAAAATGATAATGATAAATAAACTGTACGTATGTCAAATAAGCGAAAAAATTTGCAAATTAATTATGTATAATTACATATAAGAGTTATTGCCCTTTAATAAGAGTAAAACATTACCGTGTCTATGATGCATTTTATGCCTATCACTTACTATTGTTATCATTTCATTTAAGGGTATTTATTTATTTATTTGTTGTCTATTATATCTGGTATCACAATATCAAATAAAAGGGATGTCTTGAACTTTATACAGTGTTTCATATATGAAGAACCAGCACTGTTTCACGAACTCGGGATGTACGGATCACAAGCCCGACACTTTATTCACCCGGCTAAAGAGTAAGTTCTATGTGGTTGTCGATTAAATCCTTTTTATTGCTAGCGCTCTCGGGCGCTAGCAACTACGTTAGTCTTTTTTTTAACTGAAATACGCATGCTCGACTTAACGGTAGGGCATTCTGAGAATACTACTGTAGATAAACTGTACAATGTCAATTTCGTTTTATCATCTACATATAATATGAAGATTTGTGTTTTGTTGTAAATGCTAAAAGTAACAGTAGCTTAAATCTTATTGCCAAGTTATTTCTAAAATTAAAATAAATAGATAGCTTTTCTTAACTACCTTCAAGCTCGGAAAACAACCTCGGATATGTTTTCCAAGCTTGCCGGAGAGGCCCGAGAAGATACGATTGCTATAAAACAGTACCATTAGTTCTACTGATATCTTATTTTTCACCTCAAAATAGAAATTACAGTAAATACAGAATGATTAAAGCACAGTTAATGAGCTATGCCATTGCCGAAGTAAAGCCCACTCTAGATTCACCATTCTGAATTGAGACCCCCACCCCACCCCCAACACAATTCCGGTGCACCACTGTGCCTTCCTATTAATAATTAATCGATTCAGAAAATTAAACCAATGGTTTAGAAATCTACTTTCGTGTTTTATGATGGCTACAGCGCTAGCTCACCAATCTTTTTAAAAGATAAGCTTGTAAAACAAAATGTCGTTTCGATCAGAGGTCAGCCATTTTGTAACGATGTGTTACTAGTATTCCACCTTAAAATTTCCGACCGTCATGGCTGAGACACAGTACACGAATATCTGGACGACCTTCTGGCAGACGGTACTTGAAGATGCTGCTAAGCTTCGTTACGCTATTGGTCGTGCTGCAAGGAAAAACGCGCCTACAGAAGTAGACCGTACGACAGGCGCAGGGGTGGTTTTGCACCCAGTGACTTTTTTCGTGGCTTTAGCCAGTCGTATAGCTCCACCGACAAATTCAGCAATGTAATCTCCAAAGTCGGACCCACAGGATTTAAATTCGGTCACATGGTCAGGGAATGCCCCTATCTTAAAGGACAGCCAATCCCAGCTCTTTCAACACCAAATACTAGTGGAGTTCCAAAACAGTGAAAATAGTGAAGTTGAGTATATGTTTGTATATGTATATGCATAGACCATCTTTTGTAGTTATTCCATTGACAGTTTCGGTCAATATATCAGGTAAAAAACGTTTGGTGTTAGATCTTCGGCATATAAATAAGTTTTTTGAAAAACAAAACATTAAATTTGAAGGTATTAAAGAAGCTATGTATTACGCAAGAAAGGAAAAGTTAATGATCAAGTTTGATTTAAAATCTGGTTATCACCATGTAGATATACATCCTGTATTTCAGAAATAATTAGGTTTTAGTTAGGGAATTGAAGTTAAAAATAGATATTTTGTATTCACTGTTTCGCCTTTCAGGCTTTCTTCAGATTGTCAGAGTATTAGTTTAAGAAATACTTTATTCCAAACTATACATGTTAGTATATAAGCGAATATGGATTGAACAGCAGGCAAAATAGCCTATATTAGTTCTCTCCATCTGTGATCAAGGTATAAATATTTTTATTATACTTTCATGTTTAATACTGAAATCTGATTGGTTTAGACGCAGTTGACAATCAGTTCTCATACCCTCAGCGTTAGCAACACACTTGGCAACGGGCCGATAGAACGAATTGTTACATGCGCGTAAATTATGCGCGTACGGTTCGCCGTAAAACTCACGTCTTATCTATATAAAAGAAGTAAAATTTGCTATAATTTGCTATAAAGTTTGCTATAAAATTAAGACTTTCAGTATAATAAAATAAATAGTGCCTGTTCGGGAGAGTACCAGTTGAAATTGACACCCCTCGAAAACCATTGTCAACTACCGCTTCGCGTCGGTTGACAATGGTTTTCTCGGGGTGTCAATTTCAACTAGTACCCTCCCAAGCAGGCACTATTTATATAATAGTACTAATAGTGTACACTTTTCATAGTTTTACATGGACATTTTACTAACTTATAAAGAAAATAGTAATAAAGGATTTAGTTTAATAACAAAACAATGATAGAAAGAAAAATGTGTCAGAATATTGGTGGAATATTGGACGGTTGTTGTATATCCAGACGATGTTTGGGTTTGTTCCAACTATAATTCATGCATAAAGACAGCTATTTTTTTGCGATAACTTTAGAATGTTCAGGTATTCAAGTTAATATAGAAAGTTCACAATTTGTACCGGTGGATAAGATTATTTGGTTATAGGTTTTTTGTGTAATTTGAGAGATGGAATATTAGTAGTGCCGAATGAAGAAATAAAAAATATTCGTAAGAATGTAGAATCGGTATTGGCTAATATAGAACGAGTGAGTGCGCCAGATGTCGCTTCTTTTGTTGGCAAGGTTATTTCATTGAGACATGGGCTGAGTTCAAGATCGTATCTGCTACGTAGGGCTACGTAGTAGAACGGTAAGCTAGCTTAGCCGCTACGTAGATATTCTTAGCTTTAACATTTTATGCTAAGCATTAAATTCAAGATGGCCACCTTATTTACCACTTTGTAACAAACATGAAATCTCTTTATTTAGTGATATTTTGTTCATCCTTTAAGTTATAATGAAAATTTTAAGATGTATATTTCCGCTTGAAATTAACAAATTATGTGAATATAATTAGACTTTAGTTGAATATCTGAGACCCAGCGGCTAACCTAGCAGTCCGTTCAATAGACCTAGATATCTACGACCTAGCGGCTATGCTAGCTGCTACGATCTGGAATGCAGCTCCGCGTTAGCTAGTATTTGTCAGCTGATGACACGCTTTGTGTAAAAGAACTGGTTGGGATAGTGTATTGAATTTGTCACGTGATTGTGACGTTTTTCTGTAATAAAATTTTGGGTACTTTGCCAAGTTAAAAATTACATACATGGTTTATTTAACCACCATCAAAAATTCTGTTTTCTGATCTTAGTGATTTTGCAGGCATAGGCTATTATTTTGAACAAGATACAAATATTGTACATTATATGTGGAGTGACGTTAATTTATTGCACAGCGATATCACATTCGTAAAAATTTTTGAACAAGTACTAGTATATCCTTCCAGTTTTACACTGAAATTTGAAAAGAAAAATGAATTTAAATTGTGATCAAGAAAATGTTGGTTCCTCATTCCCTATAATACATATGCAGCGTTCATTTGAAATTTAAAAAAAAATGAATGGAAATGAAAATGTTGGTACCTTATTGCCTATAATATAGCGCTCATGAGAAGCGTGATCCAATAAGTGATTTACTTTTAGATCATCTTAAAATATAAAATATATAATAATGCTGTGACAAACCGACAGCAATCCCTACCGTATGGTATCAGAAGTTACCGCCCCTTTCCTGATATAAGACCGGTTTACATAACTAACATTCAAAGATAC
The DNA here is from genome assembly GCA_020458035.1 of Magallana ariakensis. Classification (NCBI taxonomy): domain Eukaryota; kingdom Metazoa; phylum Mollusca; class Bivalvia; order Ostreida; family Ostreidae; genus Magallana; species Magallana ariakensis. The sequence goes on from CM035812.1 coordinate 302,610, forward strand.
ATCTGTACTCAAGGCAGAGAAAGAGAGATAGAGGTATCACACCGGTAATTGTTTTCACTATATAACACTATAGAGGGAAAAAAATTCTTAAAAATCAGTTTGTATTTCTCATGACAAAATATTCGGAGGAAATGTTATTTGTTACCTATCTCATCAGCTAACACCATAAAAAGGGCACACGATACGGCATTTTCTCAAAATATCTAGCTTCAAACAGGTCTACCCTCAAAACCACGTGTTTTCTGTTTGTATGTAAACAGACTGCACACTCCCAAGGAAGCTGCTGCATGTGCCCTGAAAGAAGTAGTCCCTGTGAAAAAAGATTATCATCTAACAAAATACATGAAATATCCTTCTCAGTGGTACAAAAATTTTTTAAACTGAGTAAAGGAAAATGTAAAAATGCAGTCAAGGAAAAAAATAATTCTGAAGTATATATGGAACTACAATTGACTAAGTTCATTTTGATTGGTCGATTACCGGTGTGATACCTTGAAGGGACTGTAAAGATGTCAGATCCCTTTCAAATTTGCACCTCAGAATTCCCATTCAACTGTCACCAAATCCCTAAAACCCTGTCATCAAGCTCCCTCTATTTCTTTAGTTATTGAGGATTTATCTCCCTTACTCAGACTGAAGAAAATAGCACAGAGGAAACACATTTGGAGCATGAAAACATGCATGATCTAAGGCCAATTTTTATCCTTAAAACAATGAATTACAAAATCATCTTGGTATCAAATCAGAGTATATACATTCTTCCTTACATCAAATCAAAAACATTTCATTAGAGTCACTTCATTATGTAATCATTGCATAACAAAGAAGAAATTTACTCTATTGTTCATACATTTTATATCTATATTGTGAATTATCCAGTAAAAACTGAAATCTGTATCTGGTAAATTTATATATCAGGTAAAGCCTGTTTACTTGTCTACACACTGCCATGCTCACTTTTATCTAAAAGCAGCATGGTAACACAGGACAGCACAAATGATATCAGCATGTAATGGAGCTCAGATCTGTCCTGACAACCATAAATCTTGCTTTGATGATAAGAATGTAAAAGAAACAACTGGGATGCAACTTCATTTTGTGATTTATGTAACATTCTATCTGTAGAGCAAAAGTAGCCATGAAATTTCAATTGGACACATTTAATTACACCCCTCATCAAGCCATCCCTATAGAATTTGAAGAGAATTACTGAACAATGATGATTGACACATCTTAGATAATTTACAGCAAGAGCAATAAGCATATAGAAGGAGTAATTTAATAAGGCAATGCATTTCTGAAGCATATTTACAAGAGAAATCACAGAAGTGCATGCCATATCACAATACTAAAATAAGAATCAGACCATCCCTCATAGTTCTAGATATGGGTGGGGCATCTATATTGTACCCATACAAGTTACATGACATGATTCCATTCAAATTTTGATTTTCATTATATAGAATATGACAGGTGTACTGGGGTAACCATATAAAAAATAGCAATATCTCCTTCTATACATTTTAACATTGACTAATATCTCAATATCTTATGTCATTCAAACATAAATATCAATATTTGTACTTTGTAAATAAGGAACTCCCCTTAAAATGTGGCTGGAAACTGATTTTTTGGCTATATTGCATAAAAACATTTTCAGGTAAAGTGAAATCCATTGGTTCTTGAGGATGAAAACCATGAACAGCTCCTAGATTCAATCATGATGATATTATGTATACTTGACTCCTAAGGACCTTCTTAACTAAATGCATTAAACCTATTTCCTACACAAAATATGCATCTGGGTGATCATGTAAAAGGTGTTTAAGCATGTTTTTGCCTGAAATATATCATCAATGGGAAACTCAATGTAAAATAAACATAAACATAGCACATATTTGTACAAATCCTCTCATTCCTTGACTCATGGCTCTGTAGGCAGTGAAATCAAATCTCACATAAGGTGAGCTAAAATCAAAGAAATTTAAGTTTTTGTCAAAATAGTCCTTCGATAAAATGTTTGTGTTCTTCTTCGCAATGTTTCGCACTTGTCGCTTAATTCTGAGACTTGCGCGTAAACTCAAAATTGGTCATTCGATGAAAAACTAGTCGCTGCGTACTCTTACGACAAAGTCTGAGGGCATCATTTATGACTGCGTTCAACTGATCTGCACACCTTTACAGCATCTAGAATACAGAAACCAATTTCTTAAGCTCCACTGACTTCATATCATCCATTTCCTAAGGGGTTTTTTTTATTATATATTGAAAATTATGTGTTTTCCACACCAAAATTCATTATTTTTCATATTTATTTCATTGCAAAATTTTAAAAGCATTTTTCAATCTTCAGACTGCATAAAATAATTTCTTTCATCAAAATTTGACATAAAATACTGAAAACTGGCATCTACATGCATTTTTACATGTCAACATACAGCCCTTCAAGGTATCACACCGGTAATTGTTTTCACTATATAACACTATAGAGGGAAAAAAATTCTTAAAAATCAGTTTGTATTTCTCATGACAAAATATTCGGAGGAAATGTTATTTGTTACCTATCTCATCAGCTAACACCATAAAAAGGGCACACGATACGGCATTTTCTCAAAATATCTAGCTTCAAACAGGTCTACCCTCAAAACCACGTGTTTTCTGTTTGTATGTAAACAGACTGCACACTCCCAAGGAAGCTGCTGCATGTGCCCTGAAAGAAGTAGTCCCTGTGAAAAAAGATTATCATCTAACAAAATACATGAAATATCCTTCTCAGTGGTACAAAAATTTTTTAAACTGAGTAAAGGAAAATGTAAAAATGCAGTCAAGGAAAAAAATAATTCTGAAGTATATATGGAACTACAATTGACTAAGTTCATTTTGATTGGTCGATTACCGGTGTGATACCTAGAGACGCCGTGCAAGCAAGTTGGACGAGGCGGTGCGTAGACAATTCGTACCTAGTGTCACCAGGACCACTGCCATCTATCATATTTACACACATATATATACGAGTGTTGGTTTTGTATAGGGGGTACCATGTTATTGCCTGACGTCATGACGTCAGGCATATCTAAGGTTTAAAATTTCTGTGACGGTCAGACCGGTTCGAATACCAGCGCCAGATAGCTTAGTTGGTAGAGCACCTGACTAGAGATTCAGGGGGCCCGGGTTCGAATCCCGGTCTGGCCCCTCATTATTTCTCCCATCCCGTTACATTTGGTGCCGTGACCAACCCCTGGAACTGACAGGTTAACTCCTGATTTTCGAGGGCGAAGATCATTTAAGGGGGGAGGAATGTGACGGTCAGACCGGTTCGAATACCGGCGCCAGATAGCTCAGTTGGTAGAGCACCTGACTAGAGATTCAGGGGGCCCGGGTTCGAAACCCGGTCTGGTCCGTCATTATTTCTCCCATCCCGTTACAATACCAAAGGTGTAAACTGTTACTCTGATGCAGGCATTTTTAGTTTATTGGCAAAATGTCTTAATTTATAAGTATGTATTACAGTACAGATATTCTTACATGTAGGCCTAATACATGTTTAAGTGGCAATAACTTTTTTCGATATTTTTTTTTTCAAATTCAGATGAGTGATTAAGACATTGATAAATATATTTTCATAAACTTTTGGTCTTTCAACATGTTCAACAGAAAAACTAAATGTTACTCATTTTTTAGATAAATGACATTAAAAAAACCCAAAAAACCACAAAAACAAACCAAAAAACATAGGCCAGTAACTTCAACAAGATATTTCCACAGAGTGAAATGTTTATCAGGGACCCAGTCTTTTATCAAGGGGTCTGGGAGTCACCCAAGGTCTCCAGTGGGTCCAGGGGAGATAGTTCTATTTGTTGATTGGTATCTCTTATTGAAACCACTTTTATCTACCGGTACATCTACACAACTTACCCCCTCCTCCCTTAGCTGAAGTAAGTGACAACAGTTTTTTTCTTCAAACCTTTACATATACATTACATGTATTACACGATTTCGATGGTTTGTTTCCGGGTCACATGGGTCAGCCATTTCATTTCATTACGGTATTGAAAAAATTGGAGACTTTCCCGTCCGTTCCGAGGTCACTGGCATGATAAATTGAAGAAGTAGACTACATTGTAGTATATATGATATGACAAACCTTTTGTTTCACGGGGAACAATTATCTAAATGGATAGAAATAACTTCCCAAATCTGTCTATCGTCTGGTTGACATACCGTCATATGTCACAGCTTCGCCACCAACAAATTTCGACCCCAAGTCGTTTCGGTCCTAGATAATGAATATATACCGGTATTCAAAATAAAAGCTATTCGAATATTAAGTTTTTAATGTATTAATCGGTCAACCTATTTTTCATTATTACTTAATTTCATCTTTATATTACTTAACATATATTTATTTATATACTCGAAGTAAACACTTTTTTAAGGGGGGGGGGTGCGGCAAACAGGCAAACGACTTCATATATAATTTTAAGAAAATGTCAAACCTTGAGGAAGGATGTGTGATGGATCCTAAATTTACAGAGTGATTGGGGTGGATCCTATCCAGAATTTCTGTACAGCTAGTGGGTGGAATGGTGGATTCACTTCTGTAATACAAAAAATGTCATGTACATAAAAATGGTTTTGAGACCACGGATGACTTCTAAAGCAATCCCGTATTTCAACATATTGAATCTACTGGTCAGTTTCGCTGTTTATGCTTTGTTTTATTAATTCATGTCAAATTTCATGATTCGTTTGTGAAATAAAAATTTTAGAATTGTCTTTAATTTGGACGGCAATCTTGCTATCTCTAGCATTCCTGTCCAGTCACGATGAATTTTGTTCGTTTTATAACAGAATGTCTTATTCTGACTGACACCGGAAATCGTGTTTATTTCAGCAGCAAAAACATCGCACTTGTTGAACTGAAAACAAGCACTTAGATCTCTAATTATGTTCCTGGTGACGGCGGGGCCTGATGAAGCCCTATTTCACTTAGCCCGCTAAGTTCTCTCTCTCTCTCTCTCTCTCTCTCTCTCTTTCTCTCTCTCTCTTTCTATCTCTCTCTCTCTCTCTCTCTCTCTCTCTCCATATATTAGAATAAAGTCATTCCAAACATAAGAATAATTTCAAATATTAGATATATAAGGAAAATAGTTCTTGTTCGACCTGCAATACCATGCGCGGATCTGGGGGGGGGGGGGGTCGGGGGGGGGGGGGTCTCGACCCCCCCTGGAAAATGAAAATTTATTAAATTTACATCTAATAGTAAAATTATCGCAAATATGCCTCGGACCCCCCCTGGCAAACACAATTATCCTTCGGACCCCCCCCCCCCCACCCTGAAAAAAATTTCTGGATCCGCGCATGAATACACTATTTTTAATGCAATTGCACTGTTTCAACCGCGTGCGTTGTTGTGGCGGCGGCTTGTCTTTGATGCTGGCGAAGCGACCGGACGACTGAGTCTAGCGAGCTGCTGACGTAAACTTTGACTCTCACCAAGTGGGAAAATTTACGGTGGCTGCCATAGGACATATGCTTGAGATATTTTTTTTAAATTCGTGGCCACGAAATAAAAGTCGTGGCCACGAAATAAAAGTCGTTCCCACGAAATAAAATTCGTGGCCACGAAATAAAAGTCGTGGCCACGAAATAAAATTCGTTCCCACGAAATAAAAGTCGTTCCCACGAAATAAAAGTCGTGGCCACGAAATAAAAGTCATGGCCACGAAATAAAATTCGTTCCCACGAAATAAAAGTCGTTCCCACGAAATAAAAGTCGTTCCCACGAAATAAGTTTCGTTTCTTGAAATAAAATCCTGAATATTACAACGGATGCTTTTTCGCGCGGAAAAGGACGAAGGCCGAAGGGACGAGTAAATATAGGTAAAGTTTAATTATATTTATTTAAAAGAGAGTCGAAACTACTAAGTTACAGGTTTATATATTTATTTAACTTTTTAACATGACCAGATGGTTGTTTGTGCATAAGTAAACTTAAATGATGCGCATAACCAATGATAACGTTAGACCAATGTGCAACTAGGAAAAATAGATTGAGTTGTCTCCCTTTGCGGGGAAACCATGTGAAACCCAATATATTTCGGCGTCCTTGTGATATATTTTACTTCAATGTATGGGTAGTCCAATTATTTGGCAATCAAACCGGATTTTTAATGTCAATTTACATTACTGCTACAAACAACATTGGCGAAACTATAGTGTGAGAAATCAATGGGGTTTTTCCCAAAGATGGCGGCCAAGGGGGCATTATTACATGTATAATGTGACTAATGTCATTTTGTCATTTACACAGATGCTTGGAGACGGGACCCCAATTGCTTTAGATTTAGCAAATTTGATGTTTATTAAAATGTATTGATGTAATTCATGGTTTATTTGAAATTTAAAAGAAATCATGCTTGTACACTGGTACATACATGTATACATATATCAGCACCAGCACAATCTCATGATTTAGCTATATAGCTTGAAAAAGCTTTATAGCTTAATAAAGCTATTTAGAATAGCTTGATAAATATACAAAAAAATGCAAGTTAATTACCCCTCATATTTATACCATGGACCATTAAAAAAGCAATCCTTATTAAATTTGGTTTTAACATTGCTGCTTTTGCAGTTTTGAACACTTTTAGTTTTAAGCAAAAAATATATTTCCATTGTGTGGTAAACTGTCCACCACCTTGTGTGCACTGAGGGGTGGATAAGTATGATTTCTTTACATTGTGCTGAATTATTACCAATCAATTAATCATGTTTACCATAACTGCATGACTTTCTTTCTATTTCATTCAAGAAGTAACTGTGGGGTCATGACTCAATTGGCCCAAAACTTTCAGAAATTTTGAATGCAAAGTCTCTAAAAGAGACACAAATTGATAAGTAATCTTTACATGCATTGTTTACAGAACAGTTCAAAGTTGAAAAGCATCACAGCACTAAAGTTTGATTTTGTTTGCAAGCTGAAAAATATACTCATTTATGAAAACTGTATGACAAAAAAACTAAATCAATTAAGCTATACTAAATAGCTTTATAAAGGTATATAGCTAAATCCGGAGATTGTGATGGACCTGTATATTTCAAAACACATGCAAATATACATAGCATGTGCAACAAGTGTGCAACATATATTTATATATGGTCACATAACATAAAAACATTCTGTATATAAATATATTACCTGTCATTCAATTCTTATCTGACTATTTGTGAAAAAAGTAATACAATTTCAGTAAAATATAATTTCAGAATCTACTTATACATGTATGATTGTATCTAAACTAATTTAAAAATCAAAATATTTGACATGTTAAAATTAACCAATGACTTTATCAACCAACCAATGTTTTCTTTAAAGTATTTAAATATGACTTGTATGTATAGACTATGTAAAATATGTTTTATATGTGGTCACTTATAAAAAACAATGTGTCTGAACTCTGAAGGCTAGTGAGTGAAAAAATCTGACAAGTCAATGACTGGACATATATTTCATTTACTAACAGCACCAACATACTTACATAGCAACATGTTTACTTTAAAACAGTAAAAGGTGGTGAACAAACTGTTAAATGTTGTGAACAAACTCAGGTTTTACATTGCAAAATCTATTAAAAACCTCAAAAGTATAAATAATTATAACCAACATTATTAATTTATTATTTTAACTCAAAATTTAACTGCATGCAGTGATAAACTTTACTGCTGTAAGTACTTTAAATGCCACTGAAATAAGCCTTTAGGACCATTACATGTTAAATTTTTCCAATGTGACTATATAACCATTGGTATTTGATGAAAAATGCATTTACATAACATTTGATACATGTAATTCATTGTCTTGTTTGAATATTCACAATTAAATTACACAAACTTGGATTTTTAAAAAAGAAAAACTAAAGTATTTTTAATTTACACATAAACTAAATAATATATATAGGTGTAAAAGAATTAAGGAAGATAAAACACATGGTTCCCAATTTTTATTGCCTTGACCTCTTAATTGTTGAGTAAAAGTTCAGAGATATATATATAATTATACACATACACACATGTAATTGCATGTAGCACAAGTCCCAGCCCCTGCAGTTGTCAATTACTGTACATTAATTTCAGTGTGTTTGATTAAATCCATTTCAGATTTGAAATTAGAAAATGGAAGATTTTATGAAAGAAAGGGGAATTGCAGATGAGGTGATCAAGAGATTTATTAAAGAGAAGGTAATTGAATTTTTAATTTCCAATTGGGGAAGGGTACATTTTCATGTTAAAAAAAAAAAAAAAACACCAAAAACCCAAATGCAGTGTCCTAAAAAAAAATAGCCTTGAAGATGAAGTGTCTAATCATAGAATATATCATAGTTGAAATTTGCATTTTGTAATAATTTAATTTTATTTGTAACAAGCATTTTGATTGGTTAAACACACAGAAAAAAATTAATTTATTTTGTATAACCTGGTTAGCTTATGTAGCCATGTACCCTTGACAACCCCATATTCATGCACCTGTTACAGTTTTTTATGCAAATTCAAAATGCAAAAAATAAATAATTTCTATCTTTAATAACTTTTTTTTTATCTTTTAATTAAATTATTCGCGGATTATAAAAAAGCCTGCACTGCCTCAAACCAGGTTATATCAGATAATCTGGGCAAAAATTTAAAACATTCCTTAAAGGTATAGCTATGCAAAGCTAAATTAATAAACATAAGTTCTGTTGAGCTTTCTTCTATTGTGAGGTATCCCAAATATTTGACTTTACCTCTCTCTTAAATTTTGTCCAGATTTAGAGATTTTAATAAAACAAAATTAACAGTAAAATAAGTTTTTTTGTATAGATGACTGTTCAATATGTATAAAAATCAACTCAACCGTCATTTTCAATTTTGACAGAATGGAACCATAAAATAATTCAGAACATTTTTTTAGCTTTTATAGTTCCTGACGAAATTGTAGGTTGTTTAAGATATTACAGTGTAGAAAGACAACTATTTTTATAATGGATATAATAGGCCTATACATATATAAATTAAGATTTATTCCCTGTGTAAGTTATTTTTGATAATTCATTTTTTTCCTTTTTGATTTTTTATTCAAGTTTTTATCTCGGAAACAGCTAGTACAGTACTACTTAAGCAACTCGTACTGTATACATGATATATATCTTTGTTTTTTATCAATGAGGCGGATGAAATTATTTACTCATGTACATAAAAATTAGTTATCATTTTCTAGGCCGTCTGATACTTCAGTTGTCCCCAGAAAAAAATGGGAACATTTTAGCTCACCTGAGCTTTTCTAGCCAGTTTTTGTCCGGCATCCCTCTGTTCTTATGTAAACTTTTTGAGTATTAGCTCACATGAGCCAGTGGCTTTTTAGATGAAAATTTGTCTTTGTTGTAAACTTTTCATATTTTCTGAACTACTGGGCCCATTTCAACTAAACTTGGCACAAAGCATCCCTTTTGAAATGGCTTTTAAGTTTCGTTAACTAAAGGGCCATCCTCATAGTTCTTGTACTGACTTCAACTAATTACTTAAGATAATTTTATACACTAAAAAGCTACTAGCTATTTGCTTTAATTATTAGAATGTCTCCCAATAGACTCCCATATGCAATTTTAAAATTTTAACCTTCAACCCACCCCACCCCACCACAACCTTTTCCACCCCATTCTTACCCACAATGGTAAAAGCAATACTAATTAAACAGAATATTAGTATTTGATATAACTTATCTAAACTATTTTAACATATATTACAACCTTTCGCTTCTTGAGAAAAAGTATTCTATGTGTTGGTTTATACTAATTTCTATTCATAAACTTTGAACCCCTGTTAGGGAAGTCTTAGAGTTGTTTACATGAAAATTTTCACTCTTCATTTTTAGCTCACCTGAGCTGAAAGCTCAAGTGAGCTTTTCTGATCACCCGTTGTCCATCGTCCGTCTCTCTGTCCATCTGTAAACTTTTTACATTTTAAACTTCTTCTCTAAAACCACTTGGCCAATTTCAACCAAATTTGGCACAAAGCATCCCTATGGAAAGGTGATTATAAATTGCAGAAATGAAAGACCGATCTTTATTCGAAACAGAGAAAATCTCAAAACTGTAGAAAAAGGGGGGTGCATTTTAAAAAATCTTCTGAAGAACTACTGAGTCAAATTCAACGTAATTTAGCATAAATAATCCTTATGGAAAGGAAATTATAAATTGAAAAAATTAAACGGGGCATGTAGATTTCAGTCCGGTCAGTTGCTTCAGAGCTATGAATTAACACTAATTTTTCGTAGGAGGGAATCGTACTTGGTAGATGTATAGATATAATTCATGTTTCCAATTCATGTGACATTTTAAATTTTGTAAAATATAGGAGCAATGAAGCTTGTTAAAATAGCATTGCAACAAGTTTTCAGTTGCTAAAGTTCACTGGATGTAGGACAGTTTGTTTTCTTGCCAGGGATGATCAAAGTTTTCTCATTAGTAAAGTTTACCCTGCCAGTTTACATTTCTGGTGATAAGAGTGAATTTCTCAATAATTGCTTAATAGTCCTTTTATATGCCACCATTTAACAAATAAAAGAAAGGTTCAATACCTAAGTATATTTTGCATGCATTGAAATACACATACATGTGCTTAAAATAATGTCACCTTTTGACTTTAACGATCTGAATCTCTTTTCAGATTGATGTAAATGTAGTCTCTGCAATGACAGATCCACAGTTGAAAGAATTTGGAGTCGTTCAGTTTGGGGACCGCATAGCTGTACGGGCCTTTGCAGCCAAAGAGAGTGAGAAAAAGTCAACCAAACAACTTTTAGAAAGAGTTAGAAGTAAACTAGAAAAGAAAACTGAGAAACCCAATGATGACAATAAATCTTGTCAAAACTGGCAAGCATTGCAAGGAAACAAGAATGCAAAAAAAGTGAAAAGAAGAGTGGAAATGGGATGGCTGATGAGAGAAGGGGAGAAAATCAAACAAGTTAGACTTAAATCTGGAGGAGGCACTCGCCATTTATCATTCTATAGTGATGATACAATAGAAGTTGTGAAAAAAAAAGCTGCAGATGTTTTCTTTCCTAATGGACATTCATTTTATTATGGGGAAATTGAACAATTCAATGTTTCAGTCACTAATTTTGACACTCAAAAACTGGATTACAACTTAACTGTTAACAACCTGTATAGCACATCCCATGTAAAAATATTGAGACTTTACCTTTTTACTGAGGCAAAGTTTGATGAGGATTCATCAGTTGTTAGTAAAGAATGTAACAACAAAAGATTTAAATTGAACCATGATGACAGTTCTAAATCAGACCAACCTTCAACAAGCACAACTAAGGACAGTTCTTACACAGACCAACCTTTAACAAGCATGCCTAAGGACAGTTCTTACACAGACCAACCTTTAACAAGCATGCCTAAGGACAATTCCAAATCAGAGCAGCCTTCATCAAGCACCACAAAGGACAGTTCAAAATCAGACCAACCTTCATCAAGAGCAACAGAGAACAGTTCTGAGTCAGTCTCCCAACCTTCAACAAGCACGCCGAAAGACGATGATTTTTTACCTGATCCTTTCCAACCATTTCCAGATTTGATGATTTTTGAAAACATTCCGAAAAGTTTACTAAATGAAGAAGCTGATGAAGAGATACAATTTCATGTGACTGATGAAGAAAAGCAAATGCAGCAATCATTACTTGATAACTTTAGTGAACTGAATGAAACACTGCAGAATGAGTTTGTAGTTTTGAAGTTGCATAGAGGTCATGTCCTGAATGAACTTGAAGATTTTTTTATGCAAAACGATTTTAAGATGAGACATCAAACGTTACAGATTAAAATGATTTTACCAAATGGAGAAACAGAAAGTGCGGAGGATAGTGGAGGAGTTTTAAGAGATTGCTTAAGTGAGTACTGGAACAGTTTTTACACAGAAAGGACAACAGGAAACAAATTAAAAGTTCCAGTGTTGCTTCATACTGTTAATGGATCAAGGTGGCAAGCAGTGGGAAAGATCATAGCTATTGGTTATTACTTTGAAAAATACTACCCTAGTCAATTAGCTAGTTGCTTTTTGGAATATGCTCTCAATGGAGATACCATTCCAGAAAATATCATTTTGTCGCAATATTTGGAGTTTCTTCCTCAGAGTGAAAAAACAATTGTCACATCAGCTTTGGAGAACTTTGAAAGAACAGACCAAGATGATTTGATGGATTTTTTAGAAGATCATAAAGTAATTCTCAGGCCAACAAAAGAGAACATCAGGAGGATTATTATAGATACTGCTCACAAGGAGTTAATACAGTGCCCAACTTATGTAGCGGATTGTTGGCATGAAGAGCTGAAAAACCTGAAACTACTTCTGCCAAAACCTTTTCTTGAAATGGGTGAATTTGAACCAAACTTTAAAAATGTATGGAAAACTCTTACTTGGTCCACAGAAGTGCCCAACAAAGATATTCAGCTCTTTATGAAAAAATACCTGAAAGAACAGTCAGAAGAACAGTTGAAAAAATTTCTGAGATTCTGCACAGGTAAGAAAACGTCCACATGAAATTTGAAAGTCAAAACAATGTACAGAAAGGTGAAAGAAATAGTAATTAGATTTGTATTAGTCCTATGTTTCCCTTCATCTTGCATGTCTTAGGTCAATTGTTATTGTCTACGAATTTTGAATGTTAGAAAATGAGTTAACAGTTTTTCAAAAATCTGTGCATAATGATCAAACAACACACAGTGGTTATCTTCCTGACATGACTATTCTGTATCATTGGAGATGTTTAGCAAATGAATGTGTATGTGTACCTGTATTTGAAGAAGATAACTTCACTTGGAAATGTATGGTCCTTGTTGTGCGTTTTCTTGTTCAAGAAAAATGACACATCTGACTTTCACTTCATTTTTTAGATAATTACTGGCTTGTAGTCTTTATGGAACACAAGTAAAGCTAATGAAAGATTGGTCATGTATTTTAAATTTGTATATTCAAGGATTTTTTCCAGCTGCTTGATGCATTTTTAGGTCACCTGAGTCACTCAGGTGACTTATTGTAATTGGTTTTGTGAGGTGTGTGACATGAGTTAACAACTTTACATTTTTAACTTCTTCTTAAAAACTATAAGGCCAATTGTTACCATTTTTTGGTGTGTAGCATCTTTAAGGTAAGATGAATCAAAATTGAGAATTCATAGACTACCAACACCAGGGGGTGCCATAGGTGTGGTCAAATATACCCAAAATATGGCCAAACTTTCAAAAATCTTCTTCTATATACTTCCACACATGTGGGGAAAAACTTTATGCATTGTAATGATATCCATGAAGCCCTCTACCAAAATTTCGAAATTCATGGCCCCTGGGTCAGGGGTTCAGGCCATAGGGTGGGACTAATATAGCCATAGCTGCAATAATGTAGCCCTGTCCGATGTTTTTTATCTGATGTTTACTGGAGAGGGCTACAATTCCATAGTAACCATATAACTCTGTAATGGTGCAAAATTGTTTTTTTTAATGCGGCTGACTTCGGTCTGAAAAGATAGTTTTTATGTTAGACTTCTTTTAGATAAAATGATTTATTAATTCAGGTTGAACAAACTAACCGTATATATATATCAAAACCAGATAAAACACACCAGCATGTTTACCAGTCGTCTTCTTCAGCAGCCATGACAGTTCTCACGTGATTTTATGGGATTTACGCTTTGAGTTTTGATGGGCTTAATAACGTGAATGTCAGTGTAAATAAGCGATCTTACTTTGTTCTATCACTAAAACATCATTTAAGGAAAGGATATATAATGGAAAGTTCATATTTACCGCGTTATTTATGTTTAAAATGGGGGAATTCCTATATTCAGCTCAAGATCCGCTCCTAAATTTTCATTGGCTGTCCCAAAATAAAACCGATCAAGGTCAGTAAACATGGCGGACAAATTTAACTTGCATTGTTGACATACACGAAAAATAACTGATATATGGACTATACTTGATAATTTTGGATTAATTTATGCCATACACAACTACAATGTTTTGAGTTCAGGTAAGAAATGCAAATGTTATTGTCATTTATATACAATTTGAGCCAAAATTGATGCGGGAGTGAATTACTCCCGCACTTGCACCATTACGGAGATTCTATGGAGTTGTAGCCCTCCCCCCCCCCCCCCCCCCCAAAAAAAAAAAAACCACCAATCGGGAGAGGGCTACATTATTGCAGCTAATATAGCCATATAGTAAAAGTGTGTCATAGTTTTCTTAGAAGAAAATCTTCTTTTCTACTCCCATATACATTTAGAAAAACTAAATAGATGATTATGATGCCCATTATATCCTCAACCTAAATTCATAGTTCAGGCCCTAGGACAGGGCCAATATGTCCATGTAGTGAAAAGTATTTTAAAAATCTACCAGGGGTAAGGAGTTTATGGGTCCACCCCTAAAACACAGTTGTTCAGATATCTCTAGAACGGTCAACAATTCTTGAACACTTGTTGAACAAAAATGTTTATATTTACGAGACCTTTCATTTGATATCAAGAAAAAGGGGCTGACCCCTCAAATTAGGGGCCAGGAGGGCTCTAAAGTCTTTTAAAGAAACTTTTTCATGAGCAATAAATTGTTATTAATCACAGAAGCAAAAAAAAAAGCTTATTAAGCTGAATTTAAAACTGAAATCCGTTTTTTAAATTGAACAATGCATTACAGAAATGTTCGGGTTGAAAAATTGATTTTTCTGAAAAATTTTATTCCGCGTTCTTGGTTAAGAAAATAGTTAAAAGTTCAAAGTTAGATTAACTCGTACCAAAAATAATTCGATGATTGTTAAGTTATTATTGAACATAATCAGATTTATTTGTTAAGTCGTTCTTGGAATTGTTAAGATGCTTGTCAATTAGAACTTTGAATCATTCAGATTTTGTTAAGTCATACCAAAAAGCATTCAATTGTTATTATCTTTTTTTTTTAAGTTACACTTGTTATTGATTTTCGAAATCTGCTTCTTACAGGAACTTCCAACTTTACTTTTGACGTTAACAGAAGACCCACTCGTTGCTCTGCAACAAGCTTTGCTCTATTTTTTTTTTTTTTTTTAAATTTTCAAGGTGCGGATATAATGCTCCATAAAGAGATAACGGTACAACTGGTTCCTGCAGCTTCAGATTTTTCAAGGAGGCCAATAGCCCATACCTGTGGATGTATGCTAGAAATTCCAAATAATTATTCAAGCTTTGTTGAACTAAGGAATGACTTCAATGCTGTTTTGAATGCTGAAATATGGGCAATGGACATAATATGATTAAAGGTACATTAATTATTTTCATTTAAAAGCTTCTAACTTCCTGAATGAAAAAGATTATAAGTAAGTAATAGTAAGTAATAGTTTTATTTCCAATTTTGAGCCCAGAGGGCATACAAGATTATAGTTATTAGAGAGAAATGTCTAAAAGAGAGATTCTACATACAAAATAATCCATACACATACATGAATATGTAACAGCCGGGCAAATGTACATCAGTATGTCGTAACATATTAACAATATACATATAATATGTAGTCATAAAAGTATAGCTAATACAGATACAAAGATGGTATCATGATCTGTATAAGTATTATACCCGGTACTAGTAATACTAGTTCATTTAGATCTCAAAGTATTCTGTCTCTGTCCATGGGCCTATTTTTTGTCTAAATTTGAACAAGAAATATTAAAAATTGATAAACGCTTAGACTAAAACTATTGAACATTTATTACATTGAACAATCTAAAAGGTATGAGCTCTTATATTCTTGATTGACACAGAAAACCTATGAGCCCTCTTTGTTATTACTTGAATACCTATTCTTTTGTTTGTAGGAGCTAGAGGCTGATCTATGTGCCAGTAGACAATATGAAATGGACACGTACACAGATAATGTACTGACATTCCTTTTTATAGTTTGTTTTCTTTGATTTATTGAATTGAACTTTTTAGATGCCCTTTGGGATCTTAATTGTCCATCTAAAAATAAGATACAGTATATTATGTTCCGTCTAATATTTCAGTTTATTGTTTTTTCTGTTATATAAAAAATCACAATGGAGTTTCCATTTCCGTCTCTGTACAAAAATGTAATACATTTTTTTTTATTGCTTTTGTCATTGCTTGTTGTAGTTGCCTGATTATTTCTATCATATTTTAGAGGAATTAAAAGTCACTTTTGATTATCAGCCAATTAAGGGCATACAAATATAGTTTTGTAACTTCTTGTAGTTTGTACATAGTAGCCCATAGTAAATCCATATTCATTTGAATTCACAAAACTTTGATAGTTAAACAATTAGAAAGAGCAACTTTCATCACAAAAGTGTACAAAAGCTATTAAATCTTACAATATTTTCTGATACAAACTTTCAATTTATTGATTGACAAGTAACCATTAAATATCTGCGTGTTTTTTTCCCAAAAGTTGATAATTTTGGACCCTTGGATCTAGAGTTTGGATAGTCTGAGATTCCCCGCCTCTTGCCCCCTTCTTTTATTAAAGCATTGAATGCTTTTTTTGGACTAATACCTAATATTTAATTTGTCTGCATGGCCTGGTGGGTTATAGGACCAACAGCATCCAATAATAAGCATTGATTCAATGCTTATATTTTTATAGTGATGTTTATTTGTATGAATTATTTGTGTGTGATCATCATTTTAAGACCATTATATACACTCTTTGTCAGGGATGTGAATACTAGTAATAGATGAAACAGCTGTAACAGAGACATGTTTTGCCTCTGCTGGGGTTCGAACCCGGGTTATCTGGCATGCCAATCGAGCACTACCGATTGAGCTAAAGGGTTAACCCACAAGCCAGAGCTAGTAGGAATGCCATATACCTGACTCTTCCACACAGTCATAAAACATGTTATTTAGTTTGCTCTGCGGCTAAAATTATAGTGCCAGGAATTTTCTCAATAAATAGTAACAATTAGATATTATTTAATGATTGTTTCTCATAAGTTCAAATCAAATGTATTATGTACGTAAGGTTAATCATTTTATTAGGGACTCGCTCTGCGGGCGTCCTTTAGTGATCAATCTGTCCGTCCATCCATCCGGGAATGCTTGTCCGGAGCATATCTTCTTTCCCCTTTGCCCAATTTGGCTCATACTTCACCCACAGAGAGCCTTTGGGTAAAGGGTGTGCAGTGACTTTGAATCATGTTTCTAGGTCCAAGGTTAAGGTCATAGCAGAATTATAAATAAAATTGTCTGGAGCATATCTTCTTTCCTCTTGGTCCAATCATACTTCACTCACAGATTGTCTATAGTCAAAGGGTGTGAAGTGACCTTGAATAAAGTTTGTAGGTCAAGGTCATATTTGACCATTCAAAAATTGGTTTTCAGCGCATATATGCTTTCCACTTAGCCCTATTTGGCTCATACTTCAGATAAACAGAGCTTATAAATAACAGGTTTGTAGTGACCTTGAAGCAATTTTTAAGGTCAAATGTGAAGGTAATAGCAGAATTATATGAAAAATCATTGTTCAGAGCTTATCATGATGCCTTTAATTTGGTAAAAGGATATGCAGTGATCTTGAATAATATCGGTAGATTAAGTGTCAAGGTCATATCAGGTCAAACAAAAATCCTGTTTTAAGAGCATATATATATACTCTCCCTTTTTGGCTTATACTTTACTTAAACAGAGGTTCTTGGTTAACCTTAAACAAAGTCAATGTGAAGGTCAAGGCAGATCTCTTTACCTATGAATTTTTCAAAATTGTACCCCCCCCCCCAAAAAAAATGATGCTGCATGAACTGGGAAGGATCAAGTGCACGTCATAGGTTCACATTTATTAATTCATTTTTTATGCAGCTTACAAAAAAAACATATTCTTTTAACGGAAACTTTAATCACACATGCCATATTGTTTTAATTATAATTGAAGGGGCACATATTCACAAGGAGAAATACAACTGGGATCCCTCTTTGGGCTTAAGAGCTATATATATATATATGTCTGCATCACAAACTATTGAAGACACATGTATGTATTGGATCACATGCGGAGACTTCAGCGGACGTGACAGGAACAAGAAATGACCGTGCCCCAACTCTAATTTTAATCACACATGTCATGTTGTTTTAATTATAATTCAAGGGACACTCTAAGATGTCTTCGCAAGGAGAAATACAACTGGAATCCCTCTTCGGGTGTTTTAGGGTAGATTAGATTGTTTTCGCCCATTATGATGCAACAAAGTCTGTATATGTCAGCATCACAAACTATTGAACTTCTAAAGACACATATTGGATCACATGCGGAAACTTCTTCGGACGTGACAGGAACAAGAAATGACCGTGTCCCATACAGGTATGGGGCCTCGCACATGACATCAGGTCTACCATGTGGTAACCCTCTGTTGGTTCGTCGAATGATGTGATTATTCCATATCCGCATTGTAGAATCTAAATTGTCCTGTCAGAAAGAATTTCTGTGAATTAGTATGGCTAAAATAGTGTAAATATTTCTCTCCCTTATTGCAGCATAAGAATATACTATTAATTGCATGAAACTTAATTATAATAACATATCACCTATTCAGATGTTCCAGTTATAGTGGCTGTGATTTTAAGGAAGATACAGAACAACTTCTATTGAAAATTTTCAAAATAGCGATCACCACTTTCTCTTAAAATGTGCATTGCTATGTTTAAAACATTTGTTAGACATGTGAGAATACACGCGCGGATCAAGATTTTTTTTCCGGGTGGGGGGGGTGTACATGTACGATCCATTTTTATCGGTAATTTAACTATGTGATTTAAATGATTAAGTTTGACACCCAAAGATCCGCACATGCCATAGATATACTTAATTAAATCATTCTATTTAAAGATAAATTGTAATCTATTGAATAATCACAATAAGTATGACATTCAATAACCACAATAAATATGACATTCACAAACCAACGAGTTAAGTTGTATAGGATACACAAGTTAAACAATTGTGAATTCAAGTACCACTAATACACCTACATGTACTTACTTGGATTATCGCTGTAAAACAAAACAGAAGAATATTTTTATCAACAAAATCGTTGACAAAATCTCCAGAGTCCTGCAATTCATGAAATTTACAAATCCAAAACTCCATGCACTGTTTACGCAGGTGACCCCAGAAACATTCAATGCGTTGATTTGACGTACTGGATCCTTCTAAATACGAATGACCATGGCCATTTCGTCTGTTGCCCATCAAGATCTGCTGAAGCTCTTTAACCAAAGTGTTTTCTGTACCCCTATCTCCCCTGACAAAGGATGGACATCCAGACATTTCAGCAATTGTTTCAACAAAATATCCAGCGATCACCTTTGGATCGTTGTTAGTTTTGTACACATTCAGCCACAAAATTCGCCGTGAAAAGCCATCTATACATCCGCTTATTCCAAACCCAAAGGGTTTAATCTTATCATAACCATCAATATGCCAGACAAAATGAGGACCAGGAGAGAAGTATCTGCGCCTGTGTAGTTTGCGCCTTTTCCTGTGTAGAAAGTATAAAAACAATAATCAAGACACAAACAAAAACGAATAGTAACCCCGTTTAACTTCCACTAAACAAAGAAAAATAATATCGAATGAATCCAGCTGTGTTTATTTAAACAATAAAATGCTTTCTTTGGTGATACTTGCGGGATATGAAGGTGACGACAGAAAAATACATTAACGCGGATTATGTAATTTTTTTCCAGTTGGTATTTTGCTGTGTAAATTTAATGAGTTTACTTTGTTTGAGTTTGAGTGTCATGCTAATTCAACGTCGCCTTCCCTATTACTTGATTTTAAATTCCTTTCATCGAATATGAAGAATGAAATATATCTTGGATAAGTTGTAAATGTTTGTAAGCATTTTTGATGGCATGTTGTTACCATGAGGAGCCTTCGCAGTGTATTAGATATAATCCGAAAAATGTTGTGTATTTCCAGAAAATTTCCGAATTGAAAGTGGGGGGGGGGGGACTGAATATCACTCTTAATATTTTCGCTTCCGACGCCTTTCCAAAGCATATATGTGTTTTCAAGGGGGGGGTCCGAGGCATATTTCCGATAATTTTACTATGTAAATTAAATAACTTCTCATTTTCCAGGGGGGGGGGGGGGGGGTCCGGCCCCCCCCCCCCCCCCCCCCCCTCTAGATCCGCGCATGTATTTTACATGCTCCAGTTTTTAAGGAATCATTTTTTGAGTAATATGAGGTGATAATTTTGGTCGGGGCGTGGTCAAATCCAATAAAGCCCGCAAGTCTTTATGATAGATTTGATCGCCGACCGAAATTATCACCTCTTAATATCCAAAGAATGTTTTCCTAATACTTATATTTACATAACTTTCACCTATTGTACGATTGAATATTAAATTAGTGGTATATTAATGAAATTTTTTTTTAATTATGAAAACTCCTCATGCGTCCCAGAAACACGTATTTGAATTCATTTGACTCTACATTACAAAATCGATTCGTAGTGTTACCACAGACAAAGACACTGGAAAATGTAAATATTTTAATAAATATAAAACAATAAAAACATGTAGCTATATATATATAGTTTGCGTACCAAATGTTTCAGTTTTTAATAGGCCTGCATGTTATTAAAAATTTTTCTCAAAATCAGCTTTTAAATAAATGTTATTTGTTACAAAAAGAAGACACAGATCTTAACCAGTATTTGGATGAAAACCTGCATGAGGAATATTCTATCTTACCTTAACTCGCAACCGTCTGGATCCATTGCACTAATCAGCAATCTCACATCTTCTTTACGGACATGCAAACCATTTTGGTTGCATTTATGATACATCCACCTATACCCATGCAGTTTACCGTACGCTTTCAATTCTTTATGAATGAACAACGTAACATCACCGATGCAGCTATAATTTTTTCTTCTGTATAATCCAAAGTTGCTTAAAAGCCGTCTCAAATGTCGTTCACTGATACAGTATCCGTGCTCTGACAAACTGTCCAAGATTTGCTTTTGTGTCATTCCCAGGGAATAAAAGTAAAATATCAACTCACGCATCTTTAAATTCAATAAATCAGTACTATTATGTCCTTCTTCTCAACTAACTCCTTATATATACGTCATGATGTCAAAAGATATAAGAATAAGCATTGCACGTACAACTTTTATTTAGTAGCCACAAATTTTATTTCGTGGCCACGACTTTTATTTCGTGGGAACGACTTTTATTTCGTGGCCACGACTTTTATTTCGTGGGAACGACTTTTATTTCGTGGCCACGACTTTTATTTCGTGGCCACGGATTATAATTTCGTGGCCACGACTTTTATTTCGTGGGAACGACTTTTATTTCGTGGCCACGACTTTTATTTCGTGGGAACGAAATTTATTTCGTGGGAACGAAATTTATTTCGTGGCCACGACTTTTATTTCGTGGGAACGACTTTTATTTCGTGGCCACGACTTTTATTTCGTGGGAACGACTTTTATTTCGTGGCCACGAATTTAAAAAAAAAATCTCAAGCATATGTCCTATGGCAGCCACCGTAGAAAATCGACGGTATTTTGAAACGAGCTCTAACAAAATTTAATGAACGTTTTGCACAAAATAAAATAATCAATGAAATCAAATTAATTGAATGACATTATAATTTACAAGTATAAATTACAACTCGAACTGCCATTAGACACTATCTATAAGAAACGCCAACATTCATTGAACACATATATATATATATATATATATATATATATATATATATATATATATATATATATATATATATATATATATATATATATATATAGACAATCACCAAGATAGGGCGATGAATGTGAATTATAAAAATTGATTTGTTTTTCCTAGCTATAGACCGTTCTCGTAAATTACAAAGGATACACACCAATAGAGATCATTGATAGAATGGTGAACAAGGTAGGGTGTTTTAATAAACTAATTTAATTAATTTAATAATTAATGTATTTGAATATGTGGTACTGAAAAGCAGGGGGTCCTTGAAACAAATAATCGACATCATTCTATTTTGATAAAAAAAAAATCTGAAGGATTACAAAATAAAATGAATTGGCCTACTGTGTGTTTTGTGTCAAAAACAAATGAATGCACGGAAGTGACGAAACTAGATTTTTTTTTTAGGAAAGGGGGGTGGGGTATTTTGTTTGGCGAAGGGGGGGGGTGTCTGAGGTCTATTTTTGGTAGCTTTGCTCTACTAATTTAATAAGTTATTTTTTTAGGGCTTTCGGTCAACACCAAGCCCCCCCCCCTTCACATGTAGAACCGCGCATGAAATGCTTTACATTACTGGGGAATTCTGCTAAAAGTAAAACGGAAATTAAGTTTTCAAACAGTGATCCTCTGCTATATAGCCGTCACTGACAACGTGTTGTTTCTTGATTTGTACAAATTGCATGAATCAAATATTTGCGTAATTCGTGCATTTTACGTAGAATAGAATCACAGGCACCTGACGTTATCATTTTTTGTCATTATAAAAATAAATACCCTATACCTAATAATACACGTGTTTTTAGGTAGAGGGTATATATTTTTATTATGACAAAACTTTATAATGTCGGGTGCCTGTAAATAAAAGGTTGATATTTATTTATAATTTCTAATTTTGATGTACTTTAACCACGCAATCATTTAAAGATCTAGATCAATTCCTGATTTTGAGCTGTGGAGGACCTTTATCGTGTCAGCGTCTACCAAGTCATGTCCTTCACTTCCTATAGTAAGCCACCGTGGAAACAAAGATATGCTTGCAGGCTTAAAGGAGGAGGAAACCAACCCCCCTCCCCCCCCACACACACACTGTTCTCAAAGTATGTAGAAATTACAGGGAACGTTTATAAGAGTACCAGGTTTTAGGATTTTAAAGATCGGCGCAGTGTTTTGCATGTCTAAAATTTTGGTTAAGTTTGCGATCACCCTCTCCACTTTCAGAAACAACGCCAAGATGTTAAAGATGACCTAGATATATATCCCAGAGTGCCGTCCCTTGATGTATCTGATGTAGAGTGCCGTCCCTTGATGTATCTGATGTAGAGTGCCACCCCTTGATCTATCTGATGTAGAGTACCATCGTTTCCAGGGGTGTGCAATTACAAAATATGGCCACTAGCCCAGGGGCTAGTGGGAGTACCAAAATTACTAGCCCAAGATTCAAAGTTACTAGCCAGACATTTGTCGGACATGTCGACATTTCATTTCATAAAATACCTAAATTTTATGTACATAATGTTTTCTCCTGTATGATACTATAGTATATGATTATTAATATACGAAATATTTATTACTTTCATGTTTTCTGCAGAAGACTAGTTCAAAAATATTCAACTTCATTGATCTCTCACATTTTAGTTACAAAATTGGTTTGGGTACCGTTTATATAAGAAAACCCAAACATAACATTGTGAATGTGAACAGACTCTATAAAATCACTGCAACTATCTATGTGTGCATGTATTTTATCCTGTTTAATTTCCATGTACAAAGTACAACTATGCAATTAATTACGTAATGGTAAATTTTAATTAAAAATAATGGAAAATGCACAAATAATAATATGCAAAATATGAATTTTTTTTTTTTATTCACCAAGCAGGTCACTTTTAAATGTGTTCATGAGAATAGTTAGTGCAGAAATTTATAATATCTCTGTAATGCATCTCTCTCTCTCTCTCTCTCTCTCTCTCTCTCTCTCTCTCTCTGTAAAAAAAAATCATATTTAAAAAAGCCAATGAATACATATTAAAGAAAAGGGAATCATTTTACAGTGATGTCACTTGTAAACAGCTGCACAGGTAACTACGGAAGCCATGTGCAGGGAGGCGTGACTATCTCGTCTAGCCGCTGGTCAACACTGTCGGTAAAACTTCAAAGTGTGAAACTTACAGCAGAATGTTTTTTTCTCAGAAGAATGTAGCACGAGAAAAAAATGCGTAAGAAATTTTAAGGCTATCATGACACAAAAGGAGCAGATTTTATGCCTCTGTGATAACAATGACGATACACTTTTCCTACTAGGACACTGCAAATTTACCGGCATATTTTGCCAACTCTGGTTATGATTTATTAGCCCGACGGGCTACCACAGTTAATGTTTTTGCTAGCCCGACCTCTAAAATCGGTAGCCCCGGGCGTCGGGCGATGGTAATTGCACACCCCTGGTTTCTTTGTATATATATACTTGTTGTAAATTGTTCATGAAAAGGTCTTTACTTTAAATTGTGTTAAAAGGGAGATAACTCAGAGTATCAACCTCTTCATATAGGCGCATACTCAGGGATAATTATAACCAAAAACAAAACAATTTCCGCAAGAATATTGATGTGATGCGGTTTTAATCCCAGTAAAACCAAAAACCTTGATTTTAGTAGAAAAAATATATCTCATCCCCCTGTGCAGTTTGGTGTCCATGGTCCATTTATACAAAAAGTTGATAGTCACATTCATCTTGGTGTAAATCTCCAATATGATGGAGGTTGGAAACAACATATTAATTCTATTCATGAAAAAGCTTGTATAAGGTTAAACCTATTGAAACTTGTTAAATATAAGCTATGTAGGTGCTCTCTAAAAAAAATATACTTTTCATTTATAAGACCAGTTTTAGAATATGCTGATATAGTTTGGGATAATTGTTCAGATAGAGAAGTTAAACTTCTAGAAGATATTCAAGTAACTGCTGCAAGGATTATATCAGGTCTTAGAATTAACTCATCCAGGTCTGCTCTATATGATGAATTGGGTATTGATCTACTATCAGATAGAAGAAAGGTTCATAAACTCACATTATTTTATAAAATGGTCCATGGACTTGCCCCCAAATATCTACAGGATTTACTTATACCATGTGTACTACCGCAAAATAATTACTCACTAAGACACCAAGATGATTTTAAATTTGTTTTACCTCAGATAAAAACAACTGCCTTTATGAACAGTTTTCTACCTTCATCCATAAAATTATGGAATGAATTACCTCTTCACATTAGAATTTTACCAACTGCGTCTTCATTCAAAAAAGCCATAAAAACCATATTCTTTAGAAAACCAAACAAACTTTATGACTTTGGAAACAGAAAAGCAAATATTATACATTGTCAGATAAGAAATAATGCAAGCAATTTAAATGCTGACCTATTTAATCATTTTTTGTGTGAAAATTCTATTTGTGATATGTGTGGTTATGTTTCTGAAAATGCTTATCATTATTTTTTGCCTGTCCACATTATGATGTACAGAGGCAAGTTTTTATACAGTCAATAAGTAATTTACATTTAGATATCCCCATCTCTCTGGACTTATTGTTATATGGGGACAGTAGTTTGCCTTATAACAAAAATGTTGCTATATTTAAGATTGTACATGATTACATATTAGCTACCAAAAGATTTAAGTTTTAATGCATTATTCACAGTGTCATTCAAATAGCGCTAGCTGAACTGCTAGCTTTCTACAATTATTTTTCATTTTGTACATAAATAATACCCGGTACCAAGCATCTTAATTCCACTTATTTTTCCTTTGTTTTCCTCAACTATATTCTATTGTTACATTGTACCATCAATGTTTGTCAAATTGACTGTTAAAGGAGAGGGCTCAAATAGGCAGATTGCCTGCTGCCCAATCCTATTATGTAATATTTTTTTACATAATAAAATATTGTTTTAAAAAAAAGATGCGGTGTAAACAAATGTTAATACCCGATTTTATGCATGCAGTTCTAATTTACCAATAATTAAGGATTATTTTTAGAAAAAACCAGACATTTTGCAAATTTCATCATTTTCAAAAAAAAAAGTTGCAAGGGGATACACATTTCTGAAAGGTGAATATAATAACCAGCATGTAAACATATAATTTTTCTTGTGTTTATGTATTGTTATAATGCATATCTATAATTTAAAACTAGGCTTTCTATGATTGAGCCCATTTAGTGACCAGTATAGGACTACCTTAAGAAAATCAACAAGCCTGCGGTATGACACTACCTTCCCTACTAAAGGAATGTCGACGCCTTGATGTTTGTATCCAATAGTTTATGTTAGCATTTTTATCAAAAAACCATCCAATAGTTTCTGTAGGCTTTTTTTTAGCTCACCTGAGCTGAAAGCTCAAGTGAGCTTTTCTGATCACCTGTTGTCCGTCGTCCGTCCGTCCGTCCGTCCGTCCGTCCGTCCGTCTGTCTGTCTGTCTGTCTGTCTGTCTGTCTGTCCGTCCGTCCGTCTGTAAACTTTTCACATTTTCAACTTCTTCTCAAGAACCACTGAGCCAATTTTAACCAAACTTAATACAAAGCATCCTAGGGTAAAGGGGAATTTAAATTGTAAAATTCAAGGGCCAAGTCCCTTTCCAAGGGGAGATAATTAAGAAAATACTAAAATAGGGTGGGGTCATTAAAAAATCTTCTTCTCAAGAACCACTGGGTCAGAAAAGTTGAAACTTATGTGGAAGCATCCTGGGCTAGTGTAGATTCTAAATTGTTCAAATCATGACCCCCGGGGGTAGGGCGGGGCCACAATAGGGAATCCAAGTTTAACATAAAAATATATAGGAAAAACTTTTAAAATCTTCTTCTCAAGAACCACTGGGTGAGAAAAGCTGAAACATATGTGAAAGCATCCTGGGGTAGTGTAAATTCTAAATTATTCAAATCATGACCCCCGGGGGTAGGGCGGGGCCACAATAGGGAATCCAAGTTTTACATAGAAATATATATAGGAAAAAAGTTTATAAATCTTCTACTCAAGAACCACTGGGTCAGAAAAGCTGAAACTTATGTTGAAGCATCCTGGGTAAGTGTAGATTTTAAATTGTTCAAATCATGACCCCCCATATATAGGGTGGGGTCACAATAGGGGACGAAGTTTTAACTGGGAATATATTGAAAAAAATTATAGCAACAGAATGATCATGATATGGGTGACAAATCATAGTAAATTAAATTGTTGCATTTAAGTTTCGTGTATTTTTAATGTCTTATTACCTCAAATCATGACCCCCCATATATAGGGTGGGGTCACAATAGGGGACCAAGTTTAAACTTGGGAATGTATTGAAAAAAAATTATAGTATTCAAATGATATTGGTGACAAATCATAGTAAATTAGATTGTTGCATTTAAGTTATATTAAGTGTATTTTTCATGTCTTATTAGCAAACAAACACTTGGGCACCAAAAGGAGTTTGTGCATTCTTCGACCCCCCCCCCCCTTTTTTTTTTGGTGCAATTTTTGTTAGGGATGAAAATCGTGTGCAGCTGTTAATATCTGTTTAAACCTTGGAATAGAATAAATGTATATTTGAAAGACGGTTTTATATTTCGAATCACACTGTTGTTTGTGTGTGATTTTTTTTTTCTCGTTTTACCTTTGTCGCATCGGGTTTGGTATTCCGAATATTACAATTAGGAAATCCGGAATCAAAACGAGGCTCTTTGTTCTACAAACACGTTGCGGTTGCGGTGGAAAGTCAGACGTTTTGGAAGAACACATCCAGTTTTGCTATTGTTTTTAATAAGATACTCTTTTGTTAATTCATTTGTAGAGGTAATATTTTTAACTTGCATTAAACATCGAAGATATTTAATGACAGAGATGTTATCTTTTCAGCTAAAGTGATAGGGGCTCAACAGTCATAAACCACTGTTCAGTAGTCAATCTGAATTAAGTAATGAGTATCGCCGATTAAGTCTGACGATTTTATAAATATATTTATACGTGTTAACGTCTAGATGTGTGCAGATGCCTAATAATCACAAAGCTGTTTTAAAGTATGATACACTATGGAAATTCGCATTGTTAATTTGTATCACGAAACGCTATAAGTTTTCTTTCTTTCCTTAAAATTAGACTGTATATATCTATATTGATGAATGATAATCGAAGGATACAGGTTTCGAAGAAACAATATAATGAGGGTAAGAAGAGAAACATGATTCATGTATTGTAGCTTTATCATTTTGAAAAAAAAGTTTGAGAATAATTGAAGGAATTTACCACAGACTTCTGTTGAACAATAAATAAAAAGACTCATTAGTGTTGTTGTGTTGAATTGTTGCTTTATTATGATGATGTCTAGTGGCAATATTTTTGAAAGGAATGTGTACACAAAATTCAGAGTTAAAAGAAATTATTTTTGAAAATAACATGTATCAAACTATAGCTGCAGATCTGTAGCTCTCTGCAAAAATATATTGATAGACTGGAGAGCTACAGTGCCACCCATTGAAAAAACTATATTTATTGCACACTCAGTTCCTAATTAATTTTTCCAAAATTGTACCTCAATTGCAAAAAAGGAAAAACTTCAAAAAATCTCTTTATCTTCAATCATATACTCTCGTACTTGACATATGAACGAAGCATATTGTACCTTTGACATCAAAATGGCAGTATAAATAAGCGAAATGTTCGATGATTACAATATCTGGGTCAGGAGGACTATTAACAAACTATATATGTACAATTATGAGGAATGTATGGTTGTGGAAACAGCCAAAGAATATGTTAGGTATATACAATTAGTAATATTTTGAGATTATAGTTTTGAAATCGGAGAAATAAATCGAGAACAAAGCTCATTTATTGTGCGCAATAAATGTATACAATTTTTTCAATGGGTGTCACTAGATTTCCGGTTTATCAATATATTTTTTCGGAGAGCTTCAGATCTGAAGCTAATATGAAACTTGTTTCTTCTTGCTTAGAATAACCAAGTTTGTACATATCATGACCCCTGGACGGTTTAAATTCAAGCCCCTTCCCCCCCCCCCCCCCCTCTCAGTAAACTTTCAGTTCTGATATGATCTGGTATGTGCTTTTTCCTAGCCAATTGCTCAGGTGAGCGATGTGGCCCCTGGGCCTCTTGTTTATCAAAAACCTGAGAAGTAAATGAAAGTCCAAGAAGGATAACTCTTCATTTTCAGACCGATTAATTTTTAATTTATTTTATATTTTCTCTCTGTTTATTTAGACTTTGCAGAAATACTGGACTGGCTTTAATTGATTCGGAACTTTCCGTTTTTCAGTCCACAAATTCACGGCCATTAATCAATTTCTGATCACATGCAACACAAAACAACAGGTGAATGTACATCAGTTGTTTAAATGGAAGTCCAGGTCGTCATTAACACTTTAAATTAGCCGCTCCCGACAAAATGTGGACCGAGCAATGTTATTTAAAGACAGTGAAATGCCTTTTTTGTGATTCATTAGGGCTGTATGAAGAAAGCGATCATTGCAGGAATTGGTGATATAAAGACCTTATAATTGTTTCATGAACAATTCGACTACTAGTTTATTATAAAATTTCGTCTTTATAAACAAAAAACAAAAACAAAAGACATATATTTCCTGTATATTTGTAACTGATTCTTCGTTACAGTGTTTAACCTACAGTAAGTAAAAACAGTTTCATAAGATAATACCACTTTGCAGGAATAAATTAACACCCTTTCTATGTCTTTTACCAATATACATCGTATTCTACATTTACTCAACAACCACACCCCCCCACACTTCCGGTTCTTAAACAACAACACCACCCCCCCACTTCCGGTTCTTAAACAGGTGGAGGAACACGCACACAGCGGATTCATGAAAATATGATTTCATTTTGTAACGTGACGTTTGATTAAACATCGGTATAAAAATTACATGTGTATCTTATAGACTGAGTTCTTATTAAATGGACAAGCTGAATAGTTTTTATTTACTTGCTAATATTTT
Organism: Magallana ariakensis; assembly: GCA_020458035.1. NCBI lineage: Eukaryota > Metazoa > Mollusca > Bivalvia > Ostreida > Ostreidae > Magallana > Magallana ariakensis. Next base: position 332,408 of record CM035812.1, read on the forward strand.
TACTGAATCTGTAATACTCGCTATATTTCTCGGAAGCTATAAACGATGATTATTTCCCTTCACTGCAATTGTTAATGTATTACTATTGAAACAATAGGCCAAGGGGACACATCGCTCACCTGAGCAACAATGACCATGCCGTTAATCAAATTAGGTTTCAGGTATAATATGCAAAATATGTTTACAATTTAGTAGAGTAAGTCTTGTTCAAAAAGATTATTAAAATTTTCTCCCCACATATTCGTATGTTAAATATTGAACCCATTTTTGTTGTTTCAGTATTTGAGAAGATTTATTCTGTATCAATCACTATGTTAGAATTCACCCCTACCCCCTCTCTTTGTGTCCCAATCGTCCCCCACTGTCATGATTTAAATAAACTAGCACCTACGCTACACGAATATGCTTTCAGAAAAGTTTCAGCAGGCATGTTCACAAAACTTTCCTAAGATATGACCAAAGTTTGTTCCTGAAATACTACTTTAACCCTCTGGCTGCGACGTTATTGAACAGAAATCTTTACGTCACTGCGACATTAAAAACGACGTCATAATTTTTTGACGTTTTTACGCGGGATTTTCTCAAAGTTTAAGGAATGTAACAAGTGCGCGTTCTACTTCGACGTGCGGATTACAATGCTAGCACTGTAATTCTTTACTGGATTTTTTCTACTACATTTTCCCAGGATTTTATGACTGTATCCTTGAATTTTATTGCTGCTGCGGAGAAGCAGAAGCAAAGTTTGCTTGATACAAAATTATGAGAACATATAAAATGCATGTATAAGGCTAAAAAATGATATCAACAGGATTCCCATATTTAATAAAAGTAATATTAAAGTATAATCAAAATAAGATAAGCAAATTTATAAAAAGGAATTTTCATTGGCTAGATTTTACGAGCGGGCACCCAAACGAATGTATTATAATACTTACATACTAGTATAAATCGGACTATTTTTATATTGATTAAAAGTAATACTTTGTTTTTGCTAAAATATTTGGTTATAAACAGATATTTTTTCGATTCAAAAAGACTCTTGATGCAAAATTAAAAATGAAACTAATCTTACATTTAAAGTAGCGAATCGGATCAAATTATCAAATCTTTTTTAGAGTGTAATGTGGTTTTTTTTTAAATAAATCTTAAATATTACAAGAAACAATAAATTAGATAAATGCAACATCATAAATATTATATACATTTTATATACAATTTAAAGATATGCATCTATATAATTCCCAAACGTTCCCAAATCCCCATTTATGATGCAAATTGAAAAAAAAATGTTTATGGGTGTACAAACCCTAGTGGTGGTCATACAGACCCTGTTGATACGATCTCTGACCCTGGTGATAGGTATTAGGACCCTGGTGATGGGTATACTGGCCCTGGTTATGGGTGTACAGACACTGGTGATGTGTTAAAAATCTAGTTTGACCATTGATAGTTCTATTATGGGACATGAAAAATCCTTTGAATTTATTGATAAAAAAACTATTGTGAATAAAATACCATGTAACTTGGATGCATTTTCTTATAATGAAAAATAAGCCGCGAACATTACCTTAACAGAACACAGCGCCTAGCATAGATGCACAGCTTTTTAGAATTTTATTTCTTCATCTGCGACGTTCTGCGACTGCTATGTTAGTCATTTACATGTGAACTGCATGTATGCTAGGACACTTTAAACAAATTTGCGATACTAAAACTAAAATTTTCGTTTAGAGAGAGAGAGATAATGAGAGAGAGATATTTTTTTAACTACATCCTTTTATTTTAATTAATTTTTTTTAACTGTTACACAGTACAAAAAAAGTATTTTTTATGCATAGATATTAATGATTGATAATTTGTTTAATTTCACTGGACTCACGCAAGTAGAAGTATACTGTAAAACTACTGGAGCTATCTTATTAGTAATCGATGTTAATAATCTATCTTGTGCGGATCCAGAAATCCCAGAAATCCCACCCTAGATCCGCGCATGTATAGTGTCTGATATCTAGCCAAGATCTTTAAAATTATATGTTTTGAAACATGTTTTTATTTCGCTGCGTTAAATTAAACAAAATAAAATGCTTTCTTTGGCGATTCATGCGGGATATGAAGGTGGCGATATTGCAGCAAAAATACATGTAAATAGTGAGTTATGTATTTTTTTTCTGCAATGATCACTCCCTTTATAACCCGCATGAATCATCAAAGAAAGCATTTCATTGTTCATAATTACTTTTTTATTTTAATTAATTGATTGTAAAATTGAGTAAAATTCACTAAATTACTGTTAATATACATCATCCTATGGGTTTTTGAGTGTGACATCATCATCATTATTTCGTGCAGTTCGTGATTTTTCTTAGGTCGCTGTAGATTTCGACCTGTCCAATAGGTTTCAATAAACGGGGCGTGTGGATTTTAGTCTAACTGTTTCTATAGAGCAATGAATACACTACAAGTTTCTGTAAGAAAAGAGGAAATCATACTCGGTAGACGTAAATGTATCATAGTAAATAAAGTACATGCATCTACTATTATCAAAACCGATTTGGTTAGCTTTTTCCGATCGCGTCGCGTTCAATTCTATCAGCTACGTCATGCATAAACAATACCCGCACCTTAACCACAAAGTTAGGTATTGGTGGATTCAGCTTACCGCTGATTGCATGGCTGCTGGTTCAGACTAAATTATGCACGGACAGAACAACTTATCAGAGAATAAAAAATTCACCGGGGTACTCGTGACTGTCGAAATTGGGGTATTTTTCGAAAGTGTATACTTGTGATAAAACATATATACGGTACATATAGCTGTAGCTCTACGAGGAAAATTTGAGTTGATATTTTTGCTGCATATTTCCTTAAATTATTCGATATTCATAAATACCTCTTGGTTCAGACGATGTTCATTCAATAGTATGAAAAAATCCCAAGATTTCCCCTTTGAAACGCTCCCTCTAGCCTGTCGGGTATCAATACACGGCTAAAAATAAAAAGTCTACGGGGTTTTTCCATTGCTAAGGAGGTGAAAACGCCCGGTGGATAACGTTGAAAAATTGCGCGAGGTGTCCCGAGTACTTCCGAATGGAGAAAAGATGTCAACATTCCCCATTATAAATATCCGTAGGAAATCTGTTTTCGTTTTTGTGAATTTTTACAAGGAAAAAATGATAATGTGTGCTTCGCGTCGGTTGACAATGGTTTTCTCGGGGTGTCAATTTCTACTGGTACCCTCCCAAGCAGGCACTATTTATATATATCATATTACATTTTGTGCAAATAATCCATTTAAATAGTTCTTCATTTAGTTTTCAATTGTTGCTTTACTTGCCCCAAACTTTCTCCTACTAAACAACCTTTAGGCTTAATCGGAAAGCGGATCAAGAGCTGTCATTTTATATGTAAACAAACCAGTGAAACCACGCCACTGTATGGACCTGGTGACCGGTGGCTTAGAGACAAGTAAAATAACGAAATCTGCGTTAAAATGTTTGGGGGTGTTTTAGTATATATATTTACATCGAATGCGATAGGGCAACAGAAGAAGAAACGAATCGGACACTTGCCTAATGAAGACTCGATCACATGTACATACCCCCTTGCACTTTCCATTTCCGTCTCGCCTTTCATATCATCGTTCAATTCGTTTATTGACTGTCGATTGCCGATGGAAAGGTGTAGAAATCGAGGAATTCATATTCTATCACTTCGACTGGTGAGTTAGTAGGTAATACATGTACATTATACATTTACGTCATATGCATGCATGAAATGAACGCGAAGCACATGCAATTTCTAAATATTATATTTTGTTCAACGCCGTACTCTAGACCGTAGCTTGAGATTATGGTTTAACGCACGTTTGCACAGGGAGAGAGAGAGAGAGAGAGAGAGAGAGAGAGAGAGAGAGAGAGAGGGAGGGAGTTTTGTACAAAATTTAAACATAGGGTGATAGTCGATAATGACTCCATATTGGGGGAAAATTAACTGTTCTGAGAAATCCTTCAGCTCTGGCATTGCATAAGTGTGCACTGGTAACTCCGCCTTAGAAAAGGAGTTGACCAATCATGAAGTTTTCGCACCGGCGGCGTGTATTGTTTATGGTTGACGTAGCTGACAGAATTGATCGTGACGCTATCGAAAAAAGCTAACCAAAGCGGTTTTGATAATAAAAGCGATTTGTCAACTCATCTTTGTTTTGAATACAAACCAATTAAGTATCAGGTTTACTTAAATAATTGTTTTTTCTACATGAAATACGTCTTATTCCTAGGACACTGTATTGATATTTTACACCAAGACAGTACTTTTGTTCTTTCTTGCTGTGGCTGTTTCATGAACCAAAAGTTCCGATGATCAATGGTAATGATATCATTGGAGATGTTGCCTGCAAATTTTGTCCACATTTTAACGTATACAATACAGTTCTTGAGAAAAGTAAAAAAAAAAATCAAATACTTAACATATCAATACCTTGGTTTTGTTTTTACTTTGTGAAAGGATGACTGCACTTAAGGACATGCAATAATTGCGAGAATATAAACTTTAAAAAGAAGATTTTTTTCTTTCAATTGCAGAGATAGTCAACATCTAAGCTGTAACGTTTCGTAAATGCGTTAGATAAAAGTATGGATGTTGTTACCAAGTACGAATTTGTTTTCATAGGCGAGGGTCATTACAATTTCTTAAATCTCCATACGATAATGAGGACGCCCACTTTTATACTGACTTCGTACATAGTCGGCGCATGTTTGTCTTTTGTTCTCCGTTACACAGTAGTTGTATATTTGTAAAAAAAATGACCAAATACCATGCATGTATCGGAGTTTTTTGTATTCTTTTTTTATACATCGGGCCTATAAAGCGTACCAATTTGCGCACAAATATTTATAAAATATGGTTTTAATAAATGTTTATAACAATATTTTGTATTTTAAGATCTGATTTCCCCAAAATTGGTAATTATTTTTAGGAAAAACGGACATCTGTCAAATTTCATCATTGTCAAGATTTTTCGGAAGAGGGTACTCCCGTCTGAGAAGTGACAACAAACAAACTAGCATGTAAACATGTATATTTTCTTTTGTATATGTATTGCTATAACGCATATCTATTATTTAGAGCTAAGCTTTAAATGATTGAGTCCATTTAGTGCCAAGTATAGGACTACCTTAATTCATTTTGGAAATTGACTAGACTCTTTAAAAAATATATAACAAAAGCACAGGCACCTGACGTTATAAATTTTTCTCATAATAAAAATAAATACCCTATATCTAATAATACACAAGGTACCCATCCCCGCCTTCTTGGATTCATTTCAAACTGTCACATCGGCTGGAAGTTTTGCTTGAAACTAATCGGTTAAATTATTTTGCGATCCTCTCCGTCTCCCGATCGGTCATTCAACATCTAAGCTTACAACCAATTCAATCAAAACGGTGCATTACAACTGTCATTAATAAAAATCACCCCTCGATCTGCATCTACTGACTAAAATATGCTACAAAAGGCTAAATTTTTTGAATAATTTTCATGTACAAAATTAGCTGTTATTAATAACTTATGTAAATTTATCAATATAATAAATAAGAGAGTCAACTCTCCAGGTTGGTGTGTACAGTATACACTATTGCTTTTTGTATGATATTGTCTGTATTGTATATTTTCTCTATGTTGTTTTATACAATTTGAGAATAAATGAATTGACAGCTACAGTTAACATACTGGAGGGGAGCAGGACAATATGAGATTTACTGGAGTCGGTTTAACAAAAGATGTCGTCACAGAAATGTTTAAATGTGAAGCATTTATTGAGAATGTAATTGTTAGCCCCCTATATACATGTAATTAACCGTAGACAGAGAACAACGACGGAAGTCCCAGGCCACCATTGTTCTTCTTTAGAATACAAATACTATCATAAGAATCAAACTGTCACGTGTCAATGTTGGTCAAACTTTATAACCCGTACATTTAAGTATTGAGCCACAATACAGAGGACTTTTAACAGCAATGTGTGTAATGAGTAGAATCAAACAAATCTAAGTGTAAGATCTTTCTGACAATGACAGTTAACAATGACTGAACGACACGAACGATTGCGCGATAGTAACAAGAGTTGTCTTTGTAACAAACTGTTTTATTGAACTGATTTTGCGATTTTGTGACGACGAGCTTGGCTTTTAAATCAATAAATAAATGATTTTATTACAATGCAGATAGTTCCATGTTGAAAAACACACGTCATTGACTTTATTGTGTTAGCTGTCGTAACAATGTAACCTATTAAGCATGCTTTATGTTTAATTACATTAATTGAAATTTAAAAATTATAACTCCAATGCACCGTAGATTGTTCTTTGCATAAAAGAGTGCAGCGTGGATTAACTATTTCTTTTATAATTATAGGCCAATAGGGATTGTACATTACCTGCCAATATAGGGACTGTACATTACCTCCAATAGGGACTGTAGATTACCGGCCTAAAGGGACTGTACGTTACCGGGGAATAGAGCCTGGTCATTACCGGCCTAAAGGGACTGTACGTTACCGGCGAATAGAGCCTGGTCATTACCGGCCAATAGAGGATGTACGTTACCGGCCAATAGAGGATGTACGTTACCAACCAATAGGGGCTGTACATTACTGGCCAATTATAGAGGCTGTACGTTACCAACCAATAGGGGCTGTACATTACTGGCCAATAATAGGGGCTGTACGTTACCAACCAATAGGGGCTGTACATTACTGGCCAATTATAGGGGCTGTACGTTACCAACCAATAGGGGCTGTACATTACTGGCCAATTATAGGGGCTGTACGTTACCAATCAACCAATAACTCATGAAGAAATATTTAAGGGTATCAATATGTTGAAAAATAACAAAGCTTGTGGTGATGATAGAATTTTTAATGAATAATTATATCAAAAGTACCCGAGATTGTATGTTGAATTTATATACGGTATTGTTTAACAAAATATTTGATTCTGGTGTGATACCCACACAGTGGGTTAGTGGTAACATTATACCTGTTTATAAGAATAAAGGGGACAGTACAGAACCCCAAAACTATAGACTAATTACACTTCTGAGTTGTCTTGGAAAACTATTCACTGCTATTATTAATGAAAGGTTAAACAAATATGCTGATAATGTTCATCTCATTTTAGAGAACCAAGCAGGTTTTCGCCGAGGTCATAGTACTGTAGATCATATTTTTTCATTGTATTCTCTTATCGAGCTCTTCAAATTGCATAAGATGAAATTATATTGTGCTTTTATAGATTTTGAGAAAGCATTTGACTCTGTTTGGCATACTGGCATATGGAACAAGGTATTATTGAACAATATTGATGGAAAATGTTTTAAAATTATCACTAATATGTACAAAGGTATTAAGTCAAAAGTGTTGGTCAATGGATTAAGCTCTGAATTTTTTTGAATGTACAGTTGGAGTAAGACAAGGGGAAAATTCATCACCTTTTTTATTTTCACTATATTTAAATGACCTTGAGGAGTATCTATATACAAACAATGTCAGAGGTTTGTCACGCCTGTCTGAGAACATTAAGAAAGATCTTAATCTTTATTTAAATCTTTTTGTCTTATTGTATGCAGATGATACCATATTGTTAACAGAAAATCCAGAAGATTTTCAACACTTACTCAATGTTTTTTCTAGATATTGTAAAGAGTGGCGTCTTAAGGTTAATAGTAAAAAAAACTAAAGTTGTAATATTTGGTAGAGGTAATCAAACCAACTGTTTTACTTTTGATGGTTCCCAAATTGTTAACAACTTTAAATACCTAGGTGTTACATTTTGTAAAAGCAACTCTTTTAATCTTAATGTTAAAGAACTGTTTGACAAAGCTACAAAAGCAATGTACGGTGTTATTGGGAAGTGCAGAACCAATAATTTAGCAATTGACTGTAAAATAGACATGTTCGACAAAATTATCAAACCAATATTATTATATGGATGCGAGGTCTGGAGTTTTCATAACACTAATCTCCTTGAGAAATTACATTTAAAATTTTGTAAACATATATTGAACTTAAGAGCCTCGACACCAAACTTTATGGTATATGGGGAACTTGGAAGATACCCCTTATCAATTAATGTTAAAGTTAGACTGATTTCCTTCTGGGGTAAATTAGTTAATTTCCAGAACTCAAAATTGTCAGCAAAACTTTTTAATGTATTGAAGAATTTTAATAACCCATGGTGCGAAGCCATTAAGAAAATCTTAAATCAATGTGGATTGACATATATATGGTATGAAAACATAATAAACATACCCTGGTTAAAATCTAAAGTATACAATATTTTATTAGACCAATTTAAGCAATCATGGTATAGCGAGGTACAAAATTCTCCAAAAGGTTTAAATTATAGGATTTTTAAAAAATCACTGGATTTTGAAAAGTATTTATTGATTTTGCCAATAAAATTATGCAAGAAATATTGTAATTTTAGAACGGGTAATGCTAAATTACCTATTGAAACAGGTAGATGGTTTAATATTCCTAGAGAAAACAGAATTTGTAAATTATGTGCCTGCAATGAAATTGGTGATGGATTTCACTATCTTTTTAAAAGTACTGATGTATATATATCCAATTCAAGGGTTATATGTTTACCAAAATATTTCATAACAAATCCAAATGTTGTTAAATTTGAAACACTGTTTAATGTCACCAACAAAAACCAACTTACCAATATTTGTAAACTATTAGTTACTATATTTGAGAGAGTTAGCTCTCTTGGTTAAACTATATCTGTTATCCCTTCATCATGCCTGTACCAATAATTTTCATCTATTATATTGTAATTTGTACATACTGTGCATATGTATTTTCTCTTCACTGTTTATTCAGTTATGAGAATAAAGTTCATTGTCATTGTCATTGTTACCAACCAATAGGGGCTGTACATTACTGGCCAATTATAGGGGCTGTACGTTACCAACCAATAGGGGCTGTACATTACTGGCCAATTATAGGGGCTGTACGTTACCAACCAATAGGGGCTGTACATTACTGGCCAATTATAGGGGCTGTACGTTACCAACCAATAGTAACGTACATATAGGGAAACACTACTCTACTGTACATACTGAATTGTTGTAGACCAAGGAAAATGTTTACATATAGGTAAACACTACTCTACAGTACGTACTGAATTGTTGTAGACATAGGGAACATGTTTACATATAGGGAAACACTACTCTACAGTACGTACTGAATTGTTGTACACATAGGGAACATGTTTACATATAGGGAAACACTACTCTACTGTACATACTGAATTGTTGTAGACATAGAAAACATGTTTACATATAGGGAAACACTACTCTACAGTAGGTACTGAATTGTTGTAGACATAGGGAACATGTTTACATATAGGGAAACACTACTCTACATTACGTACTAAATGACTATAACGAGTTGTTACGAAACGAAGCCGACAACATAATGTGATTTTCTTCACTATGCCTCATACATATCTTGCGAGACGTTTTATTCAGAGCGAGCCGTCATTGATTTGTAGGGATTTAAACCTTTTAAAAGAGTATATAATGAATGGGGATTTAAAGATAATTTAACAATACACGTACCATGGGCATTGATAGATTGATGCTGATATGGAATATGACAACAATTATCACATACACAGATCTATTCTGTCAAAAAAAAATGGATCCACAGACTTATTGTGAATAAAAAATCCAGTGTTGAATGTTGCCAACAAAAATCAATTCCAACACAGTTTACGTCCGTGGCAACGATGTCAATGGCTTTAATTCTGTGTGTAGTATACAGTGTAGTAAAGAGTAGGATAAATCTACAACTAAACAAACACATCATGTCCTAAACCATTGATACCAGAGACAGAGGTGATAGTCAATTCTCCCTTTATGTATGATACATCTACAACTAAACAAACACATCATGTCCTCAACCATTGGTACCAAAGACAGAGATGACTGTCAATTCTCCCGTTATGTAAGATACATCTATAACTAAACAAACACATTATGTCCTCAACCATTTGTACCAAAGGCAGAGGTGACTGTCAATTTTCCCGATATGTAAGAGACATCTACAACTTAACAAACACATCATGTCCTCAACCATTGGTACCAGAGACAGAGGTGATAGTCAATTCTCCCGTTATGTAAGATACATCTACAACTAAACAAACACATCATGTCCTAAACCATTGGTAACAAAGACAGAGGGGCTGTACATTACTGGCCAATTATAGGGGCTGTACATTACCGGCCAATTATAGGGGCTGTACATTACCGGCCAATAGAGGATGTACCTTACCAACCAATAGGGGCTGTATATTACCGGCCAATCATAGGGGATGCACATTCCCGGCCAATTATAGGGGATGTACATTACCGGCCAATAGGGGCTGTACATTACTGGCCAATTATAGGGGCTGTACGTTACCAACCAATAGGGGCTGTACATTTACGGCCAATTATAGGGACTGTACATTACCGTTAAATATGGTCTTTTTTATTGGTTGTGCATTTAAATGTAGAGAAGGAGTTATAATTTTTTTTATATAAAAAAGCAGTTGTATCTTTGGTATAAATGTATCATACAGAACACAAAGATCTAATTTTGTCACCAGTTAAACAGTCTTAATTTTGTTTTAAACTTTAACTGATTTAATCCTGTAAGATGTAAGATGTATTATTCCATAGGGAACATGTTTACATATAGGGAAACACTACTCTACTGTACATACTGAATTGTTGTACACATAGGGAACATGTTTACATATAGGAAACACTACTTTACAGTAACGTACTGAATTGTTGTAGACCAAGGAACATGTTTACATATAGGGAAACACTACTCTACAGTACGTACTGAATTGTTGTAGACATAGGAACATGTTTACATATAGGGAAACACTACTCTACTGTACATACTGAATTGTTGTACACATAGGGAACATGTTTACATATAGGAAACACTACATTACAGAAACGTACTGAATTGTTTTATACATAAGGAACATGTTTACATATAGGGAAACACTACTCTACATTACGTACTGAATTGTTGTAGACATAGGGAACATGTTTACATATAGGGAAACATGTCTCTACAGTACGTACTGAATTGTTGTAGACATAGGGAACATGTTTACATATAGAAAAACACTACTCTACAGTATGTACTGAACTGTTGTAGACATAGGGAACATGTTTACATATAGGGAGACACTACTCTACTGTACGTACTGAATTGTTGTAGACATAGGGAACATGTTTACATATAGGGAAACACTACTCTATATTACGTACTGTTTGTTGTATACACAGGGAACATGTTTACATATAGAGAGACACTACTCTACAGTACGTACTGAATTGTTGTACACATAGGAACATGTTTACATATAGGTAAACACTACTCTACAGTAGGTACTGAATTGTTGTAGACATAGGGAACATGTTTACATATAGCAAAACACTACTCTACAGTACGTACTGAATTTTCGTAAACATAGGGAACATGTTTACATACAGGAAACACTACTCTACAGTACGTACTGAATTGTTGTAAACATAGGAACATGTTTACATATAGGGAAACACAACTTTACAGTACGTACTGAATTGTTGTAGACATTGGGAACATGTTAACATAAAGGAAAACACAACTCTACAGTACGTACTGAATTGTTGTAGACATAGGAACATGTTTACATATAGGGAAACACTACTCTACAGTACGTACTGAATTGTTGTAGACATAGGGAACATGTTTACATATAGAGAGACACTACTCTACAGTACGTACTGAATTGTTGTACACATAGGGAACATGTTTACATATAGGTTAACACTACTCTAGCGTACGTACTGAATTGTTGTAGACAGTTTTAACTGAGTAAGAAAAATAAACCACTCCCAGTGAGTGCTTAGACTATTACCTTTAGTTTTGTAGGCAAATTTCTTTTACAAAATGAGAAACTGTACATGTCTTACCTTTTTATAATATTCCTAAAATCATATTCATCGCTTGATATCCAGTATTGAAATATATAACTGTCTTAAAGGTATGACTATCACGAGTTGTTACTAAACGAAGCCGACAACATAATGTGATTTTCTTCATTATGTCTCATACATATCTTGCGAGCCGTTTTATTCGGAGCGAATCGTCATTGATTTGTAGGGATTTAAACCCTTTAAAAGAGTATATAATGAATGGGGATTTAAAGATAATTCAAAAATACTCGTACCAATGGTAGATCGATGCTGATATGTAACATGACAACAATTATCATATACACAGATATATTTATCAACAAATGTTCTGAATTGAGATGGATTCTAAGACTTATCAGGAATTGAAATAAAAATCAAGCGTTGAATATTGCAAACAAACTTCAATACCAAACGTAGGGGTCATCTTTACATATAGAAAAACACAACAGTACTTAGTAATTATTGTAAACCTTGTTTTAATCATTAACTGCTTTTATCATGTAATGTGTTTTATTTCATAGTGTACACGCTTACTTAAAGTGAAACACTACGCTACAGAACGTACAGTTGTAGACAGTTTAAACTGAGTAAGAAACAAGTATTCCTTTTAAAGGAATAATCGGCAATAATGATATATTGATAGCTAGAAGCAATCAACATATGATCAGTTTGATGTAAAATAATTTTTAAAAAGTACTGTATTTTTACAAAATTTAGAATATTTTGAATCTGTATATCATAATTTCATTATTATAAACCGTCAACAAATTTAATTTTGAAATAAATTTGGGAAAAGCCGTTCGTAAACTCCTTGTCTAATTTTATATTTTTAACGTAATTATTAAATGTTAATGTATCTTCTTCTTCTTCTTCTTCTTCTTCTTCTTCAGAATACTGAGTAGGGCTCTACAAAGAAAGAGTTGTATAAAAATAATTTAATGCGACTGAAAAACATTGAATGCCATCATAACTTGCTATTGAGGTCGCATTATAACGTAACCTTGTTTACAAGGTTAGCTTTTTAAAAAGCTAAGAAAGTCAGCCAGCACAATATTAATATTTAGGTCAAAAGTGAATACATAAGCTCTCATTAAGAGAGTTCAGGAGATATGTATGCGGACTCCAGGCCGTGCCTGCAGACGATACCGTGGATGTTCTTCTAGAGGCGTCACTGACGATGCGCAGTTTGACCTAGAAACTGACCAGTTTCATAACTTATTCGAATTTCTCAAACACGGACTGTCTAATTCCTTCCCACAATTCCAATTCACGCAAGCGCATTTGAAGTTTCATCCTAACTTAATTAGTCAGCCCGTGGGCTGACTAATAAATCAAGCCGTCTTCCTAGCTACTATTATGCAACATCAATAGATCGAGGTCAGTTCATGGAACATCTTGATTGAGGTCAGTTCATTGAGGTCAACTGCATTACTGAATGAATCTTTCGATCGAAATTCTTACGCGTGAGACAAAATGTGCATTCTTGAATTAACAGGTCGAACTGTATTTTATGTATGTTTGCATCTCTTAAGGTAAATGAATTCAAATAAAACCGAGTAAAATGTTATATAAATACTAAACCAAACTTCAAGTTTTTATAAGAACTACTTATGCAAGCGGAATGTGTGCGCACCTGGAAGCATTTCCCAGATGCCCCATATGGACACAACAGTGATCGGCCGAAGCCGATCACAAAAATACATTCTCAGTGAATGCTTAGACTATTACATATCATGTTCATCGCTTGATATCCAGTATTGAAATATATAACTGTCTTAAAGGTATGACTATCACGAGTTGTTACTAAACGAAGCCGACAACATAATGTGATTTTCTTCATTATGTCTCATACATATCTTGCGAGCCGTTTTATTCAGAGCGAGCCTTCATTGATTTGTAGGAATTTAAACCCTTTAAAAGAGTATATAATGAATGAGGATTTAAAGATAATTTAACAATACACGTACCATGGGCATTGATAGATTGATGCTGATATGGAATATGACAACAATTATCACATACACAGATCTATTCTGTCAGAAAAAAATGGATCTACAGACTTATTGTGAATGAAAAATCCAGTGTTGAATATTGCCAACAAAAATCAATTCCAACACAGTTTACGTCCGTGGCATCGATGTCAATGGCTTTAATTCTGTGTGTAGTATACAGTTTAGTAAAGAGTAGGATAAATCTACAACTAAACAAACACATCATGTCCTCAACCATTGGTACCAAAGACAGAGGTGACTGTCAATTCTCCCGTTATCTAAGATATATCTACAACTAAATAAACACATCATGTCCTCAACCATTGGTACCATAGACAGTGGTGATTGTTAATTCTCTCGTTATGTAGTATAAAGTAAGATACATCTACAACTAAACAAACACATCATGTCCTCAACCATTGGTACCAAAGACAGAGATGATTGTCAATTCTCCCGTTTTGTAATATAAAGTAAGATACATCTACAACTAAACGAACACATCATGTCCTTAACCATTGGTACCACAGACAGAGGTGACTGTCAATTCTCCCGTTATGTAAGATATATCTACAACTAAACAAACACATCATGTACTCAACCATTGGTACCACAGACAGAGGTGACTGTCAATTCTCCCGTTATGTAAGATACATGTACATCTACAACTAAACAAACGCATCATGTCCTAAACCGTTGGTACCAAAGAAAGAGAAGATTAATAGAATCATTCATTATTACGAGTGTGGGATAGTGACATTCGTCCGAGGGAACAAGATTCACGGTCTAGGACGAGGCTCTGCCGAGTCCTATACCGTGAATCTTGGCCCCGAGGTGGAATTTCACTATCCCACACGAGAAAATAGTGAATGATTATTTTTCTCGCATTATTTTACATTAAAAAATGATGTCTGACAACTTTCTGTTATGACGTTCAAAAGATTACTTTCGGTTTATCCCTCCGATGCCTCAAATAGTGAAAGTCAAAATGAGAGCATACAACAGTTTTTGTCAATAAAAATATAATAAATTGTAATTAACTAAGCAACACAATTACATAATGGATAATCTTAATCCATCGTTTTACATTTCCATACAGCAGACAACATTTGTTTACGTTTTAAAGCGGCGTAGTAATACACAGTGTAAGACAGAAAAATCGCACACTGCTGCCTCACACTGGACAAACCGATCTCACACCGGTCATAATGCGAGAAAGTCAATCATCCAGTTCCTCCCATATCAAACTTAGGGTTAAGGATACGTCATATCTGAGATAACAAATGATTGTATGTTAACATTGACGTCTTTATCATTTTAGGGATCTTTTTTCTGTACTTTAAAGCTAAAAAGAAGTATGTAGAAAATAAAACAGTTTTTCGACTTTCTTTTTAAATCATTAAAATATTATACCCATTTAACATGATTCTAAAGGAGAGGGTAAAAGCTTGTTCAACATAAGTTTTCTCTACGCAGCGAAACTCTTGCAAAGGTAGAGAGTCTGGTTAAAAATGACCGATTATATAAACATTCTAACAAATATTTAAAGCAACGTTTAAAAAATTACCTTAAAAGTATTGTATTTTCTTTTTTTCTAGTCATGTATCGAGTAGGTCATCATCTAAAAAACAAAAATGTATTGAAGTCAATTTTCCTTGTAACGCGGAAACTTATTTTAGTTCAAATGATAAAACAAACAAATAATTGCGACCGTTCTCTTTAAAGGGACTTAGACACGATTTTAGATCAAAATTTTATTTTCTATTTTTTATGTATAAAATGGTTTACTTGCGCATTTTGAATGATTGACCAAAATTTGAATGCTAGAAGTCAAGTTATAAGAGAAATACAGAGGTAAGAATTCATTATTATGTAAACAAAACCCGAGTCTTATATTTGTTTACAAATAATGTAAAATATGGAATAACCTTTCTTTGAGAAAATGAATCGTGGGAAACAAGATACACTGATTCAATGTGTTCATAAATAATATTATCAACAGAAGGAAGCAACATTTGATTGAAACTTATACCAATAAAACACATATGTAAACAATAACAAGGCTCGAGCTTTGTTTACAAAACAAAGGATTTCAAACTCTGTATCTTGCTTATAACTCCATATTTGACTTTCAAATTTTGACAAAGCATTAAAAATACCCATATTAACCATTCTAAACATTAAAAATGGAAAAATAAAATTTGAAAGTCCCTTTAAGCTGGCGTCTTTTTTTTTTCATCTCAAGAACTTTTTTGATATACATGTAGTTAAAATATAAACAAAAAGAATCTTAGATCCTTTATTTTCACCAGAAGAAAGCACTCGTTCTAAATTTGTAAAAATATATTCAAATAAGATTAGGTCTTGAACACCATTAGAATTATAGCTTCAAAAACAGTTTATCAGAGGCAACTGTGCTGAGAAAAGAAAGCACTGTATGTTCATAGTGGTCACGTGATATGCTACAAACATTTGTATTTGCGGTTTTGAGGACATTTAAACAATTTGAATATTGTAACGGCATAATCATGCCAAAATTCACAACTAAATTATAAAATAACATGATTTTTAATCGTAAATTTTGAAAAATGTTGCAAACTTTAAAAAATAAGGTTATTTGTTAGTAGAAACCATAATTCATAATGCATATATGAATATTTTTGAAGGTTAAGTGTTAATTTCATTAAAAAATAATTAATCTGTAAGATTTTACAAGGATCTTAGAAGTTTTTATACTACAAAACATATTTCAAATTCACATGTAAAAGTTTGTCATGATCAGATAAGTTTATGCCTTTGCATTTGAATGATATCTTTAGGTACCCAGCCTTAAGATATACGATATTTAATACAAAACTGAGGTTGCCACATTATACGATGCATAATTATAACAAATTGAAAATAGGACTATATAGGTAGCATTCTGCTAATAATAATGTTAAACAAAATATTCATTTATAATTTTCCATTAATCTATGACATTTATTTTTCTTCGGCCGCGTAAATCTACCCCTTTTGTCACGCATTTGCATGAGGGCCGCCATTTTTTCTTACTATTAACATACGGGCTTCTGGCGGAAATTTCCCAAACTCCGAAGTTGCGCGAGATCACCCGAAATTTGCCGATGTCATTAGGTGCATAATACCTTAACTTGATGCGTCACTTTGAAGCATATGACGTCATATTTTGTAGTACAGCTAGAACGACCTCTCGCTTATTGTTCAGTGTGTAAGATATAACGGACATCGAAATTGTAAGTAATAGCATCTGTTGTTTTTAATTAAAATTATTAAATAACAATAATAATAAATTAATTTAGCTTATAAATGATTTAATAAGTACTGCTGAGGTTTGTAATATACTCTGATGTCATAATGCACATTTCCCGTACTTTTTGTCTGAAGAAATTTATTGATATCCTTAAAGAGGCCAAGTACAGTTCAACGCTGCGCGCTTTCGCGCAGCGTTTCATTTGCATTGTGACGTCATCTTTTTTGCTTGGTTGACGCCATGGCGTGATAGTTTCAACTGCAGATATTCAGAGAAATTTGTTGAAAATAGCTCATTTGTGGCGTAAAATTGATATCATATTGTAGAATAGACATAAATGTCTTGAAGTATAAGCTAAATTTGAAATGAAGATGACATTGTGCATTGTTTCAACAAAGTTTGCAAATATGTCATCTAGCTGAGTGTTAACTATTTGACTTATCACCATGACATTGTATTTCAATTTTAATACACGTACGTCTGGATGTTTAGTTTTGGGTATTAAACGATTACAATAAAACAAAGCATTTAAAATACATGCAGAAATTAAATTTTAATGTATCTTGATTTATTCACAGGGATATATTTAAGGAATAAGGAATTATTCTTTTAGTATTATGAGGTGATAATTTCGATCGGGGCATGGTCAAATCCAATAAAGCCCGAAGGGCTTTATGAAAGATTTGACCACGCTCCGACGGAAATTATCAACTCATAATTTTTAAAGAAAGATTTAGATGTATTTATTCATTTATGTTTTACACAATTACATATTTTGGGTTCATAATTTACTTAAAACTGCTTCATTCAAATTGAGCCAACAAATTGACGCCTTTTTCAAATCCGTTTGTAATTAATGGTACTTTCTTTATAAATTCACCTAATGAAACAAGTTTTAGTTCTCCCTTATCCTCCAATCTTTCTATTTTTGCTTCAATAGTATCTTTGTATGACTATTCTGGTACCTCTTGAGATTTGTTCTGTCAATAGCAATCCTTTGATATCTGTAGACTAGACATGGCGGTCAGCGCGGCAGCCACTGTGACAGAAACAATATTTCAATGTATATAGAACAAAAGAAGGACAGATCGGTAAATGTTGCTTTGTTTATAATTGATGATCTCAGATCCTCAGCAAATGAAATTTGCAAGTGCAACCATTCTAATGAGACTAACCGCCACAAGACTTCCGGAAGATGTGTCGGACTTCACGAGTTAAGGGGTGGGGCTTGTTCACGGGTTAAGGGGCGGGGCCTTTTCACGGGTTAAGGGGCAGGGCCTGTTCACGGGTTTAGGGGCAAGGCCTGTTCATTGCTACCAATCAGAAGCGCCACTGCACCAGTTAACAGTCTATGTGTGTTTTTTAGCATCTTGAAATTTGTAAATACTCTTGGTTTGTTCAAAAACAAAAGAGCATACTTTCAGATATCCTTTTAACCAATAACACAATAACAATATTAACAAAAAAAAAAAGGCTGAATACGATTTGGGTTTTAGTTACACTTCACAAAATTTATAAACATAAAAACGCATTAATATTAACAAAAATAATAAAACCCGTATATACTAATTTTTGCAATGACCCCTCCTTTTCTCAGGCTGGTTTATTCCCGGGTGATTGTTTTGGAGTCTTTATTTTGAATATACGGATGAAATTATTTAATTAACAATCTGAATAGCTACTTTATAATTAGCTTACACATTTACCAACGACTTGTTTGAATGTTAACAATCCTTATTCACTCTCACCTTTCTTATTTTTGTGGGACATACAACGCAGGGTTTTTTCTTGTGTTAACATCCAATAAACATCTGTGTACAATGTTTTAGTGGTGAATACATTACCCTACTAGTGAGTTGAATGCTAACATTTAAGAACCTTGTTCAACTTTCTGTGTTATGTGGGACATACTGCGTGTCGAGTGTTTAATAATGAAACATCATTATGTATCTAGACAATCAAGGAAGGGTATCGAAACATTTCATTCATTAATGGTCATTCAGAAATAATTTAAATTATTCTCAGTAGCAATGTCAACCTGTTCAATAGTTTTGTACTTACCAGCTGCAACAGATTGTTTTCCACATAGGTAATGAATAAGTACATGAAGAGTAACGAGTGTTCTTTGTGAGTTTAACAATCCAACTTTTGCTAGACTATTTTCGTTTGCAAAAAGATGTCGACACAACGATATCATTAATTGATATTTAAATATTGCCATGTACACGTCTTACGATTAGATGGTTAATTTAGTTTAATTCTGCTTTGCAATCATATTCGCATTCCTACATACATATTACTTATTTAAAGAGCATTTAATGCTAAAGTCCTCTTTTTTTGTTTTATATTGCAAAAGCTTTAAATCACAAGGTCCCCATTGTTTTTAGTCTTTATTTGCGTCCTATATTACTTCTCCGGTCAGGAGTTTACATCATCAATAGCTATTGAGTGTGCACCGAGTGTTATACTCAGAGCCTCAATGTAAATCTCAGATCTAATGAGTGGCATCAGCGTCGACCTAAGAAACTCTACATGTGTAATAAATAGTGTCCAGGTCTACAAACATTTCAGGGCATTCAGAAGTTGGAGTTCTATTCGCTTTTCGCTATTCACTATTCGAATAGCGAATAGAATTCTGCGGTCGGTTCGCTATTCAAATTACCGTAAACATGCTAATAAACGTAAATTGAAATTCCACATTAACCTCCTTTTTTAATGTAAAGAAACAGTTATATATTTAAAATCATATCTTGCTGACCAGACCTGAACATTTACACAATTAGCTAGCCTGGCGAAAAGGTAAGAAATTCATCATACTGTTGCAATGGGATAGCTTTAAATGGGCTGGCTAACACCCTGTATCCCATATTTGGGCCTTCATATTTGGAGGAGGTGAGGCCCCGGGAATGCCCAGTCGACCCTCAAAAGGAATTGGGTTTACACGACCGTTAACAGGCCTAGCTAGCCTAGCGAAAATGGGAAATTTCGTATAATACAGTTATAATGGGATAGCTTTCAAGGGGCTGGCTTACACCCTATATCCCATATTTGGGCCTTCATATTTGGAGGAGGTGCGGCCCAGGGAATGCCCAGTCGACCCTCAAAAGGAATTGGGTTTACACGACCGTTAACAGGCCTAGCTAGCCTGGCGAAAATTCGAAATTTCGTATAATACAGTTATAATGGGATATCTTTCAAGGGGCTGGCTAACACCCTGTATCCCATATTTGGGCCTTCATATTTGGAGGAGGTGGGCCCCCGGGAATGCCCAGTCGACCCTCAAAAGGAATTGGGTTTACACGACCGTTAACAGGCCTAGCTAGCCTGGCGAAAATGGGAAATTTCCTATAATACAGTTATAATGGGATAGCTTTCAAGGGGCTGGCTAACACCCTGTATCCCATATTTGGGCCTTCATATTTGGAGGAGGTGGAGCCCCGGGAATGCCCAGTCGACCCTCAAAAGGAATTGGGTTTACACGACCGTTAACAGGCCTAGCTAGCCTGGCGAAAATGGGAAATTTCGTATAATACAGTTATAATGGGATAGCTTTCAAGGGGCTGGCTAACACCCTGTATCCCATATTTGGGCCTTCATATTTGGAGGAGGTGGGGCCCCGGGAATGCCCAGTCGACCCTCAAAAGGAATTGGGTTTACACGACCGTTAACAGGCCTAGCTAGCCTGGCGAAAATGGGAAATTTCGTATAATACAGTTATAATGGGATAGCTTTCAAGGGACTGGCTAACACCCTGTATCCCATATTTGGGCCTTCAT
The DNA here is from genome assembly GCA_020458035.1 of Magallana ariakensis. Taxonomy (NCBI): domain Eukaryota; kingdom Metazoa; phylum Mollusca; class Bivalvia; order Ostreida; family Ostreidae; genus Magallana; species Magallana ariakensis. The sequence goes on from CM035812.1 coordinate 353,473, forward strand.
ATTTGGAGGAGGTGGGGTCCTGGGAATGCCCAGTCGACCCTCAAAAGGAATTGGGTTTACACGACCGTTAACAGGCCTAGCTAGCCTGGCGAAAATGGGAAATTTCGTATAATACAGTTATAATGGGATAGCTTTCAAGGGGCTGGCTAACACCCTGTATCCCATATTTGGGCCTTCATATTTGGAGGAGGTGGGGCCCCGGGAATGCCCAGTCGACCCTCAAAAGGAATTGGGTTTACACGACCGTTAACAGGCCTAGCTAGCCTGGCGAAAATGGGAAATTTCGTATAATACAGTTATAATGGGATAGCTTTCAAGGGACTGGCTAACACCCTGTATCCCATATTTGGGCCTTCATATTTGGAGGAGGTGGGCCCCCGGGAATGCCCAGTCGACCCTCAAAAGGAATTGGGTTTACACGACCGTTAACAGGCCTAGCTAGCCTGGCGAAAATGGGAAATTTCCTATAATACAGTTATAATGGGATAGCTTTCAAGGGACTGGCTAACACCCTGTATCCCATATTTGGGCCTTCATATTTGGAGGAGGTGGGGCCCCGGGAATGCCCTGTCTTTTGTTGGTGTAGCGATTAATAATGAATTGTAAATAAATTATATACACCTTATTTTACAAGTCGCTTTGTTATCTAAATTTCTTTTATATTTATGTCTTATTATTTCTTCTGTCTTTGCTGAAATATGAGATACAGTTTTGTTTTAAATTTGTTTAAACTTGTTTTATGGGAAACATCAAATCGAAAGTGAAAATTTAGGCCACAGTTTCGCATTTTCTATTCTTATCTGATAAATAGGGCTGATTCTCTCCAAAAAGTAAATGAATAAATATTATACCAATTTATGCCCTTCAAGTAACCACCAAAACCTCACATTTACCCCTTTTTGTAAAATTTGACAGGGTCTTTCCTGCGAAACTGTCCCATGCCACCTACCAAAATACCATATCAGTTTGTTGACATGAAAGTCAAGGTAGCCTTCAATATGTAAAAATAACCGCGCACGACAAAAAATTGACTAGTCTTGTTTATTTCTTAACAGGTTAATCAACACTATGCTTCCAAATAGTTAATTATCAGCAATAACACCCCCCCCCCCCCACACACACACAAAGGAGGCGATGTGGATATGACTTTGTCAATTGACATCATAGTTATATCTGTATATATACCAAAGAAAAAATCAGTGTACATAGAGTGGGAAACTATATGCGTAGATCTAGATGTAGAGGGTCGGACCCCTCCTCCGGCAAACAAAATTATATTTCACCCCCTCCCTTTGGGTGAATTTTTCTTGATCCTGAAGGCACCCTCTCTCTCTCTCTCTCTCTCTCTCTCTCTCTCTCTCTCTCTGTTATACCAACATATAAACCATGGATACACAGGTGTGAAATGTCCACTTAGTTTACAGGACGATGCCCGGATTCAGAAAATTTCTCTCGCGAGGGTTAGGGGGGGGGGTCTGAGAGATAACTTTGTTTGGCGGGGGGGGGGGGGGGGACTACCTCCTCTAGATCCGCGTATGGAGATGCCAATTCAAGGGTAACGTAGGTTTGTTCTTTGGTAGCTATGATAGAAAAATTCACGCTACGCCAGAAGAAATACTCACACTCTTTATCGACTATCAAAATTGTGATAGATTTGGAAAACTGAACATATTCTGTCAGTAAAATATGTCAGATATTGTATAGATATCAAAGACTAGTACATGTATGCATTTATTTGCATATAATAATTTATCGCTTAAAGGAAAACAGACAATCCAGGAAATGAGTGGATTGATTACTGCGCCCCCCCCCCTCCTCCTCGAAATCTACATCATTGCCAGATCCGATAGTCTAAATGACTCTAAATTAGTCTTTAAAATCAATTAATTTATTTGTTTGAACATATAGCTAATTCGTGAGAACTTAAAATATTTTTTTTCATTTGGTTCTTGGCTTTTTCACACCGCCGTACATACCAAAGCATATTGTGTTTTAAAGAACGAAATGTGGTGTGCCAATATCTATTTCATGATTTTAATTGATATTGCACTATTGGTTTAAATCAATTTCGTTCGATGTTATTTTTTCTACAACCACTACCATCACCTAGCTTGCGAATCCGAAGCGTTTGAGTCACCACTGGTGCGCTGTCCTAGCTATATATATTCCTAGTTTGCACATTTTGAATGTGGGTGGCAGAAATATCCTATATCTTGATAAGCAAATACCTTTAATGAATTATAACAAGTCTTCAAAATCTATCATAAAAATTTTATAATTCGATACAATTATTCTTTAAAGCTGTAAATTTCAATTCAAATAATTTATTAATTATAAACAGCCCTCATAGGGGTAACAGGAAGATTTTACGATAAACATTCATAATGTACAATACACATATCCACAAGAGGGAGCGATTGTATGATTGAAAGGTTACAGACATAAAGCATTAGCATACATGTTTATTTATATATTTAAAACATGTATGTACACCAATATATAGATATGTCAAAATACATACAAATTTTGAATAATATTACATGATGAGAAATTAATTATCTAATATAGTTGATTAGTAAATAGTTAGTTTCAACTTGGAAAGAAATATATTAGTTACAGATTTATTATATCTTAAATAAAACACAGCTTCTCCCGATTCAGCGGTATTAAAGCACAACCAAAGCATTTAATTATTTGTAAAGAGATTAACAAACTTGATGGACGTATTTGCATTATTAATAATATTTTAATTTTTTCTCCGACCAATGAGGGTCTTTATTTTATTTCTGGTTCCGTGATTCTAATCGGATGAAAATCATAGACTCCCTCTATATGGAATACCAGTTTATCGCGGATTAACTTCCAGCCTGAGCCGGGACCCAATTTTATCTTTGTGGACTAAGACAAATGTAGATAAAGTTCCTTGTCCAAGGACACAACACACATTAAGTGGCCATACCGGGGTTTTTCATATTTTTATATTACACTCACATAATATATGATACATCATATGGCATATGAATCGTTATGAAATAGCACACCATATGAACTCCGTTATATGTATTGATAGATAACACAAGTCTACCAAAGACCCATATTGGTTCAAGCGATTAAAGAGCATATTACATAACCTCTTGTTTCGTTATCGATTTTATACGCTATAAAAATCAAAACGCACTACATACATGTACATACAAATGTTATTACATGTAATACCTGAAATTATTCATCTCTGCTTACTTTTGATATTTAATTTAAAAAGGGTTAAGATAAATAGTGTGATAACTGTATTATATAAATGTCCTTATACATTCACAATAATAACTCCGTCTTAAATGTCAATTGATTTCACCAAGTACCACATTTTGATATAACAAAATATAAATATGTAAGTCACTCCCTAATATAGTATTCCGATTATAATCATTTACATCATATTTATGGCTGTTAGTGGTCATATAATCCCAATTCCTTTTGAGGGTCGACTGGACAGCCAGCCCCTTCAATGATATTCCCATTTTAACTTTCTTATACTAAATTGCTATTTTCACCAGGCTAGCTATGCCTTTTCAAGGTCGTATAAACCCAATTCCTTTTGAGGTTCGACTGGACATTCCCGGGGACCTAACCCCCCTCCGAATATGAATGCCCAAAAGTGGGATACAGGGTGTTAGCCAGCCCTTGAAAGATATCCCATTATAACTGTATTATACGAAATTTTCTATGTTCGCGGGGTTAGCTAAGCCTGTTAATGGTCGTGTAAACCCAATTCCTTTTGAAGGTCGCCTGGACATTCCCGGGGCCCCATCCTCACCAAATATGAAGGCCCAAATATGGGATACAGGGGGTTAGCCAGCCCCTTGAAAGATATCCCATTATAACTGTATTATACGAAATCTCCTATTTTCGCCAGACTAGCTTGGCATGTTAATGGCAGTGTAAACCCAATTCCTTTTGAAGGTCGACTGGGTTTTCCCGGGGACCCATCCTCACCAAATATGAAGGCCCAAATATGGGATACAGGGGGTAAGCCCCTTGAAAGATACCCCATTATAACTGTATTATACGAAATTTCCTATTTTCGCCAGGTTAGCTATGCCTTTTATTGGTCGTGAAAACCCAATTCCTTTTGAAGGTCGTTTGGGAATTCCCAGGGCCCAATCCTCATTAAATATGAAGGCCTAAATATGGGATACAGGGTGTTAGCCAACCCCCTGCAGATATCTAATTATAACTGTGTTATACGAAATTTCCTATTTTCGCCAGACTAGCTTAGCCTGTTAATGGCCGTGTAAACCCAATTCCTTTTAAGGGTCGCCTGGACATTCCCGGGGCCCCATCCTCAACAAATATGAAGGCACAAATATGGGATACAGTGGTTAGCCAGCTCCTTGAAAGATATCCCATTATAACTGTAAAATACGAAATTTCCTATGTTCGCGGGGCTAGCTAAGCCAGTTAATGGTCGTGTAAGCCCATTACCTTTTGAGGGCCGTCTGGACATTCCCGGGGCCCCATCCTCACCAAACATGAAGGCCCAACTATGGGATACAGGGTGTTAGCCAACCCCCTGAAGATATCTAATTATAACTTTATTATACGAAATGTCCTTTTTTTTCGCCAGGCTAGCTAAGCCTTTTAATGGCCGTGTAAACCCAATTCCTTTTAAGGGTCGACTTGGTTTTTCCGGGGCCCCATCCTCACCAAATATGACGGCCCCAATATGGGATACAGTGTGTTAGCCAGCCCCTTTAAAGATACCTAATTACAGGTGTATTATACGAAATTTCCTATGTTTGCCAGGCTAGCTAAGCCTGTTAATGGCCGTGAAAACCCAATTCCTTTTGAAGGTCGTTTGAGCATTCAGAGGGTCCCATCCTCATTAAATATGAAGGCCCCAATATGGGATATATGAATTAGTCAGCCTCCTGAAGATATCTAATTATAACTGTATTATACGAAATTTCCTATTTTCGCCAGGCTAGCTAATCCTGTTAATGGCCGTGTAATCCCAATTCCTTTCGTGGGTCGACTGGGCTCTCCTGGGGTCCCATATTCATTAAATATAAAGGTCCAAATATGGGATACAGAGGGTTAGCCAGCCCCTTGAGAGATATCTATTTATAACTGTATTATACGAAATTTCCTATGTTCGCAGGGCTAGCTAAGCCTGTCGTATAAACCCAATTCCTTTTGACGATCGCCTGGACATTCCAGGGGGCCATCCTCATTAAATATGAAGACCCAAATATGGGATACAGAGGGTAGCCAGCACCTTGAAAGATATCCCATTATAACTGTATTATACGGAATTTCCCATTTTCGCCAGGCTAGCTAAGCCTGTTAACGGTCGTGTAAACCCAATTCCTTTTGAGGGTCGACTGGGCATTCCCGGGGCCCCACCTTCTCCAAATATTAAGGCCCAAATATGGGATACAGGGCGTTAGCCAGCCCCTTGAAAGATATCCCATTATAACTGCGTTATACGAAATTTACCATTTTCGCCAGGCTAGCTAAGCCTGTTAACGGTCGTGTAAACCCAATTCCTTTTGAGGGTCGACTGGGCATTCCCGGGGCCCCACCTCCTCCAAATATGAAGGCCCAAATATGGGATACAGGGTGTTAGCCAGCCCATTGAAAGATATCCCATTATAACTGTATTATACGAAATTTCCCATTTTCGCCAGGCTAGCTTAACCTGTTAACGGTCGTGTAAACCCAATTCCTTTTGAGGGTCGACTGGGCATTCCCGGGGCCCCACCTCCTCCAAAAATTAAGGCCCAAATATGGGATACAGGGTTTTAGTTAGCCCCTTGAAAAATATCCGATTATAACTGTGTTATACGAAATTTCCAATTTTCGCCAGGGTAGCTAAGCCTGTTAAGGGTTGTGTAAACCCAATTCCTTTTGAGGGTCGACTGTGCATTCCCAGGGCCCCATCTCCTGCAAATATGAAGGCCCAAATATGGGATACAGGGTGTTAGCCAGACCATTGAAACATATCCCATTATAACTGTATTATACGAAATTTCCAATTTTCGCCAGGCTAGCTAAGCCTGCTAACGCTCGTGTAAACCCAATTCCTTTTGAGGGTCGACTGGGCATTCCCGGGGCCCCACCTACTCCAAATATGAAGGCCCAAATATGGGATACAGGGTATTTGTTACCCCTTGAAAGATATCCCATTATAACTGTATTATATGAAATTTCCAATTTTCGCCAGGCTAGCTAAGCCTGTTGACGGTCGTGTAAACTCAATTCCTTTTTAGGGTCGACTGGGAATTCCCGGGGTCCCACCTCCTCTAAATATGAAGGCCCAAATATGAAATACAGGGCGTTAGCCAGCCCCTTGAAAGATATCCCATTATAACAGTATAATACGAAATTTCCAATTTTCGCCAGGCTAGCTAAGCCTGCTAACGCTCGTGTAAACCCAATTCCTTTTTAGGGTCGACTGGGCATTCCCGGGGCCCAACCTCCTCCAAATATGAAGGCCCAAATATGGGATACAGGGCGTTAGCCAGCCCCTTGAAAGATATCCCATTATAACTGTATTATACGAAATTTCCAATTTTCGCCAGGCTAGCTAAGCCTGCTAACGCTCGTGTAAACCCAATTCCTTTTGAAGGTCGACTGGGCATTCCCGGGGCCCCACCTCCTCCAAATATGAAGACCCAAATATGGGATACAGGGTATTTGTTACCCCTTGAAAGATATCCCATTATAACTGTATTATACGAAATTTCCAATTTTCGCCAGGCTAGCTAAGCCTGTTGACGGTCGTGTGAACCCAATTCCTTTTTAGGGTCGACTGGGAATTCCCGGGGCCCCACCTCCTCTAAATATGAAGGCCCAAATATGGGATACAGGGCGTTAGCCAGCCCTTGAAAGACATCCTATTATAACAGTATTATACGAAATTTCCAATTTTCGCCAGGCTAGCTAAGCCTGCTAACGCTCGTGTAAACCCAATTCCTTTTTAGGGTCGACTGGGTATTCCCGGGGCCCAACCTCCTCCAAATATGAAGGCCCAAATATGGGATACAGGGCGTTAGCCAGCCCCTTGAAAGATATCCCATTATAACTGTAATATACGAAATTTCCAATTTTCACCAGGCTAGCTAAGCCTGCTAACGCTCGTGTAAACCCAATTCCTTTTGAGGGTCGACTGGGCATTCCCGGGGCCCCACCTCCTCCAAATATGAAGGCCCAAATATGGGATACAGGGTATTTGTTACCCCTTGAAAGATATCCCATTATAACTGTATTATACGAAATTTCCAATTTTCGCCAGGCTAGCTAAGCCTGTTAACGGTTGTGTAAACCCAATTCCTTTTTAGGGTCGACTGGGAATTCCCGGGGCCCCACCTCCTCTAAATATGAAGGCCCAAATATGGGATACAGGGAGTTAGCCAGCCCTTTGAAAGATATCCCATTATAACAGTATTATACGAAATTTCCTATGTTCGCCAGACTAGCTAAGCCTGTTAATGGCCGTGTAAACCCAATTCCTTTTGAAGGTCGTTTGAGCATTCAGAAGGTCCCATCCTCATTAAATATGAAGGCCCCTATATGGGATACATGAATTAGTCAGCCTCCTGAAGATATCTAATTATAACTGTATTATACGAAATTTCCTATTTTCGCCAGGCTAGCTAATCCTGTTAATGGCCGTGTAATCCCAATTCCTTTCGTGGGTCGACTGGGCTCTCCTGGGGTCCCATATTCATTAAATATAAAGGTCCAAATATGGGATACAGAGGGTTAGCCAGCCCCTTGAGAGATATCTATTTATAACTGTATTATACGAAATTTCCTATGTTCGCAGGGCTAGCTAAGCCTGTCGTATAAACCCAATTCCTTTTGACGGTCGCCTGGACATTCCAGGGGGCCATCCTCATTAAATATGAAGACCCAAATATGGGATACAGAAGGTAGCCAGCCCCTTGAAAGATATCCAATTATAACTGTATTATACGGAATTTCCCATTTTCGCCAGGCTAGCTAAGCCTGTTAACGGTCGTGTAAACCCAATTCCTTTTGAGGGTCGACTGGGCATTCCCGGGGCCCCACCTTCTCCAAATATGAAGGCCCAAATATGGGATACAGGGTGTTAGCCAGCCCCTTGAAAGATATCCCATTATTACTGTGTTATACGAAATTTCCCATTTTCGCCAGGCTAGCTAAGCCTGTTAACGGTCGTGTAAACCCAATTCCTTTTGAGGGTCGACTGGGCATTCCCGGGGCCCCACCTTCTCCAAATATTAAGGCCCAAATATGGGATACAGGGTGTTAGCTAGCCCCTTGAAAGATATCCCATTATAACTGTGTTATACGAAATTTACCATTTTCGCCAGGCTAGCTAAGCCTGTTAACGGTCGTGTAAACCCAATTCCTTTTGAGGGTCGACTGGGCATTCCCAGGGCCCCACCTCCTCCAAATATGAAGGCCCAAATATGGGATACAGGGTGTTAGCCAGCCCATTGAAAGATATCCCATTATAACTGTATTATACGAAATTTCCAATTTTCGCCAGGATAGCTAAACCTGTTAACGGTCGTGTAAACCCAATTCCTTTTGAGGGTCGACTGGGCATTCCCGGGGCCCCACCTCCTCCAAATATGAAGGCCCAAATATGGGATACAGGGTTTTAGCCAGCCCCTTGAAAGATATCCCATTATAACTGTATTATACGGAATTTCCCATTTTCGCCAGGCTAGCTAAACCTGTTAACGGTCGTGTAAACCCAATTCCTTTTGAGGGTCGACTGGGCACTCCCAGGGCCCCATCTCCTCCAAATATGAAGGCCCAAATATGGGATACAGGGTGTTAACCAGACCATTGAAAGATATCCCATTATAACTGTGTTATACGAAATTTCCCATTTTCGCCAGGCTAGCTAAGCCTGTTAACGGTCGTGTAAACCCAATTCCTTTTGAGGGTCGACTGGGCATTCTCGGGGCCCAACCTCCTCCAAATATGAAGGCCCAAATAAGGGATACAGGGCGTTAGCCAGCCCCTTGAAAGATATCCCATTATAACTGTATTATACGAAATTTCCAATTTTCGCCAGGCTAGCTAAGCCTGCTAACGCTCGTGTAAACCCAATTCCTTTTGAGGGTCGACTGGGCATTCCCGGGGCCCCACCTCCTCCAAATATGAAGGTCCAAATATGGGATACAGGGTATTTGTTACCCCTTGAAAGATATCCCATTATAACTGTATTATACGAAATTTCCAATTTTCGCCAGGCTAGCTAAGCTTGTTGACGGTCGTGTAAACCCAATTCCTTTTTAGGGTCGACTGGGTATTCCCGGGGCCCAACCTCCTCCAAATATGAAGGCCCAAATATGGGATACAGGGCGTTAGCCAGCCCCTTGAAAGATATCCCATTATAACAGTATTATACGAAATTTCCAATTTTCGCCAGGCTAGCTAAGCCTGCTAACGCTCGTGTAAACCCAATTCCTTTTTAGGGTCGACTGGGTATTCCCGGGGCCCAACCTCCTCCAAATATGAAGGCCCAAATATGGGATACAGGGCGTTAGCCAGCCCCTTGAAAGATATCCCATTATAACTGTATTATACGAAATTTCCAATTTTCGCCAGGCTAGCTAAGCCTGCATACGCTCGTGTAAACCCAATTCCTTTTGAGGGTCGACTGGGCATTCCCTGGGCCCCACCTCCTCCAAATATGAAGGCCCAAATATGGGATACAGGGTATTTGTTACCCCTTGAAAGATATCCCATTATAACTGTATTATACGAAATTTACCATTTTCGCCAGGCTAGCTAAGCCTGTTAACGGTCGTGTAAACCCAATTCCTTTTTAGGGTCGACTGGGAATTCCCGGGGCCCCACCTCCTCTAAATATGAAGGCCCAAATATGGGATACAGGGCGTTAGCCAGCCCTTTGAAAGATATCCCATTATAACAGTATTATACAAAATTTCCAATTTTCGCCAGGCTAGCTAAGCCTGCTAACGCTCGTGTAAACCCAATTCCTTTTGAGGGTCGACTGGGCATTCCCAGGGCCCCACCTCCTCCAAATATTAAGCCCAAATATGGGATACAGGGTATTTGCCAGCCCCTTGAAAAATATCCCATTATAACTGTATCATAAGAAATTTCCCATTTTCGCCAGGCTAGCTAAGCCTGTTGACGGTCGTGTAAACCCAATTCCTTTTAAGGGTCGACTGGGAATTCCCGGGGCCCCACTTCCTCCAAATAGGAAGGCCCAAATATGGGATACAGGGTGTTAGCCAGCCCCTTGAAAGATATCCCATTATAACTGTGTTATACGAAATTTCCCATTTTCGCCAGGCTAGCTAAGCCTGTTAACGGTCGTGTAAACCCAATTCCTTTTGAGGGTCGACTGGGCATTCCCAGGGCCCTACTTTCTCCAAATATTAAGGCCCAAATATGGGATACAGGGTGTTAGCCAGCCCCTTGAAAGATATCCCATTATAACTGCGTTATACGAAATTTACCATTTTCGCCAGGCTAGCTAAGCCTGTTAACGGTCGTGTAAACCCAATTCCTTTTGAGGGTCGACTGGGCATTCCCGGGGCCCCACCTCCTCCAAAAACTAAGGCCCAAATATGGGATACAAGGTTTTAGCCAGCCCCTTGAAAAATATCCGATTATAACTGTGTTATACGAAATTTCCAATTTTCGCCAGGCTAGCTAAGACTGTTGACGGTCGTGTAAACCCAATTCCTTTTTAAGGGTCGACTGGGCATTCCCAGGGCCCCATCTCCTCCAAATATGAAGGCCCAAATATGGGATACAGGGTGTTAGCCAGACCATTGAAAGATATCCCATTATAACTGTGTTATACGAAATTTCCCATTTTCGCCAGGCTAGCTAAGCCTGTTAACGGTCGTGTAAACCCAATTGCTTTTGAGGGTCGACTTGGCATTCCCGGGGCCCCATCTCCTCCAAAAATGAAGGCCCAAATATGGGATACAGAGCGTTAGCCAGCCCCTTGATAGATATCCCATTATAACTGTATTATACGAAATTTCCAATTTTCGCCAGGCTAGCTAAGCCTGCTAACGCTCGTGTAAACCCAATTCCTTTTGAGGGTCGACTGGGCATTCCCGGGGCCCCACTTCCTCCAAATATGAAGGCCCAAATATGGGATACAGGGTATTTGTTACCCCTTGAAAGATATCCCATTATAACTGTATTATAGGAAATTTCCAATTTTCGCCAGGCTAGCTAAGCCTGTTAACGGTCGTGTAAACCCAATTCCTTTTTAGGGTCGACTGCGAATTCCCGGAGCCCCACCTCCTCTAAATATGAAGGCCCAAATATGGGATACAGAGCGTTAGCCAGCCCTTTGAAAGATATCCCATTATAACAGTATTATACGAAATTTCCAATTTTCGCCAGGCTAGCTAAGCCTGCTAACGCGCGTGTAAACCCAATTCCTTTTGAGGGTCGACTGGGCATTCCCGGGGCCCCACCTCCTCCAAATATGAAGGCCCAAATATGGGATACAGGGTATTTGCCAGCCCCTTGAAAGATATCCCATTATAACTGTATTATAAGAAATTTCCAATTTTCGCCAGGCTAGCTAAGCCTGTTGACGGTCGTGTAAACCCAATTCCTTTTGAGGGTCGACTGGGAATTCCCGGGGCCCCACTTCCTCCAAATATGAAGGCCCAAATATGGGATACAGGGTGTTAGCCAGCCCCTTGAAAGCTATCCCATTATAAATGTATTATACGAAATTTCCAATTTTCGCCAGGCTAGCTAAGCCTGTTAACGGTCGTGTAAACCCAATTCCTTTTGAGGGTCGACTGGGCATTCCCGGGGCCCCACCTTCTCCAAATATGAAGGCCCAAATATGGGATACAGGGTGTTAGCCAGTCCCTTGAAAGATATCCCATTATAACTGTATTATAAGAAATTTCCAATTTTCGCCAGGCTAGCTAAGCCTGTTGACCGTCGTGTAAACCCAATTCCTTTTGAGGGTCGACTGGGAATTCCCGGGGCCCCACCTCCTCCAAATATGAAGGCCCAAATATGTGATACAGGGTGTTAGCCAGCCCCTTGAAAGCTATCCCATTATAACTGTATTATACGAAATTTCCAATTTTCGCCAGGGTAGCTAAGCCTGTTAACGGTCGTGTAAACCCAATTCCTTTTGAGGGTCGACTGGGAATTCCCGGGGCCCCACCTCCTCCAAATATGAAGGCCCAAATATGTGATACAGGGTGTTAGCCAGCCCCTTGAAAGCTATCCCATTATAACTGTATTATACGAAATTTCCAATTTTCGCCAGGGTAGCTAAGCCTGTTAACGGTCGTGTAAACCCAATTCCTTTTGAGGGTCGACTGGGCATTCCCGGGGCCCCACCTCCTCCAAATATGAAGGCCCAAATATGGGATACAGGGTGTTAGCCAGCCCCTTGAAAGATATCCCATTATAACTGTATTATACGAAATTTCCAATTTTCGTCAGGTTAGCTAAGCCTGTAAACGGTCGTGTAAACCGAATTCCTTTTGAGGGTCGGCTAGGTATTTCCGGGGCCCCACCTCCCTCAAATATGAAGGCCCAAATATGGGATGAAGGGCGTTAACCAGCCCCTTGAAAGATATCCCATTATAACTGTATTATACGAAATTTCGAATTTTCGCCAGGCTAGCTAAGCCTGTTAACGGTCGTGTAAACCCAATTCCTTTTGAGGGTCGACTGGGCATTCCCGGGGCCCCACCTCCTCCAAATATGAAGGCCCAAATATGTGATACATGGTGTAAGCCAGCCCCTTGAAAGCTATCCCATTGCAACAGTATGATGAATTTCTTACCTTTTCGCCAGGCTAGCTAATTATGTCAATGTTCAGGTCTGGTCAGCAAGATATGATTTTTAATATATAACTGTTTCTTAACATTAAAAAAGAAAAGTTAATGTGGAATTTTAAATTACGTTTATTAGCATGTTTACGGTAATTTGAATAGCGAACCGACCAGGGAATTCTATTCGCTATTCGAATATTGAATAGCGAAAAGCGAATAGAACTCCAACTTCTGAATGCCACATTTCAGAGGATTTTATTAAGAATTAATATTCTCTGTGATGTTCAATCGCAAAAGTTGATTTTGAGCCATATTTCATTTAGAGGATTACACTGTTTGTTTTTTGGAATTTATCTCTATATAAAGTTAATCAATATGTCTCATTTTAATATCGCATTGATAAATTAACATAAAATAGACATATGCATTACAGATCGAATTCAAAATAAAAATACAATATTCAATATATATACTTTTTTCCATTATTTTTCGTATAAAACGTGACTTGGTAATGCATAGATGACAACGCGTCCAATGTAAAGATATAATGTTACAGGGTCACGGAATCAATTAGTAAACGGTTAATGATTTAGGAACTCATTAATCTGATTGGAAAGACGTCACGGTCCCTCTATCACATTAGGCTGTACAGTAAACATACCCCAGTCATCACTGCAGACGTTTTACATTGTACTACAGGGACATGCAGGTAAATTTATGAATTGAGCTGTTTAAAACATCGATTGTTATTCACTTCATTTACTCAGATATCACTCGAACCAAGTATGCCGTTGTAGGGGAATGGTTTTGCTTTGCCGCCCTTTAGGTCTATCTCTTGTTGAAGTTTATAAAATTACTACTCTGACTTTTTCTATCGTCAATATTCAGTATATTTATTTTGTTCATTCAACGGAGGGCTTAAAGAAACAATGTGCTATAATTTCAATAAATATATCAATTACAAAACAATATACAAATATAAAATACTCACTACTTCACTAATGAATTGAAAAATTAACGTTTCTTCAAACAAAAGTTGTATGATGAAATAAAAAAAGAATAGGTCAAGATTTGAAGATTTGATTTTTCATTTCGGAGTGTAAACGAGTATATTTTACGCAATGAACTCTGCTCTGAATAATTATGTCAGTGCCAAAGTGACAGTTTTGCAGCCTTATTATCTTCTTAATGGATGATAATATTTATAGGTAAATATCTCACCTGTCAGGTAAGACACACTAAAAACAAAAATGGTTATATACTCTATAGACAGGGATCTATCATTTGACATATATGTGAACTCAAGCGGATTACAAAAATGCCATTTTGATACTGGAATAATTATCAGGCACAGCGATAACGACTTAGCTACAACACTTGAAATTTTAAATTTTAACCCAGTGTACTTTCTTAAGTTTTCTGATTTAAATCGTCAATGTATTTGATATCGTGGTTTAAGTTATACGATTAAAACATCAATAACACGTATGTTTATTTTAACATTATCATTTATTTTCTTGTAATATGCTTAATTCTCAATCATGGTTGTATTGAATATCATTGCCATTTGGTCCAATGTTTTTCGCGATAATCGGTGAAGAAATATTTTGCTTTTCTTTAAGTTTCAAGTAATTTTTTAAAACATAGATGCTTACCAATATGCGAGGACTCTTTCTTGGGGTGGTGGTGCTTGGGGCAATCGGTTTTTGGAACGCAGTTCGCAGTTCGCTATTCGCAATTGAATAGTGAACTGCGTTCTAGAACGCAGTTCGCAATTCAAAATTTATAATTCATATTTAGGGCCTCAAATTTTCAGAGTCATCTACTAGTGGTACACCACTACCACCGTAAAAATATGGTGATGTGGCCATCTCTTCTTTTTGAGATTCGGGCTTATTTGAAATTGAAAAGTGAACTGCGTTCTAGAACGCAGTTCGCAATTCAAAATTTATAATTCATATTTGGGGCCTCAAATTTTCAGGGTCATCTACTAGTGGTATACCACTACCACTGTGAATATATGGTGAAGTGGTCATCTCTAGTCTTTAAGATTCGGGCTTATTTGCAATTGAAAAGTGAACTGCGTTCTAAAACGCAGTTCGCAATTCAAAATTTATAATTTATATTTGGGGCCTGAAATGTTCAGGGTCATCTACTACTGGTATACCACTACCACTGTGAAAATATGGTAATGTTTTCATCATTAGGTTTTTAGATTTGAGCCCCACTCATTAAACAATATTCGGAATTGAATAGTGAACTGCGTTCTAGAACGCAGTTCGCATTTTAAAATTTATAATTCATATTCTCTTCTTTTTGAGATTCGGGCTTATTTGAAATTGAAAAGTGAACTGCGTTCTAGAACGCAGTTCGCAATTCAAAATTTATAATTCTTATTTGGGGCCTCAAATTTTCAGGGTCATCTACTAGTGGTATACCACTACCACTGTGAATATATGGTGAAGTGGTCATCTCTAGTCTTTAAGATTCGGGCTTATTTGCAATTGAAAAGTACACTGCGTTCTAAAACGCAGTTCGCAATTCAAAATTTATAATTTATATTTGGGGCCTGAAATGTTCAGGGTCATCTACTACTGGTATACCACTACCACTGTGAAAATATGGTAATGTGGTCATCATTAAGTTTTTAGATTTGAGCCCCACTCATTAAACAATATTCGGAATAGTGAACTGCGTTCTAGAACGCAGTTCGCAATTCAAAATTAATAATTCATATTCTCTTCTTTTTGAGATTCGGGCTTATTTGAAATTGAAAAGTGAACTGCGTTCTAGAACGCAGTTTGCAATTCAAAATTTATAATTCATATTTGGGGCCTCAAATTTTCAGGGTCATCTACTAGTGGTATACCACTACCACTGTGAATATATGGTGAAGTGGTCATCTCTAGTCTTTAAGATTCGGGCTTATTTGCAATTGAAAAGTACACTGCGTTCTAAAACGCAGTTCGCAATTCAAAATTTATAATTCATATTTGGGGCCTGAAATGTTCAGGGTCATCTACTACTGGTATACCACTACCACTGTGAAAATATGGTAATGTGGTCATCATTAGGTTTTTAGATTTGAGCCCCACTCATTAAACAATATTCGGAATTGAATAGTGAACTGCGTTCTAGAACGCAGTTCGCAATTCAAAATTTATAATTCATATTTAGGGCCTCAAATTTTCAGAGTCATCTACTAGTGGTACACCACTACCACCGTAAAAATATGGTGATGTGGCCATCTCTACTTTTTGAAATTCGGGCTTATTTGAAATTGAAAAGAGAAATGCGTTCTAGAAAGCAGTTCGCAATTCAAAATTTATAATTCATATTTGGGGCCTCAAATTTTCAGGGTCATCTAATAGTGGTATACCACTACCACTGTGAATATATGGTGAAGTGGTCATCTCTTATTTTTGAGATTCGGGCTTATTTGCAATTGAAAAGTGAACTGCGTTCTAGAACGCAGTTCGCAATTCAAAATTTATAATTCATATTTGGGGCCTCAAATTTTCAGAGTCATCCACTAGTGGTACACCACTACCACCGTAAAAATATGGTGATGTGGTCATCTCTACTTTTTGAGATTCGGGCTTATTTGAAATTGAAAAGTGAACTGCGTTTTAGAACGCAGTTCGCAATTCAAAATTTATAATTCATATTTGGGGCCTCAAATTTTCAGGTTCATCTGCTAGTGGTCTACCACTACCACCGTAAAAATAAGGTGATGTGGTCATCTCTTGTTTTTGAGATATGGGGCCCTAAAAAATTAACTATTCATTATAATGGGATTTTTAAATATCGGACTTGGAAACATCGAGGGCCCCTACCCTGGACCCTGAAAGTCTATACACTTTAGGGTCTTATTGAAAATACACCTACGTTAAAATTGAATATCTCCAACTCTAATAACTTTATAAAAATTATATAATATGAGTAACTGTGCTACTGTTAAGAATGTTATTTACTCTGGGTTCGATTTGTCAAATTCGGATTGTTATAAAGATCATTGTCATGAATGAAATTTGTTCTAAACACAAAAATGAAATGAATTATTCTTGACATTATATTCGATATTTTTTAGTATATTATGGAATTAGGCTTAAACAAAAATAAACTTATAGCAAACGAGAGGAAATTTTGACTAAATTTTGCAGATTTTGTTTTCTGCTAAAACATTTTTGACAGTACTTTACTATTAAAAGTTAAGCATTTATATTTAAGTCAATGTAATTTTGCATGCTTTTTGTTGGTATTATCTCACTTTTTTTTTTAAAACAGCAAACTTAATCCGTTATTTTTATTTAGTACTACTGACATTCATAAACTGTATTTCATTTTTAAAGACTTTAACTATATGTACTACATGTATTTTCACAATTAAGAGAATCTCAATCATAGTGTAAGATTTTAAGGGATTTTTCTTAATTTTTTTCAAAATACATTCAATGGCCATTAACTCAAAAAGTGGGTTATTGACCTACTTTTTTATATTGAAAAATAACACTACAACCAAATGTCTATTACATACAATAGATGATTTTTCATTATCACCGGTTGAATTTTTTTTCATTCTGAGAAAGCATTATTCTTAAAGTATTTGACTAAAGGTAGAATTCTTTTGTATGGTTTATGATATGTATTACGAACACCTAGATTTGTGAATAAATGGCATATAAACTTACATTATTGTTTGATATTTAACTCATATAAGATTTCGAAGACAGAGTAAATTATTCATGAGTGATAACTACATAAGTAACTGGTAATCAATATTTAATATTGTCCTGAACAAAAACAGTTTAAAGATATGTAGGAAGATATAGGTTAAAAATTAATATTGATAACGAATAGCTTAAAATTACTTGAATGCATATGGTAATACTTTTTTTAGTGTTGTCACTCAATGTTTTTTGCTGTTACTTTTGACTTTTAACAATTAAAGTACTTTATCTACAATGTCTCAGTCCACCCAACTGAAATTGGGAACGGTTTACGGTGAGAGTTAACCTGCAATAGACTGGTGTCTCATCCAGGGGTGAGGGGCAATGACTGTCAACCACTTGCACCACGGATACTGGGTACAAGTACCTATCTTTGGCGCCTTCATGGCTCGGAGAGAACTTTAATGGACGGATGTGGTCAATCGGCTTCTTTATGCGGCGTCGACTGGAAACTTATTCAAAAGAGTGCATGTTTTATTGACCGAGACATCATCAATGAAAATAATTTTACTATTACGCAAATATTAAAAACTTATTATATCTTAATTTTTCTATAAATTTAACAGATTAAACACATTTGAAATTTTACATACATGTGTTTAACGTTTTTAACTTACACTGATCAATTTAGCCTATAAATCGACAGTAATGTAATTGATACCAGAAATTCTACAAATTCTACAAATTTATAAAATAAATATGCGAATAAAACATTTCCAGCACACATAGGAGAAAAGGAAGGATTGAGTTTAAACAGACGCGGATCCAGAAATATTTTAAAAGAGTAGGGAGGGGTGGTGGGAAATTTGGATGTATGAAGTACATGTTCGCTAGCAGGGTTTTTCAGAGTGAGGGGGATTTGGGCTGCATAGAAACTCCAGCTATATTCAGGAGGTCCAGGCAGCGAAGTATTCAGGGGCTCCTATTTTTTTTTTAGATTTGAACAAGTATAAACGAAACCGTGGAATTAGCATCTGCATTGGTGTTTCCGTACTCCATGAAAATCGACATTATAACCAAAAGATGCACAAACATATATACAGCAAACCCCTATTGATGTAAAATGTACTGTAGGTTATTAAAAAATTTCTTACATGTCTGGTTGTCTGGTTTTCTTTTCCCTTTCTCTCCCTGTCTTTTGTTTATTTTTTGAGGGAGGGGGGTTTTCAAAATGACGGGGGTGGGGGTGGGAGGGGTAGCACCCCCTTCAAAATCCGCAACTCTAAAAACCATTAAAATATGAAAAAGAAACAATACGATAATCCAGGATTGTTAATCATGCCATGGACTAATCACATCTGATGATAAAACGAAACAACCCCCCCTTCCAAAAAAAATGACATAAAAGAATCAAATGATCTCGTCATTTTTACAAAATGGAAAAGTCTTACACCTAACAGAATGTTTTTCATCTCATTATATATATCAGCCCCTAAAGCGAGGCAATACCTACAAAAACCATTAATAAATTGGAAATTATTTTCCCTCAGTCAAGTTTTGACGTGAACCCTCCGAAAAATACTTGTTGAGAAAACATCGATGATTCCAAGACCGATGTTTAAAACCCCATTATAATGAATAGTGTTCTATAAGTGGGAGCCCGAATTTCAATACCTAAAGATGACCACTTCACCATATATTCACAGTGGT
This sequence comes from Magallana ariakensis, assembly GCA_020458035.1. NCBI lineage: Eukaryota > Metazoa > Mollusca > Bivalvia > Ostreida > Ostreidae > Magallana > Magallana ariakensis. The sequence goes on from CM035812.1 coordinate 372,659, forward strand.
AGTGGTATACCACTAGTAGATGACCCTGAAAAGTTCAGGCCCGAAATATGAATTATAAATTTTGAATTGCGAACTGCGTTCTAGAACGCAGTTCCCTTTTCAACTGCAAATAAACCCGAATCTCAAAAACAAGAGATGATCACCTTACCATACATTCACAGTGGTAGTGGTATACCACAAGTAGATGACCCTAAGAATTTCAGGCCCCAAATATGAATTATAAACTTGGAATTGTGAACTGCGTTCTAGAACGCAGTTCACTTTTCAACTGCAAATATGCCCGAATCTCAAAAACTAGAGATGACCACTTCACCATGTCTTCACAGTGGTTATGGTATACCACTAGTAGATGACCCTGAGAGTTTCAGGCCCCAAAAATGAATAATAAATTTTGAATTGCGAACTGCGTTTTAGAACGTAGTTCACTATTCAATTTCAAATTAGCCCGGATCTCAAAAACTAGAGATGACCACATCACCAAATGTTCACAGTGGTAGTGGTATACCACTAGTAGATTACCCTGAAAATTTCAACCCTAAATATGAATTATAAATTTTGAATTGCGAACTGCGTTCTAGAACGCAGTTCACTTTTCAATTGCAAATATGCCTGTATCTCAAAACCAAAAGATGACCACTTCACCATATATTCACAGTGGTAGTGGTATACCACTAGTAGATTACCCTAAAAATTTGAGGCCCCAAATATGAATTATAAATTTTGAATTGCGAACTGCTTTCTAGAACGCAGTTCACTTTTCAATTCCAAATATGCCCGTATCCCAAAAACAAGAGATGACCACTTCACCGTATATTTGCAGTGGTAGTTATATACCACTAGTAGATGACCCTGAAAATTTGAGGCCCCAAATATGAATTATAAATTTTGAATTGCGAACTGCGTTCTAGAACGCAATTCACTTTTCAATTGCAAATATGCCCGTATCTCAAAACCTCGAGATGACCACTTCACCATATATTCACAGTGGTAGTGGTATACCACTAGTAGATAACCCTGAAAATTTCAGGCCCCAAATATGAATTATAAATTTTGAATTGCGAACTGCGTTCTAGAACGCAATTCACTTTTCAATTGCAAATATGCCCGTATCTCAAAACCTAGAGATGACCACTTCACCATATATTCACAGTGGTAGTGGTATACCACTAGTAGATAACCCTGAAAATTTCAGGCCCCAAATATGAATTATAAATTTTGAATTGCGAACTGCGTTCTAGAACGCAATTCACTTTTCAATTGCAAATATGCCCGTATCTCAAAACCTAGAGATGACCACTTCACCATATATTCACAGTGGTAGTGGTATACCACTAGTAGATGACCCTGAAAATTTCAGGCCCCAAATATGAATTATAAATTTTGAATTGCGAACTGCGTTCTAGAACGCAGTTCACTTTTCGTATCTCAAAACATAGAGATGACCACTTTAACATATATTTACAGTGGTAGTGGTATACCACTAGTAGATGACCCTGAAAATTTCAGGTCCAAAATATAAATTATAAATTTTGAATTGCGAACTGCGTTCTAGAACGCAGTTCACTTTTCAAGTGCAAATATGCCCGAATCTCAAAAACTAGAGATTACCACTTCACCATATATTCACAGTGGTAGTGGTATACCACTAGTAGATGACTCTGAACATTTCAGGCCCCAAATATGAATTATAAATTTTGAACGCAGTTCACTTTTCGGCAATCGGTTAAATTATAAATTTTGAATTGCGAACTGCGTTCTAGAACGCAATTCACTTTTCAATTGCGAATAGTGTTTAAATGAGTGTGGCCCGAATCTAAAAATCTAATGATGACCACATTACCATATTTTCACAGTGGTAGTGGTATACCACTAGTAGATGACTCTGAACATTTCAGGCCCCAAATATGAATTATAAATTTTGAACGCAGTTCACTTTTCGGCAATCGGTTAAATTATAAATTTTGAATTGCGAACTGCGTTCTAGAACGCAGTTCACTTTTCAATTGCGAATAGTGTTTAAATGAGTGTGGCCCGAATCTAAAAATCTAATGATGACCACATTACCATATTTTCACAGTGGTAGTGGTATACCACTAGTAGATGACCCTGAAAATTTGAGGCCCCAAATATGAATTATAAATTTTGAATTGCGAACTGCGTTCTAGAACGCAGTTCACTTTTCAACTGCAAAGAAACCCGAATCTCAGAAACAAGAGATGACCACTTCATAATATATTCATAGTGGTAGTGGTATGCCACTAGTAGAAGACCTTGAAATTTTCAGACCCCAAATATGAATTATAAATTTTGAATTGCGAACTGCGTTCTAGAACGCAGTTCACTTTTCAATTGCAAATAAGCCCGAATCTCAAAAAGTAGAGATGGCCACATCACCATATTTTTTACGGTGGTAGTGGTATACCACTAGTAGATGACCCTGAAAATTTCAGGCCCCAAATATGAATTATAAATTTTGAATTGCGAACTGCGTTCTAGAACGCAGTTCACTTTTCAATTGCGAATAGCGAACTGCGAACTGCGTTCCAAAAACCGATTGCCGGTGCTTGGTGCTTGCTATAGACAGATAGTACCCCTCTACGAGGCGCAATCAGACCTCACATCTGGAACTCTAGTAGCGGCGGGCTCCATCGGGGTCGTGGCGCTTGCAGGTAGGGCTGGCCCACTGTGATTAGAAATACATTGACAAATACAAAAAAATTATTTAAAAAAGAGAAAAATAAATCTGATGTGTTACAGCAACTGCCGCGTTGGCGACATTGTCTGTCCGCAGGAATTCAAGAAAGTGTTATTACGAGACAACAACGCAAACTCCAGAGAAGTTCTGCGCTGATTTATGTGAAGATTTGGTCTCAGCAGAGAAGGCAAAACATGAAGAGGAAAAAGAAGGTACTTGATCAAGCTATGAAGAAGCTATGAAGACGGGGAAGATTATGAATTTATTTTGAAAAGAATTATGGTGTTTTTAATCTGTTAATGCAGCAATGACACTCCTTGGGTTAGATATATCGTCTAGTTAAATAAAACAGAATGTATACATTTGTCTATTTTTCAACATTTTAGTAAACGAAATCTGTTGTTATATATATATGCCACAATTTAAGCATTGTCATTTATCGAAAGTTTTAAAGCATACTGAGATAATTCTTTCAGCATCGTTTTAATCTTTGATTACTTCTACTGATTTTTTAAAGAAAATCTAGCATCCATGCATGATTACATGTTTTATCTTGGTCTTGTTTCCAGTGTACAGGCAAATCATACAAGGCGTGTGCGGTTTTCTGACAGTAGATGATGAAGAGAACTGCGTCACGTGTTTGAACTACTATAAAAATGAACCTCTATGTACCTCAAACTCAGAGTGTTTCTTTAGTAGTAGCGAGGGATTGTGTTTGCATCAAAAATTGTTTTGAATAAAGTCAATGCACAGAATCTACTCCTGATGGTTGATTTAAGAAATCAATAAAAAAAATAATAAACCATCACGTTTACATGTACATGTACTATTCAATGTAAGTAAAATTTGGAAATACAGAATGCAAAGGTTGATGTATTATGAACTAGCCTTTATCTTGGTATCAGTGTTTACATGATATAACAAAAACACCTTGTAAGTTTTAGGTTGTAATGTAAGATTCTTTCAATTCATATTCAATTAGCCGAGTAAGATTGGTCAAACAATATGCATGTAGAATTAATAAACAGATACATCATTTGAAAAACAAAAAGAAAATATAATTCATACAGAAGTACGATATTTTAGTTTTTCGGATGTTTCGGCATTAGTACATAGGCATATTGGTATAATATTTCAAAATTTCAAGAGTTTTCATTTTGAACAACTTTTAAAATCACAGACGAAAATATGTAAAGAGTTCCACGTAATTGTTTAATCAGTCACTCATTAGATTGTTAAGTAGCTTACCTATAGACAGAAATAAAACTTATTAAAATTTTGAAAGTATAACAGTCTTAATTTGTCTAGAAGTCAGTGAAGCAGATATTATGCTTTTTATTACATGTCGTGTACATGTAGATGATTTATAAGGAAAGAAAGCATTTATATATTTAACAATCATCGTCATATTATTATCAAATCTAGTCCTACTTCTAACAAATAATCATTCTTAAAAACGGGGTTTACGTCTCAGATATAGCACGGTTGAAGGTTCTTAACTAGTTCGACTCGTTTACTTGTTTTTCATACGTGATATCTTCATTATCTAAATCAAAAACAATTTCTTCAAAAAGTCAAGCGGAACAAAAAACCAAGATCATAGTTAGTTTGTCCTGGTATTTGATGATGATGACAATGATGACTGACAGGAGTTTTTTCCTACTTATTGTTAGGCCATTATTATTCACAGAAATGTCTACGATTTTTTCCCCGTTTCTCCTGATTACGACAAAGAGCACACGGCTGACTGCTTACTCCTCCATGGCATCTGATCCTACCTCGAATTTTTGTAGAGGTCCATGTTTGCTCTGCTCCTGTTCTGTATTTTTCCTTTAGACTTTTGATTACGAACAATGTTCGTTATCGCCACATTTCATATTTTACGTTTATTTCGCATCAAAGAACAAGCTCAATTAAGATAACTTAGAAGTACATATTGACAGACACTGGATATTAGTATGTGTATAAACATCAAACATAACTAGTATATCATGTCCAATGGCTGTCTTCTTTATATTGTAAGATAACCAATTTGCTATTGCTGACCCTCAAAAAGAACATAATTAATGTGTTTAGGAACTAGCAAATTAACTCAGAATATAATTGTTACATACATATATTCTATATATAAACTTGTTTTAACAAGTAACTCATTTAATTTTTCCCGATAGTATCATTGTAAGCTTCTAGAAAGATCTTGATAAAGAATACTGTGTGTATTGTCACCTCTCAACTGTACATTTTCATGTCATTCATAGATTAGCATATAAATGATTAATGGAGATCGACGACAAAATCTACTACCAACATCACAAATTATTACCACCGCTATAGTCATGTACCCCCAAGCAATACAACGTGAATATGTGATCAGTATTGAAAAAATAGGTACATTTCGTTCAACTAACTCGTTGTCTGGGGGTTTTTTTCTTAGGAGGGGGTGCTCAAAATGAACTTTCTGCACAAATAAAATTATATTCATTTCCTTGTGTTGTGATGACTGAAAGTTGAATGTCGTGTAAATTTGATCGGAAAGCATTGTAAACAAATTCAAAATATAAGTAATCTAAGAACTCTAATAAAATATCTTGGTGTGATTTATTGATAATTGAACAAAATAATACTGGGAGAGATGTTAGTTTTATCAATTATTTGCTAAAAGGTATGTAAATTTGCTTTTATTTCTCGGCCAAGTTTTCCTCTTTCGTTGTTTACGATATAAAAATCCAACTAGAACAACACTACCCCGTATATTTTGAAATTCTAATTTTACATGTTTTGATAGTTTGATTAATGCTTAAATTGAAAAGTGCTGCTCGAATCCTGTGTTATGGTTGTTTTGATGCAACATATCGTTTTCCGTGCAAACTGAATAAAAGTTGTGAAGTTTTTTTGAGAACCGAATGAATAACTATTTAATAGTCTGTTTCGGCCTAACTGCGGGACTGATGTTTGCGCATGCGCAGAAACCGCTAGGGGGGACAAAGTTTACATTAGCAACATGGTGAAAAGGTGTAGCGTTTATGGATGTACCAACCGCTCAAACGGTTCAGCACGCGAACGGGGTGTTAAATTCTTCAAATTTCCTAAGGGCAAAATAAAGAGACTTGCATGGATAAGGTCGCTCAACCGTAGAAATTGGCAACCTACTGAAAATTCGTTCGTTTGCTCCGACCATTTTGTGTCCGGATGGCACGCAGACGATCGTGAAGATGTAGACTTTGCACCTACAGTATTTAAGTACAAAGCTAAGGGAATTGATGAAGAAAGATCAAACAAAGCCTTCAGGCGAAACCTTACGAAGGTAAATCATTATATGCAAGTAGTTTACTATAAAAAAGTAATAATATACTTCAGTTAAATGTGCATGTATATACCCTGATCCATCCATCTCTCTCTCTCTCTCTCTCTTTCTCTCTCTCAGATCAATCAAACAGTAAATTGACTCGTGTTAATTTATGATCTTGTGCTGAAGCTGCAAGAGAACAACAAATTATGGAAGAAGGGATGCTGACTGTGTCATTGGCTCATCATGATTATGAAGTCAACGCCAGCAAAAAGGAATCAAGTACTGCGCAGAAAGAATTTTCTAGTATAGGTGATTTCATTTAGTTTTATTACTTTCTCAAAGTATTTCAGTTGTCACAATTGCATGTGTTTGTGTTAATGTTTTATTACATGTTTATTGTGTTGGGGGAATAGATGGATGACTGTTGGGTTTAACCAGGGACTGGCAGATGCAAGCAAATCTCAATGGCTGTATGCAGCTACCTGGAACCAATCAAAGACCTGGTTTTGTGAGGGAGGCCATTTATTTTACTGGAACTCACAGTGTTGTGGGAGGATATAAAAAAAACCTGAAGTAAAGTTAAAATATTCCCAAGACAATATCAAGACTCACAAGGCATATGCTTTTACCCAGTATCCGTGCTGCAAAGTGGATGGAAGTCATAGACTCAATCTTCCCTGGATGGAACACCAGTCCATCGCAGGTTAACTCCCAGCATAAGCCACTATCTACTTTCAGCTGACTTGACTGAGACAAGCAGATAAATTGTCTTGTCAAAGAACACAACACATACCATCAAGTGTCCACAGCAGGGTTTGAACTGGTAACTTTTCAAATACTGACCCCCAAACAACCATAGCCACTGATCTTTGTGCTCCTCAACATCAAGATGTATACAGGTATATTTTATTACATATGTACTGGGTTGGTTTTTTTTTCGTTTCGTTTCTTTTTCGTTATCTTATTTTTAAATTTTTTTTTGTTATGTTTTTGTGCTGAAAGTTGGGACTTTTTATGAAATATTCCTTCAATAATGAGTGCACCCTGAATTTGTGATAAAAATTAAAAATCATAATGTGCATACTAACTGTAACAGGATTGGTCCATGCATAAAAATTCATTATGCATATTATAATTTAACCCTGTAATCTCAGTGCTTTGAAAGCATATGTCAGATACTGAATTGTCTGTATATATGCTACAGGTGTGCAGTCTGAGAAAGATCCTCTTCTCATAGAGAATCAACAACTTAAGAAAGAAAACTCTGAGTTGAAGGAGAAGGTGAAGAGACTGACATGGTCTGTTGAGAAAATCAAAGACGACGATAAAGCAACCAAATTTTACACTGGACTTCCGTCATTTTCAGATTTCCTGTGGTTATTCAGGTATTTGTTAAAGACCAATTGATCAAATTAAGTACCGGCTATTATTAATTATTTTGAGTCAGACATCTTATCAAATACATGTAGTAATATATCAACTAAAATATATCTTTTTACTAATATATCGTTTTTATGCAAATATTAGCTTATCTACAACTTCAACATGTATAGAGGTTTGTCTTTATTCTTATCAAATTATCATTTTCTTAAAGGCCGAACATTTTTACCGGGTGGTTAATCTCAGGTGAGAGCGGGGCTTATTTTTTAGAGGTGTGAAAGCCTCCGGGGCTTGCAGTCTACCTGCGGTCGTGAACGCTGCTAATCTCTATACACAGGGAGCAAATTAATACACAGGAAATAAATAACTAGTCAGAATTGGTCTTAGTTAAAAATCATAATTCTTTCTTTAGTTGAAGTTATCTTATTGTTCTAAATTAATTCCATATGCAATTTTATACGGAAATATTTGCATATCCATTGTTCTTTCCCACTCTAAGACTACACGGAGCAATTGCATTTATTTTTCTATAATCGCAATTGCTCTCCCTGTATGCGCAATTGCCTCACAGACTTTCAAATAGCGAATTCTCAACAATCTGATAACGATTTTTACTCGTATATATAGTGTATATTTCTAATAACAAAAATATGTGGTGTTTAATATAAAATATCTAAAGTTAAAAATACAAAACAAGGCATTTTAGTTTTATTCATATTTGATTTTAATCAATTACAAATGTTATTTATTATTATATAATAAAAATGTACCTAAATAAGACAAAAATGTTTAATTTTTATATTTTTCTGTACAAAATTACAAATTACAAAATTCTGTACAAGGAAAGATAACTCTTCCTAACTATACCATGATTTATGTACCTTACTGTTGGCGTACTATGACGTCATAAAGGTGTGACGTCATATACTTTTCCATGACGTTATCAATCATAAGTCTTTTAAAAACCCCTATACATGTACGATACATGTGTTCTTCTCCAACTCCCTAAATTGGTGCATTTAACATGTCCTATATTAAATTTTAAAGGAATGACTGTCATAACATATATTAGTTATTCTGTTAACAAATCAATGAGAGTAAAAAAAATACATTACAGTTTATGTTTGATGCAATAGCTAGGTCAAGGTTTAGGCTAACACCGGGTATTTGCAGGTTGTAAAATGCAAATATAAGTAATAAACAACGATTATTTAGTGAACATGGCATTATGAATAGCAACTGCTCTGCTGGAATATTTCCATAATGCGCTAGCGCGCATCATGGAATATGCCAGCAGAACATTTGCTATTCATAACGCCACATCCAAGTCCTGTGTCGTCCGAATTTTCTCTAAACACACTTGTGTAAAACACAAGTGAATAATTGCAGTAAAATAATTCTGCTTTAAAAATATAGCTCAGTACATTGTGTTTAGCACTTGACATTGTTAGATGTAGTTCATTTTAACAAATTATAGTATGTTAAGAAAACCATGCGATCAATAAGAATGTGAAATGTAGGCAGCCATGTTACGATGACGATGGAGTTCGTTTCCCAACTCGTGCACCAAGTGCCAATTGCCTGTTTTACCAGTAAATAAAACTTTAGTAGCTCATACGTTTGTTTTAAAAAGAAAATTTTATATATTTTGGAGTTGCTCATGTTTGTGGAATTTATAAGGTCACGTAAATTCAAATATAAATTGTATATTTCAATTACTAAATGATTAATTTTCATTATCAATTTCGGTAATGTTAAAAATCGAATTTTTATTCTCCCCTTTAAATACGTGATGGAAGATATCAAAGATAATGTTGTTAATTGCTATGCTAGTAAACAGAATTCCACGGACCTGGCCAGATCACGCTCGGACGATCACGTCAATCAAACTGGGCGCTATTGTTTCAAAACTGATTGACAGGTGGCATCGTTTTGAAGTTTGTACAGGTAAAAAAGGGGGCGTTTGTAAAATGTTCGGCCTTTAAGCTTCCTATCTGCTAAAGCTGAAAAGCTGACCTTCTGGGATGGAAAGAATACACCTAGTGAAAGAAGAAGACCCCTGAAAGCTTCCATCCCCCTGATTGATCAGCATCTAGCAGTTTTAATCAGACTGAAAGTTGGTTTTTTTACTAGGAACATAGCTGATAGATTTTGTATTTCTTCTAGCACTTTTTCCAACATTTTTGTTACTTGGATTTGTTTATTGTATGAAGAACTCAAAGTGATCAATGTGTATCCCTCTCGCCAATTAGTTAAGCAGACAACACCCGTAGCTTTTAAATTATATCCAAATTTACGTATAATTTTAGACTGTACAGAGATATTTGTTCAAAGATCCTCTAGTTTGCTCAATCAGAATTTGTTGTATTCTAATTACAAGCACCATTCTACTCTGAAATTTTTGATTGGTATTACTCCGTCAGGAGTCATCTCCTTTGTTTCTGAAGCTTGGGGTGGTAGAGTGTCTGATCGCCGCATTGTGATTGAGAGTGGTCTTTCGGATTTGTTAGAGCCAGGTGATAGCATTATGGCCGATAAAGGTTTTACCATTTCTGATCTACTGAGAGAGAAAAAATGTACTTTAAATATTCCTCCGTTTAAACGAAACAATGTTAAATTCACTGCAAGTCAAGTTTTTGAGACTCAAGCCATAGCATCTTTGCGTATTCATGTCTAAAGAAGCATTGGGCGTATCAAAAAATTTCATTTGTTTGATGGTGTCATGCCTTTGTCTTTGGCCCCTGTTGCTTCCAAATGCTTTATGGTTGCATGCTGGTTAACTAACTTAGATGTACCAATTGTATAATTTTTCTATCATGATCAACATGATTTTGTATGTAATGTTTACATAGAATTTCAATGACCTCCTTTACTAGTTTTTGTCTGTAAAATTTAATGATGTCAACTGAATGTACATCTATATCTTTTTTTACACAGAGAGAGTGCAATTAATCAATCAGTTAGCTGAAGATGTTGTCAAATTTTCACAGTGACCTTGATTTGTATGATCACAAATTTTTAATTTTGTATAGGACATTATTGTATTTTTAATTAAATAGCCAGTGACTGAAGATCTGTAAACATGCAACATGTGTTAAAGGTGAATAAGCTAGACCATTATTGTTCACTGGAAAGCATAAAACAATCATTAACATGTAGTTGTTTTGTACATATCTATATGGAAAGTACAATAAATCTGAGATCCATGTTTACATTTGCTAGTTGTCAAATGAACACATTGACAGTCAATTTAATCTGCTGTTGGAAAAATGATGTAAACAAGATTGAAAATATTGAAAACATTTGATACAAGAAACTTTTAGAATCTGTAAAATCTTCAAATTGTTTAAAACAGTACTGCCTTTCAAAAAAAAAATTATGATGCAAAAATTAAGTTAAAGTTACTGGTTACATTGTCTACTATACTGGTCAAAATTTCTAACGCTACTTGGTTTAAACCCGTTTTTAAAAAGGCTTTAAAAAAAACCATTAAACACTGACGTCACGCTTTTCAACAAAATAGGCACAGTCGAGTAATTACGTCCTCAATTCCTTATCTTGGGATGCAAATTTTTTTTACATTTCAATCGGTCTTTATAATGAATCAGATTTTTAAAAAAATAAAAGTGGGGCGTTAGAATCTTTAACATGTATATATAGTTGGACATGAAATTTAGGTCCATTATGCTTCCAAAGCAATTAGTCAATGCAGAATATGAGTAACAAAAAATTCAACCAGCTTTGGAAGCATCATGGACACAAATTCTGGATCAAACAATATTCTTTCAATAAAACAGTTATTTTCTTCCGCAGCAGTCCAAACGACAAAACCACACCAACTGCAGCCAATGATGGCCATTTCTCCCTGCACCTGAGCGTAGTATTTATGACTACGACGCAGTCTTGTTCCCTGCTCTGTCATCTCTAAGCAGAATTCTTGAAGGCCCATATCCACAATATCATGTATCTCCATATCACAAATGGATCTCCCTTTAATGGAGTAAGGGCACTTAATCTCCAGTACTCCTGTTCTGTTTTCTGATGGATGTGACATATCTGTAATTTTCCATCACTTGAGGCACCTAAGAATGGGTGGGATGGATAGATGGCGAGGCCAGTCTCCGCCACTGTTATAGTTGTCACAGAATATTGAAGCAAGAGGTAGTCTTCCAGGGCATCTTTTTCATGTTGCACACCCCACTGGACTGCCTTTGGAAGAGAGTTGTACCTGTTACTATTGAAAAACTGTTTTAATGTTTAGAACAAAAACAGTTGATGTTATTCGTAGATTTATAAATTTGATATTTGATCTCTTCTCCTGCTTTCCAATGCTAAAAACAGAATAGGTACTAGGTAGTGCATTGCATGCCATTGATTTCCATGCATTATTAAATTATTAATACCTTAAAATTTGATTATATATATACACCCTGCAAATATTCAACTGTTTTACTTGTGCAATACAAGAAAGAATGTAAAACATTTAACATAAAAACATTTTTCACATACTTGTCCAAATTTGATCCAGTGAAAATTCTTTTGATCAAACTTCCAGGATTCAGCCCCGGGTGCAGCACATCCCCAAATAGCGAGCTAGTAATGCGGCCTTTGTGCAGGTCCTTCCACAATGTTGATTCCCTCTGTCCTCTAGTCTGCTCCTCAATGTAGGCACTTAGGTCCTGGTCAATTGCTTCAAGGAGATGGGCTGTATGTAAATAAGAACAAAATGTTTTCATTGTTTAGAAGTTCACAGGATTATGACCTTTGATTAGTCATGAGATGGATTGTTCTTAATTTCAATTTGCTGGATAATTATAATTTTAGGTTACATAAAAAATAGTGTGGAATAACCTCTACTTCTGGGAACTGAAGTTGTTAATTTTATTTTTTACAATATTTTAGAATACTTTATTCTGGTTGAATATTGTCTATTTACTTACCTGTGCTTGTGTTTGGTTTATAGATCATGTCTGAAATCTTTTCCTCCAATGGATTCTCTGATGTGCAGACAACTTGTTCTGTTTCATAGGGAGGAGCAGTATCTGGTATAATGGCCAGATGTGACATTCCTGAAAAAAAAACATGTACATGTATTATCCATTAACAAATTTAACATAGTTTTCGATAAATGCTTGGAAAACCAAAAACTTATTGGGGCAAATTTACCTGTATTTGGGAAAACTGTTTTTAGCTCCATCATTTTCTGTAGGTAGTGCCCTGCATCTGTTGTTCTTTGAGAGGAATGGGAAGGATCAAAGTTTGAAACTGTGACTCTTGTATCATTCTCATCCCTAGATTGAGAAGTTGAGGATTTGGGTCGACTAAAGCTCATATTCTTCAGAGGTTTGGGCTCTGAGGTCATCTTCCTTGGGACATTCCAAGCTGACCCTTTAGAAGTACAGGCAGTTGCAGTCTCCTCCCTCATTACTTCCATGTTGTAGCTATTTATGGCAAACAAAAAGCCTCCAACATGACTGCAACATTGAGCCAAATACAAATACAAAGAAAAAACGAATATACAATGTAATTTTTTTCCCAGTAAACTTATTAAATCATGGGTCTAAGTAAATTACTAAAATTTGAATTTTATGTACATGTATGTTAATCACTCAAGTTAACTTAATATTATAAATGAACAAAATACCAAGAGAAAAAGCCAATGCACTTACCCTATAGGACATTGGCAGTTGGCATGTACAGGTTTGTGATTTACAAAATGTACATACACTTGATATCTAATTTTTTTCATAGATGCCAGCACTGTTGCCGACCAATACATGACACCGGTGTCAACCTGGTTTCATAAAAAAAAAACAAATATTAAAACATGCTTTACTCTAAATGTCATTACAAATTAGAAATATGTAATAGAATGTAAAATGTTTACGTTTTTGTATCATATTGCCACGCCCACTTTGGTTTGTTTATATATATACATAAATATAAATATGTATATCATCTCGGATCCACACACATAGATAATAATGAACATATCTTTTCAGTAAAACTAGATCTAATATAATTTTACGAAGTTCTCACCTCACAAAATCCAATGCTTTGTACATTCCCCGCTTGGAAATGGGAGACAGCTCTGTCGAGAGTTCGGTAAGACCGAACGCCAGATGCTTCTTCTCGGACATCTCCCCCGTTTTTTTCTATCATAAACAAATGAATGTCTGAAAACTTAATATTGGGCGAAGTTACGTTTCCCAAGCTAGAATATTGCACTGAATTATATGCTGGAACGCCGGGAAGGTTATGTACATTGTCAGGGATTTCTATTTCCCGCTTCGCCATCTTTGTTGCTGTAAACAAGTGATGTTTGTCCCCCCAAGCGCGTTATGCGCATGCGTGAAATTTAGCCCGAATTAGTCTATAGAATAGAAAAAACGTTCAATTCTGTGTGAATTTTTTCCTGACGTCACATTGATTACTGCATGCACTTATCGTTTGACGGTTGGATTATTGTAAACATAAATACAAGATTACTTTAATAATTCTGAACGTTTTGCCTTTCTCAAACATAAATATAAGTAATAAACAGCAGTGTTAAAAAGTTCATCGGGATTTGATCACATGACCAACCGAGTTCATATCCCGGTGAACTTTTAAAATTGCTGTTTATTTCTTAAATGTTAACAACTAAATTATGTTCACAATACACAAACATGTCTACAACATGATGAAGAAATCTCATTTCAGTTTTGATGTTGATTTTATACCTGATTTTTATATTGATTTTATAGCTGTTCTTTTTTTTCTTAAGTTTCAATAACCTGTCACTTACTTTTTGATCTCGACGTCTGTAACACCTACCCTTTGTATAACATTGAATAGTGTAATTCATTAATATACAATTGTATCACATTACAGGTACCACCCACCCTTTGTATGACATTGAATAGTGTAATACATTGATATACAATTGTATCACATTACATGTAACACATACCCTTTGTATCACATTGAATAGTGTAATACGTTGATATAAAATTGTATCACATTACATGTAACACCTACCCTCTGTATCACAATAAATAGTGTAGTACATTGATATACAATTGTATAACTTTACATGTAACACCTACCCTTTGTATCATAATGAATAGTGTAATACATTGATATACAATTGTATCACATTACATGTAACACCCACCCTCTGTATCACATTGAATAGTGTAATACATTGATATACAATTGTATCACATTACATGAAACACCTACCCTTTGTATCACATTGAATAGTGTAATTCATTGATATACAATTGTATCACATTACATGTAACACCTGCCCTTTGTATCACATTGAATAGTGTAATACATTGATATACAATTGTATCACTTTACATGTAACACCTACCCTTTGTATCACATTGAATAGTGTAATACATTGATATACAATTGTATCACATTACATGTAACACCTACCCTCTGTATCACATTGAATAGTGTAATACATTGATATACAATTGTATCACTTTACATGTAACACCTACCCTTTGTATCACATTGAATAGTGTAATACATTGATACACAATTGTATCACATTACATGTACACCTACCATCTGTATCACATTGAATAGTGTAATACATTGATACACAATTGTATCACATTACATGTAACACCTACCCTCTGTATCACATTGAATAGTGTAATACATTGATATACAATTGTATCACTTTACATGTAACACCTACATTTTGTATAACATTGAATAGTGTAATTCATTGATATACAATTGTATCACATTACATGTACCACCCACCTTTTGTATAACATTGAATAGTGTAATTCATTGATATACAATTGTATCACATTACATGTAACACCCACCCTCTGTATCACATTGAATAGTGTAATACATTGATATACAATTGTATCACATTATATGAAACACCTACCCTTTGTATCACATTGAATAGTGTAATTCATTGATATACAATTGTATCACATTACATGTAACACCTGCCCTTTGTATCACATTGAATAGTGTAATACATTGATATACAATTGTATCACATTACATGTAACACCTGCCCTTTGTATCACATTGAATAGTGTAATACATTGATATACAATTGTATCACTTTACATGTAACACATACCCTTTGTATCACATTGAATAGTGTAATACATTGATATACAATTGTATCACATTACATGTAACACCTACCCTCTGTATCACAATGAATAGTGTAATACATTGATATACAATTGTATCACATTACATGTCACACCTATCCTTTGTATCACATTGAATAGTGTTATACATTGACATACAATTGTATCACATTACATGTAACACCCACCCTCTGTATCACATTGAATAGTGTAATACATTGATATACAATTGTATCACTTTACATGTAACACCTACCTTTTGTATCACAATGAATAGTGTAATACATTATTATACAATTGTATCACATTACATGTAACACCTACCCTTTGTATCACATTGAATAGTGTAATACATTGATATACAATTGTATCACATTATATGAAACACCTACCCTTTGTATCACATTGAATAGTGTAATTCATTGATATACAATTGTATCACATTACATGTAACACCTACCCTCTGTATCACAATGAATGGTGTAATACATTGATATATAATTGTATCACATTACATGTAACACCTACCCTCTGTATCACAATAAATAGTGTAATACATTGATATACAATTGTATTACTTTACATGTAACACCCACCCTTTGTATTATAATGAATAGTGTAATACATTGATATACAATTGTATCACTTTACATGTAGCACCTACCCTTTGTATCACATTGAATAGTGTAATACATTGATATACAATTGTATCACATTACATGTAACACCCACCCTTAGTATGACATTGAATAGTGTAATACATTGATATACAATTGTATCACATTACATGTAACACCCACCCTCTGTATCACATTGAATAGTGTAATACATTGATATACAATTGTATCACATTACATGTAACACCTACCCTCTGTATGACATTGAATAGTGTAATACATTGATATACAATTGTTTCACATAACATGTAACACCTACCCTCTGTATCACAATGAATGGTGTAATACATTGATATACAATTGTATCACATTACATGTCACACCTATCCTTTGTATCACATTGAATAGTGTAATACATTGATATACAATTGTATCACATTACATGTAACACCTACCTTTTGTATCACATTGAATAGTGTAATACATTGATATACAATTGTATCACGTTACATGTAACACCTACCCTTTGTATCACATGGGTAATGTGGACTATCATCCAGGACAGAAGCAGTCGGTTACACGTAGGAAGTTCATTGATCAGTCGCCTAAACGTGTCACATCTCGCTATCTCTTCACGCACAACTGTTAACAGACAAGACTCATTTATCAATTTTGACATTTAAAAAAATATCTCCTCTCCTTAGATGAATCTATTGAAAAGCAAACTCATTCATTTCTGTGAAATTGAAATAATATTCTTATTCATGTCACAACAACCATCCTTAATTCATTCTATGAATATAAAAACAAGGTTGTGTTAACTTTATAATAACATTCTGAGTTTTTCTGAGTCATTCTTGTAAGAAATTTATAACAGTGTTAAAATAGTTCACTTGGAAAAGACCTAGACTTATTTAAATCTTCTGTGAAACCCTTTTGGCTTCAAGAGATTTAATTCATGACCAGCATCCAACAAAGTTCATATCAAAAATGACATTTTCCACATTGTTATTCATGTCTGAATTTTCTTAAAAAGAGGAAGAATTAAGTGTTTAGAACTTGTGTCCAATCCCATTGTACATTATTGCAATAGGGATATAACATCATTTCTTACCTCATGCCTACTCAAACTTCCCCAACAGTGACATTTTAATTTACCTGAGGCCTCCTCAAACTTTCCCATCAGTGCCTTGGTGAGCACGGGTTCGGGGAGCTCCCTCGGGAACTGTTTGAGTAGACTCGCGATGATGTTGGGCTCATGTTCCTCCAGGTAGACAGGTGCCCCCCCCCCCCCCCCGGTTGTAGCAGTCCTTCAGCATCTGAATCTTGGACTTGTCCCCCGAGATCCAGTAGATCCCCTCACACGACAGACCTGTCATTCATAAAGGAACACCTGTCAATCACACAACAGACCTATCTATAAAGGGAGACCTGTCAATCATAATGAATCATACAGAAAGACCTGTCAATCAAATTGAAAGAGACCTGCCAATCAATTGAAATGGTTCAAACAATCTCACAGCACAGCACCCTCTTGAAGTTATACTAGCCACAAAGATTACAAGCCTCATCAGATCTATTCTAAATAACTACGCTCTTCTAAAACACTCTCACACTATGTTATATAATGTATCAGGGGCGGATCCAGGATTTGAAGTTAGAGGGGGCGCCAGTTTTAGGCAGGGGGTCTTGGGGCCGCCTTGAGGCCCCCATTGGGTCCAGGGCAAAGCCCTGGTGGGGCCCCAGCGGGCAAAGCCCCCGCAAGCTCCTGGATTCTGCAGGTTTTTTAGGGTAAAAATGGAAGTCTTCATATTTAGACTTTTGTGATATTTCTTCTCGTGATTATACTTAAAAGCAATATAATTATTGACAATTTTTAAAAGTTTGTAGATTTAACACCAGTAGTAATCCCATCAAAATCCTCTGTCTTGCAGAAATATAAGAAACATTTCGTTTTATTTTTATGGGGGTCCAGGGGGCGAAGCCCCCGGAAGCTCCTGGATTCTACAGATTTTGTAGAGTAAAAATGAAGTCTTCATATTTAGACTTTTGGGATATTTCTTCTCGTGATTATACTAAAAAGTAATAGTATTATTTACACTTTTTCAAGGTTTGTAGATTTAAGACCTGCAGTAATCCCATCAAAACCCTATGCCTTTCAGAAATATAAGAATCATTTCTTTTCTTTTTTTCCTTACGAGTGGCTGTAAATTAATCAGTTAAAAAAAATCAAGTTCAATGGAATGATGTAATGAAGTTTTAAAAAAGATAACCATACCAGCTTGTGCTATAATAAACATGGAAGCTAAAAACACAATATAGTATAACCAATTACTTAAAGGTGGGTGACTAGTCACATTTGAACCCAAGGAGAGCGTAACTATGTACGTTACACCATTGAACCCACGGGTTTTCTTCATACTTCACCATTGAAATCAGTCTTATGTAGAGAAATCCCATGAGTTTCCAAAACCTTCATAATTAAGACTCGCAAGTTGTACATTTTCTTTGCCAGAAGGAGTATGATTTAACTTTATTTTGACAATTTTAGGGGGGGGGAGGAGGGCGCGCGCCGGGTGCGCCCCCCTTGAATCCGCCACTGTGTATACTTTAATTAACTTGAACATTCCCACTTTAATGATTACTCAAACCTTACCATGCTCGAGTACATCTCCCTGATTCATAACTTAATTCTCATTAGTCTTAATTTATACCTACATGTACTTTACGTACAATGTTTACTGATTTTTACCATGTTCCCTGATATCTAATATGATTCTTAAATATAGTCCACCCACTCCCTGACTATAACTTAATTAGTTTTTAACGTGCTCTTTAATGTAGTCTACACACTCCCTGACTATAACCTAATGAGTTTTTACCATGCTCTTCAATATAGTCCACCCACTCCCTGACTATAACTTAATGAGTTTTTACCGTGCTCTTTAATGTAGTCTACACACTCCCTGACTATAACCTAATGAGTTTTTACCATGCTCTTCAATGTAGTCCACACACTCCCTGAATATAACCTAATGAGTTTTTACCATGCTCTTCAATGTAGTCCACCCACTCCCTGACTATAACTTAATGAGTTTTTACCGTGCTCTTTAATGTAGTCTACACACTCCCTGAATATAACCTAATGAGTTTTTACCATGCTCTTCAATGTAGTCCACACACTCCCTGACTATAACTTAATGAGTTTTTACCGTGCTCTTTAATGTAGTCTACACACTCCCTGACTATAACCTAATGAGTTTTTACCATGCTCTTCAATGTAGTCCACACACTCCCTGAATATAACCTAATGAGTTTTTACCATGCTCTTCAATGTAGTCCACCCACTCCCTGACTATAACTTAATGAGTTTTTACCGTGCTCTTTAATGTAGTCTACACACTCCCTGAATATAACCTAATGAGTTTTTACCATGCTCTTCAATGTAGTCCACCCACTCCCTGAATATAACCTAATGAGTTTTTACCATGCTCTTCAATATAGTCCACACACTCCCTGAATAGTCGCGGTAGATCGATTCCGTCATGGCTTGGACTCCGCTCAACAGCCACAGACAGCGGCACACCAAAAATAGGCTTAGTTGCTTCTTCTGAAAGGATAGAAAGATTAAACAATCAGAAAAATTATTGTTGACATCATAAAAGTTACCGGAACGTTGTTCCTACATTTTTATTATTTAAGAAATCTACTTGATAATAAGAAGTGTTTCATGCTCAACAACTTTTTTTTATTTAAGATTAAGCAATTAGTGTGATTAGGATAAAAAAAATCACAAAATAAATATTTTTAGAATTGAGGAATTTAACTGTAGATATTCACTTCATGACCTGGTCAAGTTTTATACACAATGATATTTTTGGACCAGGTACATGTATGCGAGCAGATGTACACATATGTTGCCAAGTTCTTACACAGTATCAGCTATTAAGCCCTCAAACCCTCTGTACAGTATGATGTCATTAAGAGCAACCTGTCTATTGTGATGTCATCAATTGTACAGTATGATGTCATCAAGAGCTACCTGTCTATTGTGATGTCATCAATTGTACAGTATGATGTCATTAAAAGCTACCTATTGATTGTGATGTCATCAATTTAATTGTACACACCTTGCTAAATATTTTACCTATTTACAGTGAAGTCATCGTTACACCTGTACATACCTGGTTCAGTTTGAGCTGGGGGCTCATGCTTAGATTTCTTTTTCTTTGTCAATTGTGATTCCATCATCTACCTCAGGGCTCAACATTAACTTTGAAATGAGCTAGACCAATCGGACTAGTACCTTAATATTTTACTAGACCTGGCCTAACTTTCTCTGACCTTGTAGGTAACATTTCTCCCAATCTGCAAGCATCTTTTATTTAGTACAAAAAAAATTTACCTTCTTTTCAGAGTGTGTTTCTGGATAGTACTGATTATTTTGGGTGAAATGTGGGTTTTGGTGATTAAACTTAATACTTGATAATTCGTTAATCAATCCAAACTATCCATTTCTTACACCAGAAAGTCATCGCCAGTTTATGCCTTATTACATAATCAGCCACATGTTGACTGCAGTACTTGTCGCGTGGTATTAATTTCCGGTAAAGCGTGCACTTGTCTTATGTTTATAGCTTAAACAAAATCACGCTTAGGAAGATCACCGATACTCATGATTGAAATGAAATAATTTTTTTCTACTTCTTATCTCTTGTAATGTGGTTTAATAGGCGTACACATAAATTTATACTTTAGCAGGTTTGTAAATTAACCGGTCATCTTGTTTGATCCAATCATTTTTACTGTGAATGTTTACTTCTCATTTAACATGTTTATTTATAAGGTTTGGCTAATTATCAATCAAAACATACATCTTGATTCAAAAACATATTAATCAAATGTACATTCTATAGTTGAAAAATATTGAAATTGTCAATTTTTGGATGCATATTTCTTGGAAGTTTTCACCCAATATATATTATACACAAGTGTGTACAATACATGATACATTCGTTAATTTTTTAGGGAGAAATTCGAATAAATGTATTTTCTATGGGTTTAACAAAAGACACACATTCACAAAACAAAAGCATACTGGTATACTACACAACCGAACTTGTCATCAAGAAAAAGGATCAATTGAAATAGCGGTGATCGATATATCAAAAAGGAACATCGATGCATATTATAAACGAAATGTCGTGAAAATTGTAAACGCTGATTATTACAGTAAAACATGTGTAGGCGTTTGAAATAAATTTTCGTTCTACATTTTTTCACTTGCTCGATTAATTTTCTTTGAAGAAAATTCGGACTGATGGACGAGATACGGTAACACGCTACATTAATCACAATTGTAGAAACACAAGAATGTACAGTGAACATGATCATTAATGAGAGAAATCCTTAAAAATGTCTCTGTTTAATAGTTGAACTATGATATTTTTTACACGACCAGTCGGGCTACCTTCACACAAAATAAACTTGACCGCACCAAACTTTTACTAGTCCAAGTCGGTCGGACGTGCCTTAATGTTGATCCCTGTACCTGTACATACCTGTCTCAGTGTTACCCATCTATTGTGATGTCATCATCTACCTGTACATACCTGTCTCAGTGTTACCCATCTATTGTGATGTCATCATCTACTTGTACATACCTGTCTCAGTGTTACCCATCTATTGTGATGTCACCATCTACCTGTACGTACCTGGTTCGGCTGGAGCTGGGGGCTCATGCTTGGATTTCTTCTTTCCTTTTATTTTGTGTTTCTTTCCTACTTTCTTCACTTCCTTTTCTTTTTCCTTTTCATCTTTCTTTCCATCTTTGTTCTTCTTTTCTTCCTAAAATTCAAATCCCTTGTGTAAAGTATCATCCAATGTGACTTTCTCTAAATTATTTTAGATCAAATTATTTCAAACAAGAGGCCCATGGACCATATCGCTAACCTGAGCAACAATAGACATAATAAAATCAGCTTTATGGAGTCATATACAAAATATCTGAACAACGTAGTATAATAGATCTTGTACAATAAACAGAAATCCCCTGCATATTCTTATGTTTATCATTGAGCACCTTTGTAACAGGATGATTTTACAGTCATATCATATAATGAGCATTGGAGTTCTTGAGAAGATCTTAAACAGCTGTCTATATATGGAATATAAACCTACATCAAACTTTGAACCCCATGTGGGTCCCAAGAATTGTCCAGGGGCCAGAGTCTAAACAATTTTAAAAAATCAACAATATGTCAAAATGCTTGCATATAAGTAAAACCATATATAATAACATTTGAGTTTTTGTGAATAATTTTAATGTTTTCCTTTGTAAAATTGGAACACAACACCCCCCCCCCCTCCAATGTGGCCCAACCATACTCCTGAAGATTATGATTTTGACAAATTTTAATGTATACAATCTGAACTGACTGAAGTTACAGCTTTTCTAAGCAAATTGTGTTTTCGAAGATGATTTTTAAACATTTTCCCCTATATATTCCTATGTAAAAATTTGCCACCCCCTCCCTCCCATCGTAGCCCCCCCCCCCCTTCTCCCAGGGATCATGATTTGAACAAACTTGAATCTTTCCTACCTGAGGATGCTTCCATACAAGTTACAGCTTTTCTGCCTGATAGGTTTCAGAGAAGAAGATTTTTAAAGATTTACTCTATATATTCCTATGTGAAAATTCAACCCCCCATTGTGGCCCCACCCCACCCTTGGGGATCATGATTTGAACAAACTTAAATTAACCCTACCTGAGGATGCTTCCACACAAGTTACAGCTTTTCTGGCTGATCAGAAAAGAAGATTTTTAAAGATTTACTCTATATATTCCTATGTAAAAATTCAACCCCCCATTGTGGCCCCACCCTACCCCAAGGGATCCTGATTTGAACAAACTTGAAGCTACACTACCTGAGGATGCTTCCACACAAGTTTCAGCTTATCTGGCCTAATGATTTTTGAGAAGAAGATTTTTGAAAAATCCCTATAAATTTTCAATGAGTGTTAGTTATCTCCCCTTGAAAGATGGCATGACCTTTCATTTTAACAAACTTGAATCCCCTTTAGCTAAGGATTTTGAGAAATTAAGAAATTAAGAAATTGGCCTAGTGGTTCTGGAGAAGAAGTCGAAAATGTAAAAAGTTTACGGACAGACGGACAGACGGACGCCGGACAAAAAGTGATCAGAAAAGCTCACATGAGTTTTCAGCCTAAAAAGGTCAACAATTTGAAATTCTATTCTGATAGTCATTGTCATCATAACCGATGTTTACAATAGTGAGACCTAAAAATAACTATTACAGTTCATTTAAGGACATTACAAAGGTCAAGGTTCACTAACCTTAGGTTTCTGTTTTTTGAAAAACGACTTGGTTTTCTTCACCTTAGAGGGACTCCTGTAATACAGTGAAGTAAATTAACATGAGATCACAATAGAATGACATCACAATAGAAATAAATCAGAATGACATAACAATAGAAAATATCTCAAAATGAGTTTATGAAGCGTGTACATTAAATATACTAGGTCATTCACCAAAAACATTAAATCAATAATTACCGTGCCCATGAGCTATGGTTGTCAAGTACTGTTTATTGGGTATTATTTTTTATTTCTTTGTAAGAAAACATTGGGGAAGTGAACTGTCTTGATGTTTTCTACGGTAAACTGAGATTTCTAAAATACAAATAAAGTCATCCAAGAGTAGATTATCATATTACTGTAAACCTACTATTATTTGTGTGCGAGAAATTTTTGCGAGACTCGCGAAAGCCTCGTTGTCGTGAATATTTCTCGCCCGGACAAGTCCTTGTTCTATGGTTAAATTACAACACGGGTGTAGAGGAAGTTTGAACGTTAAAATTAGTCGCCGCAAGCCAGTTAATCTCCGTTATTTCGTGAATTAAAGTCATTGTGAATAAAATTTGGGTTACGGTAACTAGGACAGAATGAAATCATTTGACTTTGGCCGAGTTATGTTCAGAAATTTCTGAGTCAAGTGAGACAGAATCAACACAATTAA
The DNA here is from genome assembly GCA_020458035.1 of Magallana ariakensis. NCBI lineage: Eukaryota > Metazoa > Mollusca > Bivalvia > Ostreida > Ostreidae > Magallana > Magallana ariakensis. The sequence continues at coordinate 396,803 of CM035812.1, forward strand.
CTATCTCGAATGTAGGTTGAGAATATTGATATAGAATGAACTCACTTAAATTCCTCAAAATTAATAGAGATATTTCAGAGACTGAATGAACTAGCTTGATCTCCTCAAAGTCAAAGTGAGATATCAACTCACTGGATACTTTAAAATTATGGTGAGATGGCTCTGCGATTAAATAAACTCTCTCTGCTTCACTTTAAAGCTGAACAGAACTGATAAAAAGGCCTCAGCACACGGGTTTATAAACTTCATTTCCTTTACACCTGGTTGCACACTTAAAGCTGAAGGCCAATGTGTAGTATGTTGTCTTAGATTCTGTGCAGGATTTTCTTGTGTTATGTGTGATTTTTATTTGTGTTTGTTAATAATGTGTAGACCTGTATACTTGATGCTTCTGGCTTGGAACATTAATATTTGCATAAAGTTTGATAATTTCATTGCGCCCCTTGATACTGCACAGTAAAATACTTTGAACTGTTTGGCGGTCTGCAGCTTATATATGGGTTGTAGGGAGAGCAGTAAAGAAGAGAAATATGGCTGACAATGCCTTTTATGAGTCGTGTTTAGCTTTAAGATAAGTTGAGATATAACTGAGATAGAATTAACTCACTTGACTTCATCTAAGGTGAGCTGAGATGTGTCCGAGTCCTCTTCATCAAACTTGACATACCCTTGGTCCTTCTGCCCTTTCTTAGAGTCACGTTTCTTTCCCAGTAAATCTCGCTTCTTCCCCTCTTCAGAGCCTGACATAAGGGAGAGAGTTTTTGCGATGACACATTCAAAATTCATTTTTAAAAGTTAGAAATACAAATAAAAATATTCGACTAAGATACATGTAAATGTATACGATGAACATGTTAACATGGCCCTTTTCAACTCTACTAATAAAACGCGAGGAATTAATATCCGCATAAAATCGCGAGAAGCACATCTTGCAGATTTTAAAATATTGCTTTTATTTTGCGGAAAGATGTTAACTAATTGAAACTATGATAAAATCTGAGCATTCGCGATTTAATCCAAAATAGTTGAATTGCGGAATTAACTACTCGCGTAATATAATGAATCTACAGTATCTATACTACTATATTAAAATAATAGACTCGAATTTTGGGGCTTTAATACCGAGAAATCGGAGAAGTACTGTCTTTTGTTTTATATATTTTAAACATCATTGGTACTTGAAGATTACCAATTTGTTTTTATTTTTCCTCAATCAAGCTTCGCTAATTAATAATCAACAAAAATTCCTTTAAAAAATCCGGAAATCACCTGGATTTTTTGGATTTTACAATCTTGCGCATGCGCATTACATTCACGTTTAATCACGGGAGGCTCTTTAGTTCATGTTTCACAATATCACATTTGCATGGATAAACTCAGAAACGATAATACAAATACGTGTAAATTTTCATTGGAAATTTTCTATATATTCTGTTCGTCAAAGAAAATACGGGAGATAACTCTAACTCAGTGCATTTAATATGAAAAATCCAAAGAGTTCCGAATGTCAACAAAAAAAAAAAGTTGGTGAAAAAGTGTTGAATTCTTCATTAATATGAATTAAATTTTCAGATGAAAGGTATTTACAGCCTCAAAATGGTTTGTTATGAATAATTTGACTGTTCTTTTCAATGCAGCTTCATTAATTTTCTCCAAAATCGTTTCGGATTCATTCTGCAATTTTTTTGCTACATTACGGGTATATGGGAGGCATTTTTACTGTGGTGAAGGCCTGTCCCGAGACACAATTAGATTATTCTAATTAAGCAGAGTGTAGTGAAATTATTAATAGCATTATTGTAGGCCTAAAGCTTGGTTATGTAAATGTCAACAATACGGTATGTCGATGTATCTATTTCGTAAATTTCCGATATCATATGCAATTTCAACCCGTGCACGCACGGGTCAAAGTCTAGTTCATTAATAAGTCAAGGACATTCACTACAGACTGTTGTAAGTATATTGTGATAATTGTCCTTTGTATGTTGTGTATTACATTTTAGGTTGCTGTTACTTAATGAATGAATTTCTTATTAAGATATTTATTCTACTGAAAACCATATTTTATTCGTGACAACGTTATTCATGATTTACAGGAGATGAGTAAAACTGGTTTGTGCAACTAATTTTGCGATGAAGCCTTATCCACACCCGTAGTGTTATTTTCACCCTTATTTACACCCATACTGTATGGACAGGTTTACAGTGAGAAGTATTCAAGACTACATGTATGTAGTGTAGATTGGGTTAGCCCTACACCGGGCAGGAACATCACGGAATATACAAGAAAAATTCTCTCTCTTACAAACGACATTGACGAAACCTCTGAGGTAAATCTATGGGAATCTGATATCATGTGGTGCTGGGGACTTTTTTATTATTGTACACTGAGTACAACAAATATAAGGCTCTTGTGAACCTTGCGAAATTTTCTTGTATGCAAAAAAGTTGGTTTATACAGTACATGTATATAATAAAGCCAAACAAGTAGGTTTTTCCTGATTCACTGAATTAAATATTTTTAAAAAAATCTCACCTTCTAAACTGTCCTGGTTCATTTTTTAACACTATTTTTTTTTAAGTTATTAGATACAATACAGAATTTAATAGAAATAATTCGGCTTACAAAAACAGTGTAGTTCTTCTTATCAGTTGTAAAATAGAATAAGAAAGAGGTGGTGGCGAACCAGAAAATGAATGCACTAATTTAGCATGGTGTTCAAAGTTAAATTAAATACTCTCAATTATAGCGTTCAAAGAAAATGCAGTTCCAGTGTCACAATACGTGTGGTAGGTGCTTGCACGATAGCGCAATAAATAAATGAAAAACCCTCGCTGTGTGAAATTGAAAAGTCCAGTGACTATTTATAGGAATGTTCACGTGGACTTTTGAACAACTTTTGTTAAGATTCAGGCTGTAAAGGCGCAACGGTCATACGTAACAGGCAATGCAGAGTCCACGTAGCTCATTCGTTAGAGTAATGGACATTGAATTCCATAGATAAATATTAATACTGAAATGGTTTTCTTAAAATATTACAACGTTATACAGTGTTCTAATATATGCATTTATTTAGTAATAATTTAGAGTGTAATATTTAGAATTTAATATTGAAAGTTTAATATAAAAGCCACCCCCTCTGAGTCCCACAATCGTAAAGTTATCTTACCTGCGTTTCTTTGATCATTGATCTTAAACCTTGAATTACAACCTAGTACCTTTTTTAAACACTGTACAACACACCAGACCAATTAATTCATTTTTAACAGTTGTGAATGTCTTGGCATTTGAGTTACGATTGGCGTGCTTGACTTATACTGTAGAAAAAAAAATCTCCTTCTCGAGCCTTTCACTCAATCCAAATGAAAATGTGTGTAAATGTACCATGGACACTATTCTTATTGTTTGGTAAATATGGAGCCGATCGGACATTGTGAGAGAAAGTCCTGAGATCATAGGGCACGCATCACCTGTATTGGGAATTAAATTTTTCACAGTACACGGGATGTAAGCAGCCGTGAAATGTTTCTGGTACATGTATATTTCTTGTTTTCCGTTTAGTCTGTATCTGAATTACTTCTGAATGTTAGAACTGAGAAACTTTCTATCATCGATTTACATGTTATATACTGATTTCGGCATTTCTACATTCATCTGAATTTATCAATCGTGCTGAAATAAAACGTTATTTCAACAAAGAGAAATCAACACGGCAAACAAATTTCAACGCTGAAATATATGTGTTAAACGTTAGCGCTTCCCAGCTAATTTTATAACATATTTAAATCGTGTTTAAATAACTGAGTGTAAAAAGCTTACTTTTTAACATGCACCTGTTTTAATTTAATTAGCATGCTAACGAAAAGTCATTGTGTGTAAAACTGACATAAATTCACCACAGAAAGTTTATTATTGTATTCGAGATGTTTTAATGCATTTTAAAAAGTTTCATAACAGTATGCATGCTTTTCTTAAAGTGTTTACGCGTGGACGATAAGACACTTCTGTTAAGTTCTGCAAGCATTAACTGCGTTTCTGAGCTCTGTGTATATTTGCCATTACGTAAGCGATCCCTCGCACGCGGCCGAGGAAATCGATTTCCACGGTCGGTGCTGGAAAGGGTTATCTGATACACAATATTCGTGTACACTTGATAATTATAAATATTTATATTTCCAATCTTAAGCATCGTCAGACAAAAAATTAATTGTGGATTAATGGTGGATTAATGGTGGATTAGTAACTCTAAATAGTTGTAAAAGGAATTTAAAATAATGTTTGAGATCAACATAGAAATTGATTAAATTTTTAAATGATGAACATGTCACGGTTTGAAATTCAATCATTTGGACTATTTTTAATTATTATGTAAATTAACTTTTTTCTGATTTTGTGTTTTTTGATACAAAAACTTTTGCTCTATTTCGACATTTGTTTTAAAAACGTTATAAATTTCGCGCAGCCTTTATCCCACCTGAGGCACAGTCAGAGATGGACAATTAATCTTTTAAATGAGTTCTGCTTATGCTTTTTGAAACTCTGTTTCATCTTAGAACCATTTTAACAAGACCTTGGACTTTGGGTAGTTGTGTCAAACAGCAATGTGACGTAGGCCTGTCTATTTCATTGCTGGCCACCCACCCAAGGCTCTGTGAAATCAACAAGATTTGTCTGGATTTTGAGCTAAGACTACGCAATCTGTGTACATATTACACTTTAAACCAGCGTCATTTTAACGCAAGAAATAGATAGTTACGTCTTATCGAAAGTCCAAGGTCTTGTTAAAATAGTTCTATTAATCCTGTTGGTATATCTGATGAAATGTCATGATTTATACTCAATTGTTGTTTGATAAATGATTTCATTACATTTCTGCATAATATGTTATTTAAACCTTGATTGTGTTATTCAATAATTGCTTTTATATATAATTTCGAAATGTAAATTATGGTCAGTTGGAATCAGACTTTCGGTGCTGATGCACACCAAACTCATGCAAAAACTATAAGAAATCTGAAAGCTAAAGTGCGTGTTGGCTTGTTGGTAGTTTTTTGAGGCTGGGTCCAACAACAATGGAACAATTTCAGGCTTGGTCCAGTATTAGTCATGTACGGAAGAGAGTGCTCCGTAATATTTGGTTGGAGAATCCTAGTCAGATCCTGAACGACTGCAACATTTTAGCGAGTTTCCATTGATTCAGAATTTACAGATGATGAAGACGATTTAATGTAGATTCAAGTTGGTATATTCTTTTCAACCGCAGTGGAGACAGAGGAAGGTCAGCTTCACTTCATGTCAGCGTCCAGTGTGCGGAAGGTGCGGAAACGTGCATCCCAACGTTTTGTAGGAAAATAAATCATGCGCGAATCTAGAGCGGGGTCAAGCGGTGGGGGGGGGGGGGTGACCCCCCCCCCTCCCCCGTGGAAAATGAAAATTTATTAAATTTACATAGTAACATTTTCGCAATTATGCCTCGCACCCTTTCCTTTGGTAAACACATATATATTCTTTGGACCCCCCCCCCCTGGAAAAATTTTCTGGATCCGCGCATGTATATAAGTTATTAAGCAATGGTTTCCACTGCAGGACTTCCAGGACCGTGAGAAAATATAATTATGTAAGGTGGTATGGGATACATGTAAATATTAATGAAGATTAAAGTATATTATAATCAGAATGATTTCGCCATTATCATAAACGCTGAAATACATGTGTTAAACATAAGCGCTTCCAAGCTAATTTTATAAACGAACGATATCTATTGAAATATGTCTACCCTATATACTGTAAAATCAACAAGTAATAGCTTTCCAAAAAGCTTGCCTGACTAAATAAAATTTTTCATTGAAAGCATGCATCAATTAGTCGATCAATTTTATCTTATAGGAAATTAATTTCAATTTAACTGCTGATCATAAATTCATAAACGGAAAGTGCAGATTTAATAAGAAATTTCAGTGTTTTCTTCGATCAAGTGCATTTACATGTGTATCATTTGAAATTAAAATATTTCATTAAATGAAAATTATTTTACGAATGTACATGTATCAAATAATTGCATGTAAAGATAAAACAGTCAATTTTTTAAATTGTATTCGTCATATTAAGATGAAAAGTCGAAGGAGGGAATAAGAAAGATTTATTCAAGCATGTAGCATTGTTTTTGAAAGTGTGTGGGGGCAGCTTCTTCTAAAACATTTTGACAAGCAACTAAAAATCAAAGTACTGAAATTACTGGAAAGCGCTAAGCCTGGAAGAAAGTGTTAAAAATATATCGATTGATATGAAAATACGTGTAAAGTATCATATTTGAGTCGGGATTTTTTACATATATTTACGGTAGTATTTCAAGTAACTCGACAGTTATACCTTTCATAAATTATATTCAGATAATTGGTTTTGGGTAATTATCAAATTACAGATCAATGCAAATTGATAGAAAAATATTGCATACAGAAAACGAAGCCTAAAATAAAATAAATAAAAAGCAGCACAAATTATCGTGGAAAAGGTGTTAATCGAAAAATGTTGTATAAAAAATTCTGCATTTTTATATGGTGTTCATTACTGAAACATATTACATATAGCTCGAAATATTATGGATAAACGTGGGTATTGTGCCCTATGCCGATAATGAATTTTAATTAAATCACCATTACCAAATAATAGGTGATTGCATTTTTTGAAAGGGTTTAGGCGACATTTTTTTTTTACAATAATTAACAATTTTAAAAAAATACGGAAAGCAATTTAGTGTCTACTGACACTTAATTTTTTCCGTCCGGATAGAATAAGCAATAATCATAGTTTATATATTTGAAACGTTTGGTACGGCGGGCGAGAAATTTCAAGACTATACCGATTAAAACCACTCAAAACCTATTCATATCGTAGAATTATTCCAATTATTACTTAACACCTAAAACACAACTCAATGCATATAACATCCATTTTTTTTCTTCAAAATTCCAAAGAAATCTTCATGGTATGTTTTGGAGCACCCGTTTCCGATATATAATAATGATATTAAAATGAAACTTATTGCCAATATAATGGTAGAATAAATTTATATATGCATGCATGATAACTTGAGGATATTAATTAAGTTCTCCCTACTGCATAGTTATGAGTCTTCCAGAGTATGACTTCTCCATCATCCGCCAGTAGGTGGCGGTATTTCGGAAACGCGAAAACGAAAGTGGAAGTAGGTTTAGAAATCTGGCGACAAAAAAGCGCTGCAGCTATGCTTAGCGCTTTAAAAAGGATGAATTCTCAAAACCATGAAAGAAAATCCTAATATTAACTTCAATTCAATTCTATTAAAATTCCCTATTTTTAGTTTCATTTATTACATGCTGCGGCAAAAGTAAAAAAGGGGGCAAATCTATGATATTCCATTTCTAATATGTAAATTTAAGTCTCCCCCCCCCCCCCAATCCTGATGCTACGTGCCTGTGATGTGTTCACACGGAGGGTTTTTATCTGGAAACTCTATAGTCTTTACTCTACGGTCATCTTCGCTAGCCAAGGGTTTTTGGTTCACTCCGCTCCCATTTAAGGGATCACTGAACCACTCGATCACTAATTTCTCTATACAAACAGACTCTCTCTCTCTCTCTCTCTCTCTCTCTCTCTCTCTCTCTCTCATTTTACAATGGTTTCATGTTTTTGACCAAATAAACTAAACCTCAAATGACTGTAAGCGTTAGACATTATTTCTTATCTTTCTCAAAATGCCTGGCACATAAAACGATAATATCCCTGTGAATTATACAAAGAGAAAATATATATGACGAAAGGAGAAAAGCTGCAAATAGTAAAAACCGTGTACTATAACAATTAAAATTGACCGTTTAACGGATCGATGTAGTATGCAGTGCATGCAGAATTAAATGCCACAAAATCTAATAAACTACTCCGTTCGTCGCTCTATCGTTATCGTATACCTCCACAAGTCACTTGCAGAAGACCAGGCCGAATCTGATTGTAGTGTCACCACCAGTTAAATCTCGGTATTCTTGAGGCAAAAAATTCCTACGACTGTAGATGCTCTGCAAAGCATTTGCTAGATCGTAAATTCACTCTGAGGCCCCAGAGAGACTCCTTATTCATTCCGATATTACCAACATGAACAAAACTTCAAATACTAAAATTATTTTGTGCTTTGAAAATCGAACCGACAATGATTGATTTATTCATTTTGGTTTTTATAAATAAATAAATTATCGACACATATCCACCGCTGTCTAATTTTACATGAAACGCTGAAGAATTGCAATATCGTTAACAGATTTAAAATTCAAAATATAGTCATAATTCTTAAACATCCTAACGATTCGGAATTTCACCAACTACCGATATGTGAAATAAGATTAATCAAATCTAGATTTATTAATTATGTATTAACCATAACTAGCTTCATATTGCTTAAATCTTAAAGGTTGACCCAAGATATTTCTGCCGCATATTTTCTTAAATTATTCGATATTTATAAATACCTCTTGATTCAGACTTTTGAAACGCCCCCTCTAGCTTGTCAGGTTTCAATACACAGCTTAAAATAGAAAGTTTACGGTATTTTTGCATTGCATCAGCCATAAATAAGACAACATGATAACGTTGAAAAATTGTGCGAGATTTTCCGAGTGACTTCCAAATGGAGAAAAGATGTCAACATTCCCCATTATGAATCTCCGTAGGAAATCTGTTTTCGTTCCTGTGAATTTTCTCAAGGGAAAAATGATAATCTGTGAATGAAGTTATCTTTTCAAGGAACTATCTGTACAAAGGAGTGAAAATGTGGACTGTTAAGGAAGCATATGGGCAATTTAGCGTCTTATTTAGACTGTTATATTCAAAATCGTGAGATTAAAAAACTGTTTTGAATCAGATCAAAAACTTAGTATTATCCATTGAAATAGATGTCAAAGCAATAAAATCGGGTAGTACATCACGGTCACATCGGTGCATTATCACGTGACAGCTATAAATAGCTTACGTATATTCCTTAACATAAAATGAGATAGAACAACACTACCCTGCGATTTCCACAAAACAATAAACATATCAAGTGAAGGCGAAACATCTCAATTTTATAAAAACCGCTGCTAGAATCCTATATTCTCCTTGATTTAATAGTTATTCATCCGGTTCTCAAAAAACCTTCCCAACTTTTATTTGGTTTGCACAGAAAACGGTATGTTGCATCAAAACAACACATAACACAGGATTCTAGCAGCACTTTTAAATTGCTTAAATCTTGGAAATTTTTCCATTCATCGATTTCAATTGCACTTCTTTCAGAGGTATGTGTATTTTTATTGAAAATCGTCCAAATGTGCAGCATAAATATCTTTGGACAGACTATAATGTTTATGCTACGGTTGTGAATATATATATAAACAATAAAACACTTTCTTTGGTGATTCATTCGGGATATGAAGCTACCGACATGACAAAAAAAAATACATAACATGCGTAAGCAGGTCATGTAAATTTCATCTCCTAGCATCATATTCCATCATATTCCGCATAAATCATTGAAGAGACCATTTAACTGTGTAAGGTCGCTGTGGGTTTCGACCAATCGATAAATAGGGCGTGTTAATTTCACATCTGACAATTTCAGCCGCAATCGATTAACGGGTCGTTTACATATCAGCCTGGTTGTTTCTATAGAGCTATGAATTAACTATAAATTTCTGTAAGAAAAAAAGGAATAATACATAATAGATGTAAATATATAACTAGTAGACTAATTGCTAACGGAACAATAAGAGACCTTTCCACCTTTCAAAATGGTTTTAAAACATTCTTCATAATGTTAATAGTTAAAGAGTAAATAAAAAAAAAATCAATTTCCAACTCAATATAAAAAGGAAACAAAAATCGGCCACGACGGGTATCGAACCTGCGACCATTAGCTTTGCATTCCAGGCACTAATTAACCACTCATAAAAGGTGCGTGTTTCAAATTCTATAGGCTGTCGAATGTGATGCGATGCAAAACAATACACAGTGATCAGTATGGTTTAGATCCGCCGTGTTTACATTCCGGAAAATGTTTTTTAAAAAAAACCCATTGAGAAGCATAATGAATACATAGGCGCTTAGCGATTGGTTCAGATGCTTATCAATTTGTTAATTAAAATCAGTGCTGCTTGTAAACAATGTGGCCGGATAGCGTTGACTAAGGCGGCTAACTACATAGAAAATCGGGGTCTGGGAAGGAAGAGTTACCTTTCGTGGATCTTCAACAAACTGCTGATAAAAATGTAAACACGAATTTTCAGTGAAATTTGAGCATGAATTTATTAGATATGTAACGCGACTGGGGGGTAATGATGTTAACAATTATGTCTAACTTCACTTTAACCTCAGACGTCACAAAAATTAATTGGGTCCTGTGCTATTATCCGCAACACGTGCGTCGGATTTGTGATCTTTATAGATCAATGAAGAACAACACCGTGCTTTTATATAACAAATTGTATTGTAACAAATGTACACCAATATTACAGTGAGTAAAGCAGGAATAAAGGAGAAGTGCATGCTATGCATTCTCTCACTCTGTATTTATACTACAGTAACAGCCTAACATAGTTAGGCTCCTATTAGGCATCTATTCGGCTCCAAATAATAGGGCTTCCTGCTACCTAACAAGATTAGGCCACCATTAGGCGTTAGCCACCAAACAATAGGGCCTCAGCACCTAACATAATTAGGCCTCCGCCTAAGACACCCAATGTCATTAGGATACCATTAGGCTACCTCATGATAATATAATGGTAAATAAAACAAAACATCTATATTATGCATTGAAACTAACATAAACAAATAAAAAAAAAAACACTACAGATAGAAATATCGAAGCGTTGAAATTTTGTTTCTCGGAATGATAGCTTGATGCCGCTGGAGTGGATAACTTTCTTCAGTATGGTTCCTTTCGTTTCAAATTTGGCAAACCCTTAGATTCAGGTTTGAGGAACAATCTCATGAATTTTCGCCAAGTTCTTATACAGAGTTTTACTGGAGCTAGAATTTTTATTCGGAGGCGTAGTCTAAAACGCGGTCTGGAGTAAAATCGCAGACAAGGTTTCAGACTTTTGAAAAATTCTGACAAACGGTTATAACACTTTGTTAGGTATTATTTTAAATAGAAATATAAAATTTCCAGTTCAAATATCGAGGGTCAAGTTCATATAAGAAATCAATCCTTGTACAAGAAAAGGGAAAAATGGGGGTTGGTGGTGCTAATTGTACATATAACTGAATTTGATATATATGTTGATAATACTTATAATACACCAGTTCTTAGAGGTCAAAGGTCAAACGACAAAGGTCAAGGTCAAAGGACACACATAAAAAAGGGGGAGGGTTTTTTTCGTATATGTTTGTGAAATCAATGAAATTCAAAGGATAATTACTGCTAGAACGCAGCACTGTGAAGGTTTACTTTGTGGTCGCGCCGACCAGAAAGTACGGGAAATGTTAACTACGGCATCATACAAAACAACATGTCGTCAAAAATGCTAATAAATAAAGTAATTTCCGATTGTTATGGGTACGAAAACATTTACCTACATTAAAAATTACCTATGTGTGCAACTTTGTAGTCAAATAAGTCCAAGAACGATAAATATATACAACTGACTGATCGCGGTGCACTAGTCATATTGTAAATTTTGACGCATATTTTGTGTAGAGAGAGGCGGATCAATTAATTTTATAACATGGAAAAATGCATTTTATTAATGAACAGAGCAAGATCTTTAAACAATTATTATACCATTAAATCCTATCTATTATGCTTGTTTTGATTCGACATGTGATTATTTTTAGAGCGTGTATTATTTCTATTCTAGTGTGTTTAATGTACAAGTTCGATGTGTTTGACATGGGGAAGCCTATCTAAATCTGCTTTTTACAAGGGCATAAACTTAACAGATCATTACGATCTTTTGGATAGAAATAAAAGAAATGTTTAATTTATTAAAAAGTGCTACTGCTTTGATGAAATCTATAGAATGAATTAATTAATACATAAAATATTAAGTGAAGGTCATATCAATTCTAACCGGAGCTCATTTCTTCGGTATTTATTCTAATAAAAGATGAACTCTATGCAAAGCAGCAGCACTTTTCAGAATCTACCAAAGAGTAGAATTTAATCATCGTTTAAGTTTTTAATTTAAATAATGGTATGCCCTTGTAATATTGAAATCTGTTTATGACCTCCATTCGGGAAAATTATCAACACATGTCACGTGACTGTCCATTCAGGGGACCACACTAAGTGTCATACAAAGTAGCATTTACTATACTATTTCATTTAATATCACATTTATATCATGATAGGTAACTTTACATAAATATTTTGTAATAATAGATGCATCGTTTTATGAACATTTAAATCCGCTGATATTTTCATAGTCAGCCTAAACAGTGTTTAGCTGAGTCGTTATATCATGGAAAAGTGTCCAAGCGACCCGGGATCAAGCCCCGAGTGCCCAATTTTTTTCCCTATTTTTTTTTTGCCTATATTAACAATTTGGTCCTAAAAATCGTCTTATCTACTCAAAAAACGGACGGAAGACCCACTCGCTGCTCGCGACGAGATCGCATCTAGTTTCTTTCTTTTCTTATTTCAGTTTAAGTGAGGGGTTAAACATTGTTAGCAAGAATGTTTATTAGCATAAAAGAATAAAGAATTTCAGAGAGAGAGAGAGAGAGAGAGAGAGAGAGAGAGAGAGAGAGAGAGAGAGAGAGAGAGAGAGAGACAGACAGACAGACAAATAGACAGAGAGAGAGAGAGAGAGAGAGAGAGAGAGAGAGAGAGAGAGAGAGAGAGAGAACGTGGTACATTTACATATCGGAAACTTGCATTTGATTTCCAGCTGTTATAAAGCTAACCTCGAATAAACCTTAGTAGAACTTACTTTTACATCAACGGATAAACTTGCTGTGATGTACAATGTAATCTAATTTGTAATCATACAATGTAATGTTCCTTTCTGTACGAATTCTCAATTCAATGCGTGTCAAACTGACTACGTATCTCTCTCTCTCTCTCTCTCTCTCTCTCTCTGTTCATATCTCTCTCTCTCTCTTTCTCTCTCTCTCTCTCTCTCACACACACACACTTTAAAATTAATTTGTAAAGATGTTTTAAAAATGTAAATAATCATCGACTGTTAGATTTAATTAAATTCATATCGTACAGAAACCGTACAAACCGTATGGAAAGCGTATATAAAACGTATCGTATCGTACAAGAAATGTATCGTATCACAAATACTGTACATACTGTGCTGCTCTGCTTCGCGTGCACATCGAACACGTGTGATCTTCATACACAGTGCATTACATCAACACCATATTGAAGATCCCGGCCGCACTACATCCAATACAATAGATTAGGGATAAACAATCCAAGAAAGTAACAATATATCATCGCTTTTATCAGTTTCTATAAAAACACCCCTGTTTTCTGAAGTAAATGCAGTCACTGCACTATCTGCGAAAGTTTGTGGTTTGCGCATGTGCGATGGTATAACAGTAAAACGTTCCATAATGATTGAGGAATTTTGAAATATGTGTGCCTGGGTTTCAGTCTGTTTTGTATCATCTTTTATCGGATATTGCTTACCAGTGCACTGGGTGTCATATTATTTTCTTCAAAACGCGCTTTTAAATTTCATTCGTCCAATGTAGCGTATTCGTGTGAATGAAATACCTGAATACGGTGAAGCATGAATGGCGCTCTCGGCCTTATATAGAGGGTGTGTGGCGATAAGCATATAAAGTGCGTAATTGAGTGAAACGGTATATGTGTTAAAGTTCGTGATTGCGTGTAACGGTAGATGCATTAAAGTGTTTGATTGTGTGTATCTGTAAATATGTTAAAGTGTGTGATTGCGTGTAACGGTATATGTGTTAAAGTGTGTGATTGCGTGTATCTGTAAATATGTTAAAGTGTGTGATTGTGTGTAACGGTATATGCATAAAGGTAGCTGATTGCGTTTAACAGTGTACTGGCACTGTACCAGTTATCGGCTAAAATTAAACGTTTTCTTTTCGTATTTCCTTTTTTCTTGATATTTTTTAATAAAACTTGACACACTTTAAATGATGAACTCTTTGTTTATGCACCTGTTAGGTGAAATTATTATTTAGAACCAAACCCATTTTGTTGTGTGCTTTTTAACCCCCCAACCCCCCCCCCCCCCTTAATTTGCAGAGTGTTTACGATTTACTGTACCAGTTATCGGCTTCGCGATAATAACATAGTAAAATCCCTGTACATGTTGATTTGATAATCTGCAAAATGTAATTTGAATTAAATCCCTTTTGGGGCCAGACTATAGGTCGTAGGGGTTATGATACATAAACAAAACTCATAAAAGTATTGGTTTGTTTTCATATATACGGTAATACTCAAAACCGTAGACTATTCAATGCATACTATTGTGCAACCAGTTTAACTGCGCTATGAATTTCTCAGAATTTAGTAAATTCCTCTTGCTTCTACATGTTATATGTAGTGAAATTAAATGTCAAATGTCAAATCAAAGAAGGGATATGATAATGTATCACAAAGGGGTTACATTCTATTTTTAACTTATTACGTCACTTCCCCCACTGCTGAAAGTGCAAAGACATAAAACGGCGGTAAACAAATGATCGTTTAGGCTCATGTTTAAAACATATTCAAGAAAGTTTTCAGGCAAATTCACTTTTCTTTATTCAAAACAGAGGACTAAATTAAAAAATCTCGAATAGTCGCGTGCTATAAACCCGAACTCTCAGTTTAGCCGATAACTGGTCTTAGTCGATAACTGGTACAGTACCAGTATGCGTTAAAGTGTGTGACTGTGTGTAACGGTATATGTGTTAAAGTGTTTGATTGTGTGTAACAGTATGCGTTAAAGTGTGTGATTGCATGTATCTGTAAATAGGTGAAAGTGTTTGATTGTGTGTAACGGTCAATCTAATTAAAATTAGATCCTTCACGCTCCCATATTTGATATGTCACAGCGACATATAAAATAAGGGAGCGTGAAGGATCTAATTTTAATTCGATTCCTGTAACGGTATATGTGTTTAAGTGCGTGATTGTGTGTAACGGTATATGTGTTGAGGTGTGTGATTGCGTGTGTAACATATGTGTTTTAAATATATTTTTGCATCAATTTTCAATGTAAAATAATATAAAAATATTAAGATAAAAAGTCACTGCCGTGACGGGGTGTCGAACCGCGGACCTATCGAGTGTGAATCGGGTGACTTAACCACTAGTCTATGTGTCGCTCTGTTCATATTAGTATTTTAAAGATAGTCCATTAGTCAATCGATGTTTTCTAACGAATATTATTTCGATATTTTTCACGCTAAACAAATTTAGATTGTTGTTTATTTGGATAAAACTCTGGTTACTTATATTTTTCTTTGATATATATAAATTATTTTTAAGATTTTTTTGGTCATATAAGATTTTCTTTGTTCTAAAATTTCCGGTCGCTAACTTATACAGCCATTTTGAAAATTGCCCTCGACCGGGACACATCATTTAAATGTAAGTAAGAATAAAAGTTGAAATTTTATGTCTATATGTATAAATAACATGATTAGTTGTTAGAATAGCTTTCACCTTTATATATGAATAATTTATGAATGCATTTAGAAGAAATTATAGTTATTTATAATTGTATCACAGAACATAAACCGGTTTGGTCAGTTTGTCAGATTTATAGAATAACATAAACAAGATTATATAGGATAAATATAAACCATACACTTTATATAAGTGATTATTTAGATGATACTAGTATAAGAGTATGCACGTGAATATTGCATTTTATTTTGGATTTTTAAAATATTTTATTGTGGTAGTACAATTACGATATTTATTAACAGGTGTATGTAGCCTACCTATAGATTCCTATCAGGAGTTTCTGTACGCTCTGTTCCACCCTTATTTAGGGTATGTATATATAATAATTTGTACTACGCTATTATATTTGATAATTACTGTAAACTATGTCCATATTAATTTGATAACTTCAGTAGTATGGTACATAATACTTGCATGAATTAAGTAGAAGGAAAGAATTATATCTTAATGTTCACATCTATTTAATTCTTGTTTATTACGAAAATATTTTAATGGATAATTTTATGCTTACCTAAATTTACGTGCATATATATGAAATGTTATATTACGACATGTATAATTGCAGTTTAGTAATTCTGATTTATATCATGTATTTGTAGGAACGACACATATATTATATATTGGAATAAATTTGCGGAATCACAAAAGTCTGGTTGTTTACAATGGTGTC
Source organism: Magallana ariakensis (assembly GCA_020458035.1). Taxonomy (NCBI): domain Eukaryota; kingdom Metazoa; phylum Mollusca; class Bivalvia; order Ostreida; family Ostreidae; genus Magallana; species Magallana ariakensis. The sequence continues at coordinate 413,147 of CM035812.1, forward strand.
AGAAGTGGGATCGCCAGATGCCTGATGATTTCCCCAATGGTGTCGTGGACAAGAGAGCCTACAGATTTTGCAATTGAATGATTGTACATATTTATTAACTATTGAACATTTTTAAATATATATTGTATAATAAAGAAATAAACATACGCCATAAACATGGAGGAAAAGCTGAAAGAAGAAATAGAACAACTGCGGATAAAACTTCTTCATGTTGAAGCGAGGCAAGCGGCTACATCCAAGTCAATACCGCCAGTTTACATAAAGTCCGAACGAAAACTCCCCAAATTAGCTGGAAGACCCGTTAAAGACTCCGATCCAGATGTCGAAGATTGGGTAACAGACATGAGGGATCATATTGTAAATATTCCAACAAATGATGAAAGAATTGAGTTTGTATTGGACCACCTCACCGGAAATGCTAAATCGGAAATCCGAATGCGTCCATCCGATATGAAAAAATCAGCGGATGACATATTGAAAATAGTAGAAGAAACATTTAAAATTCAAGACAATTTAGCCCAACTCAGACACAAATTTTACGAAAGAGAGCAAACAGAGAATGAAAGTTTAGAATCATATTCCCTATCGTTAATGAAACTTATGCACATTATTAGTAAGAAAGAAGGGGGTGACAATTCAAACAATGAGAAAATTCTGACAGAAAAATTTATTGATGGTGTAAGAGATTATCAACTCAAGAGGGAACTACGAAAGTTTTCGATGGAAAATCCATCAATGCCTTTTATAGAATTTCGCGGACGTGTGTTATTATGGGTCGATGATCGACAGCCAAATTCATCGAAAAACGCTGCTTCAATCAATAAAGTTTCAATTGAAGAAACAACGGCAGAAACTCAAAGCAAGGATATTCTGGAGATGATTAAGAAACAGCAAGAGCTTCTTGAAAAACAGCAGAAACAAATTGACTTCCTCACACAAAATGTACCCCGGCAACAGTTTCATTACAGAGGGCGTGGCATTCATCCCTTCAGAGGTAGAAGTAGAGGACGAGGATATGGACGTGGTTTAGGCAGATCCAATACCATCACATGTTATCACTGTCACGAAGAGGGTCACAAGAAACCAGAATGCCCAAAACTATCAGCAACATCAAGGAAAGTTTCTCTGGACAACCCAAAAGCTCAACCCTCTCAGTGACGAGTCTAACTTGTGAGGGACGCCAAGAAGACTCCAACCTATCGTTAAATAATCTTAAAGAAAAATGTCCTGCAACGCATGTAAAAATAAATGGAAATAACTTTTTGTGTCTATTAGACACAGGGTCTGAAGTGTCTACTATAACATCCAAATTTTACAATACTTACCTGTCCAACTTAGAACTTAGTGACACCCGTCCTTTTCTGAAACTTGTAGCTGCTAATAATTTGCAAATACCTTACCTTGGTTTTGTAGAAGTAGACGTTGATATTGGTGGGTGTGTATTACAGAATGTTGGATTTCTTGTATCTAAAGTCAATGATGAAGAAACAACAGATGGAATCATTGGTTGCAACATTTTAAAACAAGTTCACAATCTTATTAAAGATGGGACATTCAAATTTGAAAATGAATCAGAAAAAGACCCTTGGAAAATAACATCAACTGCTTTCGACCTATCTACGGATGATTGTAAAATACGTTTTGTGAAAGTTGCAGGACGATCCGATATCTGCATACCGGCCAAATCCATGAAAGTGGTCATCGGATCGACAAAACAAAACAAGAAGAATGAACCGTATACGGCAGCTGTCCAAGCCATATCCGGAACGTTTGGATCACTTCCGAGAAACATAATGGTTATTGATACTTTAGGAACCGTAGACTGTGGAAAAATACCAGTAAGAGTACTAAATATTGGAGATGAGGACACGTGGTTGAAACCTAAGAGCAGAATTGGGACCCTTCACAAAGTAGATGTCATTCGATCTACCAACGACGAATATGATATTGATGTGCAAGAAACAGAAGTTGTAATACGTAAGATAAGTACCAAACCATCATGTATCCCAACCTCAGACGATTACAACGATGATTTGAAAATAAAGATGGGAGATGTAATCCTCACTGAAGGTCAACAAGAACAATTCGATAATCTATTACAAAAGCATCGCGAAACCTTTAGCAAAGATGACAATGATCTTGGTTATACCGAAGCAGTGAAACATGCCATCAAACTCAAAGATGATGTACCAGTCAGACTTCCACATCGTCGAATACCACCACATCAAATCGATGAAGTTAGACAACATATCAAGAAACTTTTAGACAGTGGTGTAATACGAAAAAGCAGCAGTCCATTTGCGTCAGCTGTAGTTATAGTAAGAAAGAAAGATAAAAGCCTTCGTCTTTGCGTGGACTACAGAGAACTGAATAAGAAGACCATTAAAGACGCTTATCCTCTCCCAAGAATCGACGAAACGCTGGATGTCCTACACGGAGCAAAATATTTCAGTTCGATTGACCTTGCACAGGGATACCATCAAGTGGCTATGGATGAAGAGTCGATAGAGAAAACTGCTTTTCGTGTCGGTACGGGTGGCCTTTATGAATACTTAAGAATGCCGTTTGGATTGTGCAACAGTCCTGCCACTTTTCAAAGGCTCATGGAAGCTTGTTTCTCAGAAGAAAATTTCGAAATCTTACTTCTCTATTTAGATGACATTCTCGTCTTTTCAAACACAGTCGATGAACATTTACGTCGTTTAGATATTGTCTTTACAAAACTCAAATCCCATGGATTGAAAATGAAACCAACTAAATGCAGTTTCTTTAATACATCAGTTAAATACCTTGGACACGTGGTTTCCGAGAAAGGGATTTCCACAGATCCTGAGAAAACAGAAGCAATCAAATCCTGGCCAACACCAACCACAGAAAAGGAACTCAGATCGTTTCTTGGTCTAGCAGGCTATTATAGACGTTTTGTGAAGGACTTCTCGAAAATCGCTAAACCATTGCACGGTCTAACCCATAACAACAAAAATGGACGAAAAAAGATAACAAAACCATTCCAAGAGTCATGGACAACTGAATGCGATTCTTCTTTTAATGAACTAAAAGAAAAACTTATCTCGTCACCCATTCTAGGTTATCCAGATTTTAAGAGAACATTCATATTAGAGACAGACGCCAGTTTTGACGGATTAGGCGCCGTTTTGTCACAAGAACAGCAAAACGGTCACGTTGTCATTGCGTATGCATCGAGAACTTTGCGACCCACAGAACGAAACATGGAAAACTATAGTTCGATGAAATTGGAACTTCTAGCTTTAAAGTGGGCCGTGACTGAGAAATTTAGAGACTATTTACTTGGTGCGAAATTTGTCGTTTACACGGATAATAATCCGCTCAGTTATCTTCAAACTGCGAAATTAGGAGCCACAGAAACACGATGGGCTAGCCAACTTGCTCAGTTCGATTTTGAGGTCAAGTTCCGCTCAGGAAAAGTTAACCGCAATGCTGATGCATTAAGCCGTAAACCAGTACCCAAAATAAGAACTGTTACATGCAACTCTGAGTCTGTACTTCAGACGATAGCGAAAGGCTCAACTTTAATGGATATTCGCAGGGAAGATACTGAAATATCTCATGCACATGTTCGTTTTATGCATACAGAGACTGTAAACGCAACCAATACGTTACCAGAATACGAACACACAGAAATAGCATCTCTACAAGCATCTGACCCTTTACTAAGAAGTGTTCTCTACTGGATAAAAAGCGATGTAAAACCTACTTCAGAAGACTTGAAGAAAGAAAGCAAAAATGTTAGAAAGTTATTGAAACATATGAACAAATTGAAGATTGAAGAGGACGTGATATACAGATATACAGATGGAGAAACTGGGCCATGTCGACAAGTACTTCTTCCAACTTCATTAAAGCAACATGTTTTAGAATCCTTACACAGTCACGCTGGACATCAAGGTGTAGAGAGAACTTTCGCTCTTGTTCAGAAAAGATGCTACTGGGTGAACATGAAAAATGACGTTGAAGAGTTTTGTAAGAAATGTGAAAGATGTTTGATCTCTAAAGCACCACTTCCTTCTGTGAAACCTCCAATTGGAAATCTGCTTGCGTTCAAACCATTAGATATATTAGCCATTGACTTTACCCTACTTGAACCAGCATCAGATGGTAGAGAGAATGTTCTCGTCATGACGGATATCTTTTCGAAATTTACACAGGCTGTTCCAACAAGAGATCAAAAGGCAACAACGGTAGCGAAAGTTTTGACCAAAGAATGGTTTTTCCGTTATGGAATCCCCAGAAGAATCCATAGTGATCAGGGCAGAAATTTCGAAAGTGCGATAATTCAAGAACTTTGTAAAATTTATAACATTTCGAAAAGCCGAACAACACCGTACCACCCAGAAGGAAATGGTCAAGTTGAGCGGTACAACAGAACAATGCACAATTTACTCCGAACTTTAACAGCAGAACAGAAACGAAAATGGCCTGAATATTTACCAGAACTTGTCTATGTTTACAATTCTACAATCCACTCATCAACGGGTTACACACCATATTTCTTAATGTTCTGTAGAGAGCCAACACTACCGATTGATCATTTCCTTGGCCTTAGTGACGACAATCCTTCAGGAACGGTGGACGAGTACATCGAAAAACATAAACAACGTATGAGTCACGTTATGGAACAAGCAAAGAAGAATTTGGAAGAAAATGCGAAACGGAGAAACAAACACTACAATCGTTCTACAAAGCAGAGTGAAATTGCCATTGGATCACGTATTTTACTTAGAAAGAGAGTAATCGGTAGAAGCAAAATTCAAGATACGTGGGATTCAACACCATATCGAGTTATTGCTGCTCCAGGTGATAATGTGTACACCATTCAACTTGCTGATGGTTCTGGACCTACAAGAAACGTCACACGAAGAGAAATCCTAGACACGGGTGAAATTGTGGTATCAGAAGATGACAGTGATTCAACTATTTCTGATTCCGATTCTGAGAGTGAAAACCGCGTGTTTATTCTAAGAAATGTGCAAAATTGTGATCCAGAAAGTGATGATGATGGTGAAGAGACCATATTGTCTTCAATTGTCTAGGAAATTCTTTGGCTTCGACCCTCAGTCAAGCCTGGGCTAATTATAAACAATAGCTTGATTTGTTTTATGTAAAGTTTAAATAGTGGTAACATGACTGTTTAAAATTCATTGATATATGTATCAATTTATTCATTGCAGTGTAAAGCAATGTTAAACAGGGGGAATATGTAACATATGTGTTTTAAATATATTTTTGCATCAATTTTCAATGTAAAATAATATAAAAATATTAAGATAAAAAGTCACTGCCGTGACGGGGTGTCGAACCGCGGACCTATCGAGTGTGAATCGGGTGACTTAACCACTAGTCTATGTGTCGCTCTGTTCATATTAGTATTTTAAAGATAGTCCATTAGTCAATCGATGTTTTCTAACGAATATTATTTCGATATTTTTCACGCTAAACAAATTTAGATTGTTGTTTATTTGGATAAAACTCTGGTTACTTATATTTTTCTTTGATATATATAAATTATTTTTAAGATTTTTTTGGTCATATAAGATTTTCTTTGTTCTAAAATTTCCGGTCGCTAACTTATACAGCCATTTTGAAAATTGCCCTCGACCGGGACACATCATTTAAATGTAAGTAAGAATAAAAGTTGAAATTTTATGTCTATATGTATAAATAACATGATTAGTTGTTAGAATAGCTTTCACCTTTATATATGAATAATTTATGAATGCATTTAGAAGAAATTATAGTTATTTATAATTGTATCACAGAACATAAACCGGTTTGGTCAGTTTGTCAGATTTATAGAATAACATAAACAAGATTATATAGGATAAATATAAACCATACACTTTATATAAGTGATTATTTAGATGATACTAGTATAAGAGTATGCACGTGAATATTGCATTTTATTTTGGATTTTTAAAATATTTTATTGTGGTAGTACAATTACGATATTTATTAACAGGTGTATGTAGCCTACCTATAGATTCCTATCAGGAGTTTCTGTACGCTCTGTTCCACCCTTATTTAGGGTATGTATATATAATAATTTGTACTACGCTATTATATTTGATAATTACTGTAAACTATGTCCATATTAATTTGATAACTTCAGTAGTATGGTACATAATACTTGCATGAATTAAGTAGAAGGAAAGAATTATATCTTAATGTTCACATCTATTTAATTCTTGTTTATTACGAAAATATTTTAATGGATAATTTTATGCTTACCTAAATTTACGTGCATATATATGAAATGTTATATTACGACATGTATAATTGCAGTTTAGTAATTCTGATTTATATCATGTATTTGTAGGAACGACACATATATTATATATTGGAATAAATTTGCGGAATCACAAAAGTCTGGTTGTTTACACGTGCAACGGTATAAGTGTTTAAGTGTGTGATTGTGTGTAACGGTATATGTGTTAAAGTGTGTGATTGTGTGTAACGGTATATGTGTTAAAGTGTGTGATTGTGTGTAACGGTATATGCGTTAAAGTGTGTGATTGTGTGTAACGGTATATCTGTTAAAGTGTGTGATTGTGTGTAACGGTACATGTGTTATAGTGTGTGATTGTGTGTAACGGTTTATGCGTTAAAGTGTGTGCTTGTGTTTAACAGTATATATGTTAAAGTATGTGATTGCATGTAACAATTTGTGTGATTGCGTGTATCTGAAAATGCGTTAAAGTGTGATTGCGTGTATATGCGGTTTTATCACATGTTTATCTCAATATACGGTGGATATCACTCATAGGATAAATTTTTGATATTCCACTGTGTGTTCCTACGCCAGGTGACGTCATAATTAAACATTACGTAGGTTTAGGCTGTTGATTGACGTAGAATGAAAAATTAAAAAATGAATTCAGTTGAAGTGTGGAGTTGTAAATGTAAAGCATTTAATGCTGTTTTAATTATTTTCATGAATTGATAAAAATATATTCGAAAATGAAATGTTCGCTTGTTAATCTTCAAGGAACTTTTTTCTGTGCGTAAAGTTGTTGACGTCTTGCAGTAAATGTGTTGTGCGGCTCACAATTATAATTTTTACAGAAAGGATTGAGATTTAATAAAAGACACGGTAAAACATGTGATAAAAAGAATCTCTCATGGTTTGCAATGGTATATGATTTTTATCCAACGAGTTGTGTGTTTTCTATCCCCGAGCCTTGGCATTAATTTCGTAACGTCATATACCTGTGACGTTACATATTTGGCAATTCAAACATTTACGTTGGCAGCGAAAGGGACAGTGCATGATTATGTGTGACGTTATATGAGGTTAAATTGCGCCCTTGCAGGGTAACAGTATAAACGTAAAGTTCCTCATTCCGTGTAACACTATATGTGTTAATGAGCGTGACTGCGAGGTAGCATTATTCACGTGTAGTAAATACAATTGCAGTAACAGTACATCTGTCAAAGTGTGTGATTGGCGGAAGAAGATATTTAGGTTTGTAGTTTTTATAGTGAGGTTTATATAACAGAACTATTGCACGATCATGTTACAACTATCGACCAATCATAAGCTTAGGACAGATACGATATCAAAACAAGCGACGTTTATAAAACACTTATGCCCCCCCCCCTCCCTTGGAAACATCTGCGAAGAAAATAAACGGAAACTATAATGAATTGAAATGTTTCTGAGTCCAAGGCACATAACTCTGTCAAAAAATGCTTGATCGTCCCAAAATTAAACTTGATCTAGATATTATTTTGATAAACCTGTATACTAAATTTCATATTAATATGTGCATCCTCTGTGAAGAAAATGGACGGAAACTGCAAATAATTGGAATTTTTCTATATCCAAGGAGCATAACTCTTCGAAAATTGCTCGATCGTACCCAAAATCGAACTTGATCTAGATATTATTATAATAAACCTGTATACCAAATTTTATATCAATATGCAAAGAAAATGAATGGAAACTACAAATAATTGAAATTTTTCTAAGTCCAAGGGGCATAACTGTCGAAAATTGCTCGATCGTACCCAAAATCGAACTTGATCTAGATATTATTATGAAAAACATGTATACCAAATTTCATTTCGATATGTGCATCCTCTGCAAAGAAAATGTTGGTGGACCGACCGACAGGCAGACAGCAGCAAAGCCATGTGCCCTCCCTTCTTCGAAGGGGGGCATAATTAAAAACAGTTTTTATAAAATTACTCAGAATTAAACCTATCAGTCATATTGAAATTCTTGAAAAAATTTGAGGATGGAAAACTCATTTTGTAATTTATTGTTGACAAGTCTCCATTAACATCTAACTATAGTGAATACAAATGGAGATAGGTTTGTCAGTTTGATTTTGTTCGCCCCAATAAATATCGTCTTGTTCTTGTAAATAAAGTTACAGCATCATATTTTTCTTTTTGTACCAAATATTACAGTACTGTCTTACTAAGAAAAAAATACAAAACTATAAAGAAATATCACATTTATTGAGTTCTATCTACAGCTTGCTACAACTCACCAAACATCATTTGTATATAAGTATTATGTATCTCATGGTAAGCGTAAATACAAAGAAAAAAATCAGTACACTTTAATTTGGTCACAATATTCCTCCAAAACTATTTACATAAACATGAGTTTTCTATCTACCTGATCAATGTAGCTCAGTTGTTTATGTGGTAGAAATGTGCTAAATCCACCATTAATGTACATATAGGTATATTTTTACAAAATGCATCATAAACCCAATACAAAGAGTTGCATCAGAGGATTAACAACATGACCTACATAACATTTGCCTTACACCACTATCCCATGATGTAACTTGTCATAACATTGTAAGTATGCAGGTCTTAGAGGATTTAAGACATAATTCAGCCGTACATATATAATATATTGACATACAAATTAAAGTCAACTACTTTAAAAAATGTTCATTGTTGCCATTTAAACAATAAAAAACAGCATTTAGGTACGGTCAAATTTGAATGCGGGATCCCCCTCCACCATCCCCCCTAATCACAAATTACACTTACCATGGCACTTTGTAATAATATATTACCAGTAACTGATACTCAATAAACTCTCATACAAAGAAATATCAGGGATCAACAACATTAAATACAGATATCTCTAGAAAACAGTAGTAGAAGGGGGATAACTTTCTTTCATTTGAAACTTAAGAATACAAATTGGAGTTATCCCCCTTTGAATGCGTTGTTTAATCAATTTCTTGTGTGCAAATCAAAACTGAACAAAAAAATCATCACACATTAGTAACAATTCTAAGGGACATCTCTGTCCCAGCACCAAAGTACACCAGAGATTTATAAGAGATCTTAGGAGCTTATTATTTAAAACACACATATAGTACAACTGTCAAATAGCAACTTAATAAACTAATACTTAATTGAATTAATAAAAAGGATGAATAACAAATTACTGTTAAATCCATGTACACAGAAACGGAGTCCATTGTTGACACGTTATTTATGTTGAGTTTACATTCACAGAAACGGAGTCCATTGATAACGCATTATTCATGTAGAGTTCACATTCAGAAAAACAGAGTCCATTGATGACGGGTAATTACTTGACTTCTGTGACTCCACTGGAATTATGGGTAATCCGGGCAGATTTTTTTACTGTCTCCCCCTAAACTGGCCTGAAGGCGTTTAAAAAAGCAGCTTGTCTGCAAGAAACAAAAATAATTAATTTATAATTGTATTAAAGGAAAGAAAAAGTGTGCAAGCTCAAATACCCCACGTTCTCCCATTACCTGACAATGCTACACATCATGAATGGCAGAGTATGCATTAAATACAAAAAACAAGAGGCCCATTGGCCACATCACTCACCTAAGGAACATAAGGTATGATAAAATCAGCCTAATGGTGTCATAATACAAACTATCTGGACAATGTAGTATAATACATGTAGATCCTGTATAAATAAAAATCCAGTTATCCCCTATTGGATATTCTAATGTTTAATATCAATAGTCCATTTTCTAAGAGGAGGATATTATATTCATATCACATGTTGAGCATTGTAGTTCACAAAAGGATCCTAAACAATTGTTTATATACAGGAATACAGGATATAAACCTACATCAAACTGTGAGCCCCTAGTAAGGCCCAAGAATAGTCCAGAATAGTTCAGGGGCCAAAGTCTAAACAATTTTAAAGAATCAACACTATGTCAAAATGCTTACATATTTATAAGCAAATATATATATATATATTATAACATTTCAGCTTTTGTGAACAATTGTGAACAATTAAAATGTTTTCCTTTGTAAATTGGATCCCCAATGTAGCCCCACCCTACTCCTTAGATTTAGATTTGAACAAATTTGAATCTACATTATCTAAGGTTGCTTTCATTAAAGTAACAGCTTTTCTAGGCAAATGGTTCTATAGAAGAAGATTTTTAAAGATTTTTTCCTATATATTTCTATGTAAAAATGTGATTCCACCCCCCAAATTGTGACCCCATCTTAACCCAGGGGATCACGATTTGAACAAACTTGAATCTACCCTACCTGATGATGCTTTCACACAAGTTTCAGCTTTCCTGCTAATTAGTTTCTATGAAGAAGATTTTAAAAATTTACTCTATGTATATTCCTACTAGTATGTAAAAGTTCGACCTCCCCCCCCCCCCCCCCCCCCAATTGTGGCCCAACCCTACACCCCAGTGTCATGATTTTCACAACTTTGACTCTACACTGCCTGAGGATGATTTTACTTATGTTTCATCTTTCCTGGCTGAAGAGTTTCTGAGAGGAAGATTTTTAAAGATATACTCTACATTAAATTCAATACAGCCGTTTGAGAAGAGTCAAGTTTACAAAAAAATCATTGCTAAATTCAACATATGGCCAACATTTTAAGTTCAATGGGGCTAAAATTCCCAGAAAGATAAATGAATCAGAACTTCCTAGTAATTAGCACATCTACACATTGTGTTCTAAATACCTTAAAAGTTTCATAAAATTCTGTGCAGCTGTTTAATATAAGTTTTGCTTAAAAACCCGGACTGACTGACGGATAGGTCGAAATCATTATTCTCTAACAATTCCATTGCATGGGGTATAATAATGGCACAATTAGCAAAACAAAGATACATTTACGAATTGATAAAGTTCTGACATTTACAATGTTTAATTGTTCAGTTATTATAGACTTTATGTGGATATCTGTTTTATAATATTCCAGATTTAGCAAAGTAAAACAGACAGCCATGTTTGGATGATCACAAAGTGTGAAATAAACAGGAGTCAGTATCACAGTCCATGGGAATTATACACAGGTCAATTTCAGCTGCAGATGTTGAACAAAGTGACAAACAACATGTGTGGTTTTGAGATCAGACTAGATTTGTACAGAAACATTTACAACCTGTCAATATCCAAGCTATCTCCATTACACGGCTGATGTTGAACTGAACATGGTGTCCTCATCAGGACGGGGTGTGTGTTCATCTACAACAAGGCATTAATTAGCTGTTAATTAATCAATTCCACACAGTATATGTAACGATAGAACTACATCTACAAATTAAAACTTTAACCTGATTACCCTGACACTTGCTTTAATATTTATCTAAATAATTGAATTAAGTCAATTAACATGTAACAAAATAACTGACTACAAATACATGTGTCACTCTCTATATTTCATAATTAAATACAGCAACCTGCTATTTCTATTAACTAAATACAATCACATGTAACTGTACATTTAATTAATAAAATAATGTATGTAATTACTCTTTATTTGAGATAAACAATGACTCCCAATGTCTGGTAGATACAGCTGACCCTGTAACAATGAGCTGTTTATATTGACCAACAATCCCACAGATAAACATGTCTTACATGTATCTTATTGACTGATAATTAACACTGTGTGTCTTAGTGATCTATATCTAATTAATGTGAATGATAATGACTCAGACTTACCTGTCAGAGCGTCCTGTCTGGTGATATACCTGTAGACACACACCTTGTTGTCCCGTGATCCGACCCAGAGACGGTGAGTGTTGACATCATAACTCAGGCTGTGTGGTTTACCCATCTCTTGTGATTTTGTCAGTAGATGTGACAGGAACTGACCGTCCTTGTTCAACATCTGTACTGTTCTAACATCACACACCAGGATGTGTGACAGCGCGTCAGTACAGATTCCACGTGGCCATAGTCCTGATCCTGATGGAGGTCCTGTGTAGGAGAAACGATGTCTTCCTCCACGCTCTGTCACCACTACAGCACCAGACGGATAGACATAGTCAGACACCACGACATCCCCATTGTTGTTCTCTGTTATATAGCGAGGATCTCTATACAGTCCCCGTCCTGTGTTGTTGTGTTGTATGGTTTGTGTGAGTTGTCCACTCTGGTTGTACCGGGTTACCTTGCCTGTCTCTGTACCATAGTTATACATCCCGACCAGTAGATCCCCAGTGGACGGGGACCAGTACACACACCATGCTACCCATGTAGAGTCTGTTCTCTCTATAAATGTGGTGGTTGTTTTCATATCCTTTGACAGTTTGTTGATGTTATCATTCCAATCTATATAAATCAGTTCACTCTCACTGTTCACTGTGTGTAATCCATATAAACCACTCCATGAATCCTCCACACGATGTAGAGGGACACCTGTTGTGTCTGTCAACATGAGATTGTTCCAATCACTGACCCAGACCCGGTCTGATGTCACACAGGAAATGTGTAAACAACCACCAACACCTGTCAGTGTGAGAGATTGATGGAGCTCAGCACCAGACGTCAGTTTCAGCAGCCACTGGTTTCCTACGCGGCGTCGGTTTCCTCTCTCTGTGATTTGGATTGCACTCAGTGACTCCATCACATCCTCCTTGTTGAGTGACTCAGTCATGGAGAGCTGGCTGGTGTGGAGTGTAACATGTATCTGGGGGAGGGCTGTCTTTGTGAAGGAGAGGAATTGTAGGGCACTGAATGTGAATGCTGGCTGTACATATCTGTGTTCATATCTCCGTAGTCTGGCAATATGTCTGATCATTTCTATCTTCTGTTTTTTACATCTGTGTTTGAAATCAAAGTCACATAACTCATTGTTCAATAGATCATATAACACATAGTCAATGAGATCCCTCAGTGTCTGGGCCATTGTTAACATCTCTGATTGAAGGGGGGAGAATTCTGTGTGACAGGTTTTGACATCAGCTTTGATTCCTGTCAGGAGAACAGCTCTGTAAAAGAGAGCCTCACTTCTGATGGTGTGAATGGTTCCTCTGTGTTGTTGTCGCTTTGTTTTATAGGCTGTGTTTACATTTATCTTCTTGTGTTTTCTATGTTTTTGGCAATTATTACAGGCAGGAACTTGACAAGGTTCACAGTACTTTCTATAAACATGGCTAGGATGTCTCACACAGATCTCTTGTGTTGGGATGTAGTTGATTTTATCACGGAGTGACACAACATCATGGTCTATTGTTTGGAGATCTTTTACATGGTTCTCTTTACACTGGGGACACAGATCACATGGACACGATACACAATAGTACTCTGTGTCCCCCGGACACTTAGAACACTGATGTACTCTATATGGGGAGCTTGCTGTGTCCATGATGTGGGGGTCAAGGTCACAACCTGTTGAATGAAAATAGAGTTTTAGAATTATCATTGTTTTATAGATTCAGTGTCAAATTTTATATGGAATATTTTAGTTTAAAACAGATGTGTTTTTTTAAGGAATCATATATAATATTTTTACCCTACTTATATAATTGACGGTCCATCATTCTGGTTCTGATTACAGAGACACTCAACCAGTAGGGAACAAAAAGAAACAAATGATTGAGAGAGTGTGTGTACCTAATGGAGAAAGTGTACTATATGACTAGCTAGCAGAGAAAGTCAGAGAGAAAGTCAGAGAGAGAGAAAAAATAAGATGAGTACACATCTCACTTTCATTCAGTTCAATTCTGAGACAAACTTAACATTTACTGTCTCAATTTCAGACTTAACATGTAATCCTCCTCTTTCTATTTCTTTCTTTCTCTCAATCTGTTTCTCATAATTTAAATGATAAACATGTCCTCTCTCTCTCTCTCTCTCTCTCTCTGTGATTTTCTGTTAAATATGTACTCTAGCTCTTTTCATGTGATCCTCTCTGTATGTTTGTATATATTTGTATATATCATGAATATGTACTTTCTCTCTCTCTCTCTCTCTCTCTCTCTCTCTCTCACTTACTCTGTTTAACATGTGCATACTACTATTTCTCTCAGACATGTAATTTCTCTCTCTCTCTCTAAAACAGCAGGATTTGATCATGTGAAGAACTTTCTGTGCTAAACATGTACTCTTTCTGTCTCTCTATCTCTGTTTCTCTCTATCTCAGATAAACTCAGCTAAACTTGGTCTCTTACTCTCTCATTCTGTTTTTGTCCCTCATCTATCACTTATCATTATTTATCTGCTTAAATGTATGTTTGCTCTGTCTGTCTTTAAATTTCCTGTGCTTAGACTCTCTCTCTCTCTCTCTCTCTCTCTCATTAACTCAGCTCAACTTGGTCTCTTACTCTTTCATTCTGTTTTTGTCCCTAATCTATCACTCATTATTTCTCTGCTTAACATATCTGTTTGCTCTATCTCTCTTTAAATTTCTTGTGCTTAGACTCTCTTTTTCTGTCTCTCTCTCTCTCTCTGTCTGTCTGTCTGTCTGTCTGTCTGTCTGTCTGTCTGTCTGTCTGTCTCTCTCTCTCTCTCTTAGATTAACTCAGCTAAACTTGGTCTCTTAATAAATCATTCTGTTTTTTCCCTAATCTATCACTCATTATTTCTCTACTTAACACATCTGTTTGCTCTCTCTTTAAATTTCATGTGCTTAGACTCTCTCTTTCTCTGTCTCTCTCTCCCCACTCCCCATCTCTCTATCTTTGTCTGTCTGTCTGTCTGTCTGTCTGTCTGTCTGTCTGTCTGTCTGTCTGTCTGTCTGTCTGTCTGTCTCTCTCTCTCTCTCTCTCAGATTAACTCACCTCAACTTGGTCTCTTACTCTCTCATTCTGTTTTCATCCCTAATCTCTGCTTAACATCTGTTTGCTCTATCTCTCTTTAAATTTCTTGTGCTTAGACTCTCTTTCTCTGTCTCTCTCTCTCTCTGCTGTCTCTCTCTCTCTGTCTCTCTATCTCTCTCTCTCTTTCTCTCTCAATTTTCCCTAATTTTTCTTTTAAATATGTCTATGTAATATTACTCTTTAGATCTTATCCCCTCTCTCCTCTCTTAAATTTGTGCTAAACAAGTACTCATGCTCTCTCTCTCTCTCATGCTTTTTTTCTCCTCTGGTTTGTTTCACTCTTTCTCTCTCTCTTTCTAAAACTCTGGTAAAAATCTACATTTACTATATTAATTACTGTTTACTCTCAAAGTTGTACTTTTCATCTCTCTCTCTCTCTCTCTCTCTCTCTCATGCTTTTTTCTCCTCTGGTTTGTTTCACTCTTTCTCTCTCTTTCTGAAACTCTGGTAAAAATATACATTTACTATATTAATTACTGTTTACTCTTAAAGTTGTACTTTTCATTTCTCTCTCTCTCTCTCTCTCTCTCTCTCTCTCTCTCTCTCTCTCTCTCTCAATATTTCTGTTTCCTCCACTTTCCCATGATTTCTAAGTTTAATATGTACTCCTAATTTCTCATTCTTTCTTCCAGCTTTTTTCTGTTTTCTCTGTCTCGCAATCTTAATTTCTTTGCTAAACATATACCAGGGTTCGACCTTAATGGTAACCCGCTAGACTGGGACAATTGAAACTTGAGGTCGGGCTACCAAACAAGTCATAAAGCTTGTCCTGCGGGGCTAATGAAATTTTAAATACCATACTATCACTCAAAGAAATGTGTAAATATTTTTAAAATATATATACAAATTCCAAAGCTACTGAGATTTTGAATCGTCAGTGTGAGATAACTCAGTCTCTCTACTATGTTATTGCTCGACGTTGTTTTGGTCCAACTTATCAAAAATCTTGATTATCAAAGTGTTTGAAATGCCGATGAAAAAAACTGCAAGCGGTGCATTGATGAAGACGATTGATCAGATGTGGAATTGCCTAGCGGATCAAGAAAATCACCAATGGTTCAACCGCTGTTAACGTAACCGGACGTCAATTTTCCTACAGAGACTTGATATTGTTATGGGTTCTAACTGTCTAGAATCTCTATATTCGTGGGAGCAATAGATGGTTTCGCATGATAGAAATCTTGGTACCAGTTCTTTTTTTTAAAGTAAAAGTTTGACAAATTTATATAAGTCTAACGTTACTTGCCTATATAAAGTTAGCATCTTTCATTATTCATTTTACTTTTTATTTAGTGACAATTTTACAGCCAGAATGCAGGATGCAGGATTTGGAATGTTTATTTCCAAAATTGTTCAGGGGTGGCCCCCCGGACCCCCCCCCCCCCAGCAGGAGGGGGAAACCATCTCAAGCACCTACCCCCTCATCACTCTGCAACTCGGGGCCTGCAGCCTTTGGCTGCTGGGATACTAATTCATGGTCAGGGCTTGTAAGAAATAAAATTTGGTAGCCCTGCAGGCAACTATGGTGTTTAAGTTAGTGTCTAACCCTGTATACATGTACATTATTCATCCTACTTCCCAGAGATGTAATCTCTCTATCCCCTTCTCCCCTTCTCTCTCTCTCTCTCTCTCTACACACACACAAAAATCACAATAACTTAGTTATAGAAACGAAGGTTGAAACTTTTTTTTTCAAATGTGACATATATATCTTCGGTGTGTTCTTCTTTACATTTCATCTATGAAATACAGTCATGTAACTTTTTGAAACATACTTTTTAAAAACATAGGTATAATACAGTTATGTCTTTACCCCATGTAGAGAACAGATTGAATTGCTATCAAAATACAATTCACATCTAATCATCAAATGTGTGTAAAATGGGAACCCACCAAATCATATATATGAAGTCATTTATATTAACTACTGGAAATACGTCATGTAACTTTTTGAAACATACTTTTTAAAAACATTACCACAAGGATATGTTTTGCCTTGTTTAACAAATCAATCACCAAATGGGAATGTGGGCAATAGTTATATTGTCAGTTCCTTGGTAAGAAATTGATGTTGACCTCGGCCTATGCTCTCGGGCAACAGTTCTTACCCTTGGACTAACACAATAACTACTGCCCTCATACCCATTCAAGTGATGTATAATGTCTATGAATGACACACGACGACAAACTTGTGATAGCAATGGGTCTCCTGAGTGACTCAGGTGACCTAATAGTACAGAGTATATCTACATAAGAATAGTGACATTACATGAATACTATACCATGTATTTTCTCTCTTTGAGTTTGATCTCTCAGTCAACAGCACAGTCAGACACAGGGAACCTGTAAAGAGACCATCAACTTTTACATGATACATGTAGTACTTGACGATATCCCGTGCAAGCGCGGGAGTTAACACTATAAACATTAATATGATACAATGCTTAATATGTTGAACCATTTTTTTGTTCATTTTTGTATATAATATTGAGTCCGCAATTTTTCTTAATATACTGCAATTTGAGCTTTTCTGGCCTAATAGTTTTTTAGAAGAAGATTTTTAAAGATTCTCTCTATATATTCCTAGGTAAAAATTCATCCCCCCATTGAGGCCCCAACCTACCCCCAAGGACCATGATTTGAATAAACTTGAATCTACACTACCTGAGGATGCCTCCACACAAGTTTGAGCTTTTCTGGTCAATTAGTTTTTGAGAAGAAGACTTTTAAAGACTTTCTCTATACATTCTTATGAAAAAATCAATCCCCCCATCGTGGCTCCACCCTACCCCCAGGGACCATGATTTGAGGAAATTTGAATCTACACTACCTGAGGATACTTCCATACAAAATACAGCTTTTCTGGCCTAACAATTTTTGAGAAGAAGATTTTCGAAAAATACCAACAAATTTTCAATAATTCTAAATGATCTCCCCCTTTAAAGAGGGTGTGACCCTTTATTTGAACAAACTTGAATTCCTTTCACCCAGTGATGCTTTGTGCCAAGTTTGGTTGAAATCTGCCCAGTGGTTCTGGAGAAGAAGATGAAAATGTGAAAACAATGATAACGCCGCCAACGCCAACGATGACAGACAACGGACAAAATTTGATCAGAAAAGCTCACTTGAGCTTTCAGCTCAGGTGAGCTAAAAACATTATTCAACTTCCCCATTTATTCATACATCATTTATTCATATAGACCTAGAACACAGTCTGTTCATTGTTTACAAATTAATGTATAAAGTGAACTATCAATCTGTCGTGGTATGAAAATGAATGAAATTTAAAGACGCTAGTGTATGCATATCTATTTGCATATTTTAAACCAAAAGTTTCAGATCCAATGTATTTGCCCGATGGTTAACTCGCTGTACACTTTCTGCCATAATGTTATTAATAATTAGTCAAGCCACATTCCTGGCCACCCCTTGCTGGACAGTTCTTTCCATCAAAACTAAAATCGCATCAAATTGTTCCATTTTATTTTATAAATTTTTTGTATTAACCAAGCATGTCTGATCCAAGGTATCTGCCCACGACGCATGATGAACTTGTCCTAAACTTTTCGCAATGATGTTAATTAGTAAACCCGAGTTCATGGTCACGTGATCAAATCCTGTGAAGCCCAAAGGGCTTCTCAGAAGATTTGATCATGTACCAACCAAGTTCATATCCCGGTAATTGATGTTGACCTCGGCCTATGCCTTCGGGCAACAGTTCTTACCCCCAGGACTAACACAATGACTACTGCCCTCATACCCATTTAAAAGATGTATAATGTCTATGAATGACACACAACGACAAACTTGTGATAGCAATGGGTCTCCTGAGTGACTCAAGTGACCTAAAAATTCAGAGTATAGCTACATGAACATGGTGATATTACATGAATACTATACCACATATATTCTCTCTTTGATCTCTCAGTCAACAGTACAGTCAGACACAGGGAACCTGTAAAGAGACCATGGACTATAACATACTAGATAAATGTATTAATTTTCATAATCAACAGTAAAACTAAATGTTACTCATTTTTTAGATCAATGAGATCCAAACCCCCCCCCCCCCCCAAAAAAAAAAAAAAACCAAAAAACAAACAAAACAAGAGGCCCATGGGCCACATCGCTCACCTGAGCAACAACAGACATAATAAAATCAGCTTTATGGAGTCATATACAAAATATCTGAACAATGTCGTATAATGGATCCTGTAAAAAAAAAAAAATTCCCCTGCATATTCTTATGTTTATCACTGAGCCCCTTTGTAACAGGATGATTTTAGTCATATCACATATTGAGCATTGCAGTTCTCGAGAAGATGATCAGACTTAAACAACTGTTTATATATAGATTATAAACCTTCATCAAACTTTGAACCCCTTGTGATGTCTAAGAATTGTCCAGGGGCCAGAGTCTAAACAATTTTAAAGAGTCAACAATATGTCAAAATGCTTGCATATAAGTAAAACCATATATAAAATCATTTGTTTTTGTGAACAATTTAAATGTTTTCCTTTGTAAAATTGGACCCCCCCCCCCCCCCAATGTGGCCCAACCCTACTCCTGAAGGGTATGATTTTGACAAATTTTAATCTAGACTATTTGAAGACTGAACTGACTAAAGTTAGAGCTTTTCTAGACAATTTGTGTTTTAGAAGATTTTTCCCTATATATTCCTATGTAAAAATTTGACACCCCCCACTTCCAATTGTGGCCCCACCCTACCCTCAGGGATAATAATTTGAACAATTTGAATCTTCCCTACCTGAGGATGCTTCCACACAAGTTGCAGCTTTTCTGCCCAATCAGTTTCTGGGAAGAAATTTTTTTTTAAAGATTTTTCTCTATATATTCAAATGTAAAAATTTGACACACCCCATTGTGGCCCCACCCTATCCCTGGAGAATATGATTTTGAACAAACTTGAATCTACACTACCTGAGGATGCTTCCACACAAGTTACAGCTGTTCTGGCTGATCAGTTTCAGAGAAGAAGATTTTTAAAGATTGACTCCATATATTCCTATGTAAAATTTGACCTTTCCAATGTGGCCCCACCCTACCCCTGGGGATCATCATTTGAACAAACTTGAATCTACACTACCTGAGGATGCTTTCACACAAGTTACAGCTTTTTTGGCTGATCAGTTTCAGAGAAGAAGATTTTTAAAGATTGACTCTATATATTCATATGTAAAAATTCGACCCCCCCATTGTGGCCCCACCCTACCCTTGGGGATCATCATTTGAACAAACTTGAATCTACACTACCTGAGGATGCTTCCACACAAGTTACAGCTTTTCTGGCTGATCAGTTTCAGAGAAGAAGATTTTTAAAGATTTACACTATATATTCCTATGTAAAATTCGACCCCCAATTGTGGCCCCACCCTACCCCTGGGGATCATGATTTGAACAAACTTCAATCCACATTACCTGAGGATGCTTCCACACAAGTTACAGCTTTTCCGGCTGATCAGTTTCAGAGAAGAAGATTTTTAAAGATTTACTCTATATATTTCTTTGTAAAAATTTGACCCCCTCATTGTGGCCCCACCCTACCCCTGGGGATCATCATTTGAACAAACTTGAATCTACACTAACTGAGGATGCTTCCACTCAAGTTTCAGTTTTCCTGGCTGATCAGTTTCAAAGAAGAAGATTTTTAAAGATTTACTCTATCTATTCCTATGTAAAAATTCGACCCCCCATTGTGGCCCCACCCTACCCCCGGGGGTCATGATTTGAACAAACTTGAATCTACGCTTCCTGAGGATGCTTCCACACAAGTTTCAGCTTTTCTGGCCAAATGGTTTTTGAGAAGAAGATTTTTGAAACATACCAACAAATTTTCAATGATTTTTAATTATCTCCCCTTGAAAGAGGGCATGGCCCTTCATTTTAACAAACTTGAACCCCCTTAACCTAAGGATGCTTTGTGCCAAGTTTGATTGAAATCGGCCCACTGGTTCTGGAGAAGAAGTCGAAAATGTAAAAAGTTTACGGACAGACAGACAGACAGCATACAGACAGACGGACGCCGGACAAAAAGTGACCAGAAAAGCTCACTTGAGCTAAAAACCATAGGCCAGTAACTTTAACAAGATTTTCCACAGAGTAAAATGTTTATCAGGGGCCCAATCTTTTATCAAGGGGTCTGGGAGTTACCAAAGGTCTCAAGTGAGTCCAGGGGAGATTGTTCTATTTGTTGATTTGTATTTCTTATTGAAATCATTATTATCTACCATCTATTTATGCCAAAAGTATGTCAATTTTTTCCAAGATGGCTGCTGGAAAAAATTAATCAATGTTTATCATCAATAAAATCTTATTTTACAATTATGATTTTCGTTATTCATGTTATTTTTGTCACTAACGAGCCACCGTAGGCTATATTTATCCTTTGTAAACCGGAAGTAGTCATAACTTCTGCTATTTTTACATCGTCAATGTAAACAACGATTATGGGTAGAAAGGGCAGAAAACTCACTCTCGATAAAAAAAAAAGCATTATTTCACTTATTGAAAGTGGATTAAAGTTGGCAAAAGTAGCAGAAATTCTGCATTTGACTCCTTCAACCATCAGTAGGTTTTTGAAGCGATTTCCTGAGCGAGGCAGCGTCGAAAATAAGCATCGAAGTGGGCGACCCCTATCAATGACAATTCGCAACCAAACAGCACTATCAAAGATTGTAAAAAGAGACAGAAGGAAAACTTTAACGGATATTACTGGGGATTTTAATAGATCATTGCCTAAACTTGTTTCATGTAGAACTATCCAGAGAGAATTACATCGTCAAAAATATTGGAGGTGGACCGTAGCAAAGAAATGGGAGTGCAGGAAGTTAACAGGAAAACAAGAGGCCCACGGGCCACATCGCTCACCTGAGCAACAACAGACATAATAAAAATCAGCTTAAGGTCAGACGACACGTTGCTCGATTTTAGATAACTTTTTCTAGGAATTTGTTATTGATTAACTACTACTTTGACAAGCTTTCTTGCAAAATATTAGGGTACCTTACCAGGCATCTGTGCAAGATACTCAATATGCAATTTCCTATATAATCTTATTGAAAATGAAGATATTTCTCTACGTTCCTATGTAAAAATTTGAACCCCTCCCCCCCCCCCATGGTGGCCCCACCCTACCCCTGGGGATCATGGTTTGAACAAACTAGAATCTGCACTACCTGAGGATGCTTCCATACAAAGAACAGCTTTTCTGGCCAATTGGTTTATGAGGAGAAGAAGATTTTTTAAGATTTTTCTAAATACATTACTATGTACATGATGTAAAATTTGCCCCCCGATGATGGCCCCACCATATCCTCGGGTATCAGGGGTTGAACAAACTAGAATCTACACTACCTGAGGATGCTTCCACACAAGGTACAGCTTTTCTGGCCATTTGGTTTTTGAGAAGATTTTTAAAGATTTTTCTCTGCATATTCCTATGTAAAAATTCGACCCCCCCCCCCCCCCCCCCATGGTGGCCTGCTGACCCCCGGGGATCATGATTTTGAACAAACTTGAATTTACACTACCTGAGGATGCTTCCACAAAAGGTACAGCTTTTCTGGCAAATTAGTTTTTGAGAAAAAATTTTTTAAAGATTTTTCTCTGTATATTCCTATGTAAAAATTTAACCCCCATGGTGGCCCCACCATACCCCGAGGGATCATGTGTTGAACAAAATAGAATCTACACTACCTTAGGATGCTTCCACACAAGTTACAGCTTTTCTGGCAAATTGGTTTTTGAGAAGATTTTTTAAAAAAATGTCTACATTCCTATGTAAAAATCCGACCCCCATTGTGGCCCCACCCTACCCCCCGGGATAATGATTTGAACAAATTTGAATCTACACTACCTTAGGATGCTTCCATACAAATTACAGCTTTTCTGGCATATTGGTTTTTGAGAAGAAGGTTTTTTAAAGATACCAACAAATTTTTAATTATTCTTAATTATCTCCCTTTAAAAGAGGGCGCGGCCCTTCATTTTAACAAACTTGAATTCCCTTTCTCAGGTGAGCTAAAAAAGTAGGGGTCACATCTCAAACATTTGAGATATATCATGAAATAAGCTAATTTTAGGCCAAAATTAGAGTTATTTTTTTTCTTATCTTCTATGAAACATACATGTATCAAATTATTGTTCATATATGTTTTTCAGAACATCATGAATATATCGTAATACACAAACTATCTAGAAGTTAAGTCTGCGCTGGATATTATGAAGCTAAAGTGACAGTACTTTAAACTATTAAGTTACGAAAATTGTTCAATTTCTTCTTGAAAACCTCCCGCCACAAAATATAGTCACTTACTAAACCCTGTAAACATGGTAAAAATGTAATTTTATTTAAACAATTTCAGGGATAGACATTAACTTTTAAATTCACTTGCCCTTCGGACAAGTGAACTCAAATATTGACTTGCCCGAATCTTAAACTTGGTTGCCCGCATTAAGTACGAAGAAAAACAGTAATATGCAAATAATGTAATGCTACAGTACAAAGACTTGTAGATCTTGATAATCAGATATCACGAATATCATCATTTTCTAATTCTGAGGAGAAGCTGGGGGGTCGTGTGCCAGCATGAACTTAGCAGGGCATCCATCTTCGTCATCGTTTTTCTTTTAAGTTTGTATTTTTTTTTTTTTTTTTTTTTGTTATTTTCAGTAGAAACTTTTCACTCTTTTGATTTACCAATACTTTCATTTTGTTTCCCCAAAAAGTATATTTAAAAAGAGAAGTTAAAAAACGAACGATCTCCGTTTCCATCAAACAAACGAAATGAATAAGTCGTACGACAAATGCATTCAGAATATCGTGACAGGATTCCATTACATATGATCATGGTTGGCTCTATATCATGACAGCACATACCGTTACGGAAAAAAACTGTCGTCGAACACTTGTATATGTATTCGCGCGATTGGTAAATCAATGAAAAAAGAATACTAGTATCATATGGAACGATTTACCTAAAGCGCTAACAGAAGACTGAAGAGTTCCAAATCGGAAAAGTTTTAATGATGAAAATTGTTTGTAACCAAAAATAAAAAAAGACGTACTTTTAATTAGAAATTTTACTTGCACGATCGAACAAGTCTATCCAGAGTTTCACTTGCCCGAATAGAGATTTTACTTGCCCTGGGCAATCAGGCAACCGTTAATGTCAATCCCTGAATTTTATTCAATAAAGTTTTTTGGGCATTGTAAAATATAAATATACTACTCAAATTAATATGGGATGCAGAATTTTCAGACTAGAGGTGATCCAAAATGGCAACCTAAAACCTGAGGAGCAAACCTCTTGAAGTAAATAATAAATAAACAGAACTGGTAAATTGTAAACTATTGGAAGTTACACCTGAAAAAGAGAATTCCTTGATAATGTAAAAAATCTAGAAGGATAATTTTTCTGGTTTGAGACCCCAAATATGCCTTACGGTAAAGAGACAGAGACTAGTATACTGATAATTTTACCTGCTTCATAAAGAAAAATATCCGTCCTGATGGATCAGATGGTTACGGACTCTCCGTCAGCATCATAAAGGGAAAAATGACCCCGCCGCCCTGGTGCCACCATCTCCAAAGATCGAGGAGGCCAAAAAATGAAAATCCTCCTAAAGGGACAAATAAGAGAAAATCAGTGTAACAAGTTATTCACTGTACAAAACAATGTTAATACATCAATTTTTATCATACATGCCTCACGAATATTCAAATACACTCTTATTATATACATAAATACAAAACTAAATGATTGTTCAGGGGTGGGGTACATAACAAGCACAATTACATGAAATTACATGTGATTACATGTAATACCAAATGTGATTTATGCAGTTAGAATAACATTCAAGTAAAAAAATTAAAATTAAAAAATAGATGCAGTCAATCTAAATAAAAGAAATCACATCATGTTAAAATTCTGCAACAGTGACCAGTGAGCCAAAGGGAAGTAACTCTAAAAACTGCTGTCTTGTTCTCTACTCTGTTGACATTTACAAGCATTTGAACCATTAAAACTTCACAAAAAGTCCCCACCAAACTCATAAAATATTATCATGCAAATAAAACATACTCCATACTAAGATGACATGAGTCCCAGGTGACTAGAAAGTGGTCCCCATTTCTGTTTCATGTGTAATGATCATGTAAATTAAACATTCCATTCCCTACCCCTTCCTGGGTGGAGGCACTCATTCTACATTCCAGACCAGACATATTCCTACACTCTAAACTGTATTTCTTCTTGCCCAAAAACTCCAAATCATTTAACTGGGGATAAATAAAATGAAACATGGCAACCTACCAGATGATGACACTGTTGACAGCTGATGTAGTCTAAGGGTGTGGTGGATCAAACCTTCTTATACATCAACCTCAGTGCACGAGACCACTTTAGGCTTGAGAGAAGACTGCGGAACTCCTCTGCAAGGATGGCTGAAAGTATGGGAGGCAGTATTTGATCCGAATCACTCTTTCGATCAAGCTGAGGAATCCCTGTACAATGAATGGTCTGCTGAAAAAAAACTTGGATGAATTAAATTGACATTGGCGAGCATCAGTTAATCAATTTGAAAAGACTATAGACACTTTCAAGAACTCAATGGTAATATGGAGCACACAAAAAATAACAGAGTAGTAGAAAAAAGTCTGAGTTAAACCTAACTTTGGTCTAGATTCTATGATCAGAGGTCATGCAGCCAAGATTTATCTCAAAATTCATATGTTCGATATACAATTAAAATAAAACTACAAGCAAAGAACTGCAATAGTGGACTGCAACACAGGTGATCAACAATTATTCTATCTAATTTACATTTTATATTTTACATTGGTCTATTTTTGCATACACTTAATCTTTGACATTGTAACTTTATGAAATACCATTTTTACCGAAAATAAGATCCTATGCAAGATATTTGGTTGATTTTTGGTAGGGGTTCACGGTTAACTTCCAGTTCCCTATATTTTAGCCCCCCCCCCCCCCCCCCCCCCCACCGTTTTCTCCCACAACTACCCAACCGTTTTCTCCCACAACTACCTACTAGTTATTGTATTTTATAATTATTTAAAAAAAAATTCCTATGAAAGAAGAAAATTGTACCTCAATGCGCTAAATTCTCAAATTAAAAAAATTCAAAAATTTAATTGGTCTAAGTTTCCAGTAAATATATTCATTCTTTACATAATCATTCAATATTATTTCATTGCAAGTATATATTTTGATGCAAACTCCCACTGACTTGGATCCGCCAAAGCGTGTCCACCACCTTAAACTCATTTTTGCTATTTTGGGCTGGTTTTAAAATATCAAAAATGAAAGTAGGTTTTAATTAATTTTACAATAATTACTTATCAGGTAAAATTCAATTATAGTTTATGGACATCATATCACACTTGTTGAAATACCAAAGGTGTAAACTGTTACTCTGATGCAGGCATTTTTTAGTTTATTGACAAAATGTCTTAATTTATAAGTATGTATTACAGTACAGATATTCTTACATGTACGCCTATAGTCTGTCCCAAGATATTTATGCTGCACATTTGCACGATTTTTAATAAAAATACACATACCTGTGAAAGAAGTGCAATTGAAATCGATGAAAGGGAAAATTTCCAAGATAACTTCATTCACACATTATCATTTTGCCCTCGTAAAAATTCACAGGAACGAAAACACATTTCTTACAGAGATTTATAATGGGGAATGTTGACATCTTTTCTCCATTCGGAAGTAATCGGGACACCTCGCGCAATTTTTCAACGTTATCATCCGGGCGTCTTCATCTCCTTAGCAATGGAAAAACCCCGTAGACTTTTTATTTTTAGCCGTGTTTTGATACCTGACAAGCTAGAGGGGGCGTTTCAAAGGGGAAATCTTGGGATTTTTTCATACTATTGAATGAACATCGTCTGAACCAAGAGGTATTTATGAATATCGAATAATTTAAGAAAATATGAGGCAAAAATATCTTGGGACAGACTATAATACATGATATGTTTAAGTGGCAATAACTTTTTTAAATATTTATTTTTCTTCAAATTCAGATGAGTGATTAAGACATTGATAAATAATTGTTTTCATAAACTTTTGGTCTTTCAACATCTTCAACAGAAAAACTAAATGTTACTCATTTTTTAGATAAATGACATTAAAAAAAAACACAAAAAACCACAAAAACAAACCAAAAAAACATAGGCCAGTAACTTCAACAAGATATTTCCACAGAGTTAATTGTTTATCAGGGACCCAGTCTTTTATCAAGGGGTCTGGGAGTCACCAAAGGTCTCAAGTGAGTCCAGGGGAGATTGTTCTATTTGTTGATTTGTATCTCTTATTGAAACCACTTTTCTCTACCGGTTCATCTACACAACTTACCCCCTCCTCCCTTAGCTGAAGTAAGTTACAAGTTTTTTCTTCAAAACTTTACATATACATGTATGACACGATTTCGATGGTTTGTTTCCGGGTCACATTGGTCAGCCATTTCATTTCAATATGCATAACGGTATAGAGAAAATTTAAGGCTTTCCGTTCCGTGGTCACTGGCATGATAAATTGAAGAAGTAGACTACATTGTAGAATATATGATATGACAAACCTTTTGTTTCAAGGGAAACAATTATCTAAATGGATAGATATAACCTTTCCTTGTCTCTTCCCAAATCTGTCTATCGTCTGTTCGACATACGTCACAGCGATGCTTAGACGTTTCGCCACCCAACAATTTCGACCCTAAGTCGTTTCGGTCCTAGATAATGAATATATACCGGTATTCAAAATAAAAGCTATTCAAATATTTAGTTTTTAATGTATTAATCGGTCAACTTAGTTTTCATTATTACTTAATTTCATCTTTATATAACTTAACGTATATATACTCGAAGTAAACACATTTTTTAAGAGGAGGGGGGGGGGGTTGCGGCAACAGATCTGTGTCTGAACAAACGACTTCATGTATAATTTAAGAAAATGTCAAACCTTGAGGAAGGATGTGTGGTGGATCCTAAATTTACAGAGTGATTGGGGTGGATCCTATCCAGAAATTTCTGTACAGTGGGTGGAATGATGGATTCACTTCTGTCAGTTCTGTAATACAAAAATTGTCATGTATAACCACGGGTGACTTCTAAAGCAATCCTGTATTTGGTTTGTATTTATTGTATATATAATATATACAAAGGGTTCGAACACAAGTTCTTACAACTTACTAGGTTCTCACCCTAATACAAATAATTTACAATTGTCATAAAACATGATATATGTATATATAAAAATGGCAAAGAACAAACATATCAAAACAAAATATTATACTTATATAAATCTGCGAGAATTGGTTATAAAGTTCTGCACAGCAGTGAAAATTCTAACATTAGTTTTATAATCTAAGTTTTCATTACCCCATAGTAAAGTATGCGAATCTAGTAATACCTAAATCGTGTTATTTGGAATACATGTAGTTCATACAATCCTGTATTTCTACATATTTCAAAGAAACGTTGGCCAGAACAACTCAAGTGAGTCTACTTGGCAGTTTAACTGTAAATGCTTTGTTTTATTAATTCATGTTAAATTCATTATGGGTTTGTGAAATAAAAATTTTAGAATTGTCTTTTGGACGGCCATCGTGTTATCTCTAGCATTCCTGTCCAGTCACGATGAAGTTTGTTCGTTTTATAACAGAATGTCTGATTCTGACTGACACCGGAAATCGTGTTTATTTCACCAGCAAAAACATCGCACTTGTTGAACTGAAGACAAACACGTAACAAAATGTCACGAATATTCGGTACACGCACTTTTGCACAAAATAAAATAATCAATGTAATCAATGAAAGCAAAATAGATACGGTTAGAATCGAATGACATAATATTTGTTTTATGAATTACAGCTAGAAATCTATTTAAGAGACAACAGCATACATTAAACATATATATATGCAGCAATCACCAAGAATTTTCAACTGGGCGATGAATATTTTTTTTTCGTGGACCGTTTTCCTGTTTTACAAATGATACACACCAATAGAGAGCATAAATAGAATGGCGAACAGGGTAAGAGTAAGACGCTTGAATAAACTAATTAATTAATATGGCACTGAAAGAGAGGGGGGGGGGGGTCCTTGAAACAAATTACCATATATCTTTCTATCTATAGTATTAAAATATTACCTATTTCGTGTTCTGTGTAAAAAACAAATGTAAAGAAACTAATGGGGGATTTTTTAACGTAAGGTGGGGATTTTGTTCCCCTCCCCCCCGGGGGAGGGAGTAGGTGGACTATTTTTGGTAGCTTTACTACACTGCTTTAATAAGTTATTTTATATTTTACTTAAATCACGCCGTCATTTAAAGATCGTCAGCGCTTATTAAGACACGTCATTCACTTCCTATAATTAGGCAACCTCGAAACAAAGAAATGTTTGTAGGCTTCAGGATCGGGGGCGGGAAGGGGGTGCAGTTGATGAGGCCTGCCCTCCCCCACACTTTTTTAAAAGCGGTCACAGACATGCGCTCTTTTTCGAAGTATGTATAAATTACAGGGAAAATTTTGTAAGAAAACAAGGCCCCGATGTTATAAAACTTTTTTCATACTCAAACTCGTACTCCGTACTCCGAGTATGTGCTCCACTGAGTACGACTCTAAAAACCGAGGTTATAAAAGTACGCTCTCCTTTCATTCATTCATTCATTCATTTTATTTCAATCTCAACACCATTGTACAATGGTACACAGAGATAATAATGATACAATATGTGGTATATATCAACACCATTGTACAATGGTACACAGAGATTATAATCACAGGGACGTAGCATCAGGGTGGCCAGGGCCCCCCCCCCCCCCACACTTTTTGTCGCAGCAACGATTTTTCTAAAATTTACATATAAAAAATTGAATAATGAAGGAGTTGCCCCCCCCCCCCCACTTTTTTAGGACCATGTAAGAAATTGAATTGAAAATAAGGAAATGAACAGTGAAATTGAAGTTGTGAGGTATCCTCTAACCCCCCGCCCCTCTACGGATTAGGATTTTCATGATTTTGAGGAGGTGCCTTTTTTTTTTTTTTGCTTGTCAAGGATGAGTCTGCCCCCCCCACCCCCACTTTCAAAAACGATGCTACGTGCCTGAATCATACAATATGTGGTATTTCTTACATATTAACAATGCATGCTTAAGAGAGAGAGAGAGAGAGAGAGAGAGAGAGAGAGAGAGAGAGAGAGAGAGAATTCCAGACCGTTAATTACCTGGGTTTTTTAAGTTGTTCATATATCTACGCTCCCTACCCTCTTTTCCAAAAACATTTGACATAAACACAGTTTGTTGATAAGTTTCCCAATAACACTGGATTTATCGTCTTTGTTGCCCAAAAGTTCATCAGTGTTTAAATATACTCGTACACACCTAACTAAGTGTATCAAGTACGACAGACCAACAAAACACAAAAGCCACCACACGTGCTGAATCTACACTTCTAATCGCCTTCCGTGTATGCATGTTTTAGACATTCCAGATCTGTTCAAACTCGCCCATTCTTTGCACAAATTGTTTATAAAAATATGTTTTCGGAATTTCATAAGTTAAAGTGACAATCACAGCTTCTTTGTATTAGCGAATACACATGTCTACACCACATTAAAATCGCTTAGTAAGTTCACACGTACCGTTGTATTTTGTGATGCGATTTTTATAAACCATAATCGTTGAAATAATTAATTATATATAAGCATTATCCACATTTTTTTTTCAAAATGCAAGATTGCATGTAACTTTCAATAAGACTTCTGCATTAATCATGTACATTTTTTGCACTAATCGATAGTACAGTGCCGATAGATGTAGCTTATACTCGGTGAGTAGTAAGATTTTTACATGGTGTCTAAATTTAATTTTCATATTATCGATGTTACACGATGAATGAATAAATCTCTCTCTCTCTCTCTCTCTCTCTCTCTCTCTCTCTCTCTCTCTCTCTCATTGAATACAAATATCGGCTATATATCCATGAAAATGTGGTGAGTTTTTAGGCATGTTGTGACTGATTTTTTTTTTTTATTTTACGTAAAATAGCTCAAAAAGTACACACAACATGTAGATTAAAGGCACTTTAAATGAAAATGTCACTAAGAATTAGATTTTTCCATGAAATCAAATGCGATATATCAGAGTAGATTTTTACGCTGTGAAAATATTTCTCAAACTCTTCGAATCCGTTAGTTACACGCCTCTTTTATTCGTTAAATAATTTCAAAATTTGATCGCAAATTCTTTAGTAATAGAATTATGCGAGAATTTATTTTGTATGTTGAATTGAGACATAGCTGCTTCTCTCGTGTTCCTTTCGACTAATCAAAGAAGTGTAGAATCACCTCCCGTGAGGTGAATTTCCAAACTTATGATTTAAAAAAGATCTTTTGAAATATTTGATTTGTATTGTTTCACAGTAGTTACTGCGCAGATAACTTAATATTAGATTTGACAAAATACTGCTCTGCATCGATTCGGTATGTCCCAGCCTTCAACCCCTCTTATCATCAACGAGTATGCAGTGTAGTTTTATTTTTTACTTTAATAAATCATACATGTTTGGTTAATGCAAACTAAAGCTGTATAATTTTACTTAGAATACTTTATAAATCATCATCGGAAATCCACGACCAGTAAAGAAATTTGTATTTCGTTTTATGGATTTTTGAGATGGTTGACGGTTTGTTATTGTCATTTTTTCATTCAATAATACGCAATCAGTAAGCGTATGCGAGAAGGGCCTTTGGTTTCCAACGATGATTGATAAGAAAGTGATTTCCCAATTAGAGCATATTTTCATCACACACTATAGAATGGAAAATGTGGTGTTTAAGTTTCATAGCGGATGCAAAAGCAGCATTTTTATGATAAGACCGCGGAACATTAACTGGCAAGATTGGAAATATACAGCTTACGTCAATTTCACCTGTTACAGTCAAAACATTTGAAATGGGCGGGGACAAATTGACGTGGACGTCTGAGAAAGCATTGGATTGAAACTAGTCTTATGAAGTGTATTTTCAATACACCTCAGCGGTTCTAACTTGCTATATAAGTTAATTAAAGCGATCGAAAAACGTGTGCAATGTTGGTGAATTTTTTGAAAACTTTCTTTAAGAATAATTATATTTCACTTATAATTTTACTATAAAATATTTATTATAAATAAAGTTGAGTACATTGTATAATGTTCTCGGTCTAAACCAATCGTACAAAAAAGATAACTATGCCAGCTTATATTATAATAACCATGGAAGAGTCGTTAAAAACACTAGCTAGTATAACCAGTTACTTAAAGGTGGGTATGTGGCTGACTGGTCACATTTGAACCCAAGGACAGCGTAACCAAAATGGGTTTTCTATGTACGTTACACCATTGAACCCACGGGTTTTCTTCATACTACACCATTGAAATCAGTCTAATGTAGAGAAATCCCATGAGTTTCCCCAAAAAAGATAATTAAGACTCGCAAGTTGTACATTTTCTTTGCCAGAAGGAGTATGATTTAACTTTATTTTGACAATTTTAGGGGAGGTGGGGGGGGGGGGGGTCAGGTGGGCCTCCCTTGAATCCGCCACTGATTTACCGCTTATTCTATAAAATTTTTCTCTTTCCAAGGTTTGTGGCATGTAACATGATAAATGATTAAAAAGTAAATAATAGAAAGTGTTATACTATTATGCATCCCCCATCCTTTGTAATGTTTAGAACTAACCTACATTCTTACTATAATCAAAGAATGGACCCCGCAAGTGCGTCTGATTAATATTGATTAATAACGAAACATGAACATTGATTTCTTGGTTTTAAATGATGGGGAGTATGGGTCGTATTTGACTAAAAAAGAATTCTTAAAAAGTCGAGCTATTACAATAAAATTATTTTGTACGTACATTTACATGTATATGTACATTAATTAATGAAGCGAAATATCTTTAAGTTATTTTAATAATCTTGGTTGCAGCTCGCCCTTACTCTTAAATTCACCTCCATTATATCTGGATATTTCATTGATAAAATGATAAAAACTTTCCATTTTAATTTATATACATGTAATTATGATTAAATTATAGCGTATAATACAGCAACATTACAATATGTAACAATATAATATTTTTGCACTACATTTTATTTAGATTAAATGTTTTGAGTACGACTTTAAGAAAGCTCCATATCTAACTCAGAATATCGCCGTTTTTTACTCAGCCGGAGCACGAGTATGAGTATGAAAAAGTTTTATAACCTCGATACCTTGAGTACGAGTACGATTTGGAATGTGAGATCGTACTCAAGAACATTTTATAACCTCGGGGCCAGCTCTTACGATTTTGAAGATTGGCGCAGTGTTTTGCATGGGGTTTTGGTTCAGTATACCTCCCCCCACCCACCCCACTTTCAGAAACGATTCTAAGTGGCTGTTCAGGATGATCCGGCCCGACAGTTGTATATCCTAGAGTACCGTCCCTTGATATATTTGATTTAGAGTACTATCATGTCATCGAAAATAATTGTTGTAAATTATTTGTATCTTGGTGTTAAAAGGGAGATAACTCAAATTTCAACCTCTTCAGTTAGGCAGTTAGGCACAACTCTCTCTCTTTCTTTCTTTCTCTCTCTCTCACGCATGTTGTTGTCATTAAAACATTATTCAACCATCGCTTTCACCACGCATATTTTTATCATTAAGGTAGACCCAGTGTTTTAGAAATTTTTTGTCAAACCAAACTTTTTTTAAATTGAACAGTTAAATCAACTTATAAACTTACTAAAGAGACCACAATATTTATACCTTTGCACGTTTGTTTTCCTACAGTGAGCTTCAGCTCACAAGGTCCAAAAATTCAACAGCCAAATTTTAACACAATTAAGCATGATCTCATAATTTATTAAATTATACACCTAAATCCATTATATTAGATTAAAATTTAAGGAAATATAATGATAGTCATTAAAAGAAAAAGTATTTTTGATTCTCTACTGAAAATATATAAATAATATTACATTTATTCTTTACACGACTTTCCAAAAAAAATCACAAAATTTCATATTTTTGGAAATTTCTCAAAAATTACACAGTTTACATACTATTCTTATTAAACATTTATTAAGAGTTATATATTTTGTTCATGTCACATTCACAAAAACACATACACTGTAGTTTATCTAAACTAACCAGCTAGTTTTTGTTTGATAGTTTCTTGAACATGTATACCCCCATATTGTTTGATTTAGTTTTATAAGTTGTTTTTTGCAAACATTGGAAACAATTGAAATGTACCAAATAGACATAATCTAACAGTCACTAAAAAGTATATACTCAATTAAACTGTATTATAATTATTAACATTTTGGTTTTAGCTGGCATAATCGTAGAAACAAGTGCAGTAGTACCCCCCCCCCCCTTTCCGGCAAGTAATTTTCCACCAAGTTTTTTGACATATTTATGGTTTTTCTCACCTTTTGAAAAATATGAGCAATATATTTGTAATGAAGCCACCGAACCATTCTTGTACAATTCTTGTAATCAAATACATGTCATCTTAAATGATCATTGATGTTTCCAAAACTGTAACCGGAAATTTATCAATCTGTATAAAAAAAGAACCGGACACGAAAGCCACTGGGTCCACCTTAAAACACGGCGATAAAGTTCTGTCATTCGTTCATCATGTGCGTGATGAGTTTTCATACATAAATGTACTCGAATAGGTTTCGGGCCACGTGATCAGGTAATATAAATAGTAGGACCATGCGGTGGCGTGGCACTCTAAGCTCGCTCGTTAGTTGTATGTGTTTTAAATAAGGTAAAATGGCAGATGAAATGGAATGCGGTGATTTAGGACTATCGAACGAAGAGGCAGTTTCATTATTTACTTCCTCACTAAACAAAGCGCTAGAAATAAAACATAGTAGTTTAATCGTAACAATAGCGGGGCTTACTCAGCAACTTGCAAAAAAAAAAAACACCCCACCACGGTGAGCAGCGATGCGCACGTGGCAGAGACCGGACCAGCATTTGGATTTAAATACGAGGGGCACAAAATTTAATTCGCTTTCAACCAGGAGAGGTCCCAAAAGTTGGCTAAATTTGAAGGACTGGTTCATTAGGGAAATTTAGCGAAGGCCGTGCTCGTTATTAACGAGGAGAAAGCCGCTCTACAACAAAGAAACAAAGTCCTTTAGGTGGAATACCACACCTGGTAAAAGTCACTCAAATTAACAGTAAATTATTTAGTTATGAAAAATATAATGATCAATAAACTGTACGTATGTCAAATAAGCGAAAAATTTGCAAAGTAATTAAGGATAAACAAATGAATAAAAATTCAATTCAGTAAGTAACAACAAGAACCCCTGCGGGATTCGAATGCAATGATATGAGATTTATTAATTTGTAAGCCTTTCCTCAGAATGATCAGCAAGTCCAATTGTTTGTTACCAAGTTGTTTATTAATCAGCGTGATCGTATAGTAAATTGAAGCAGCCCAAATCAAAGAATCCAGAATACGTTTAACATCATTTTACATGAGTATATATAACATTTTACTTATGATTGACAGTTCTGACCAGTCCGGCCCATCTACGATGATCATGAGTGAACAATTAGTGTTAAAATTCCAGAGTTAAATTTTATTTCTAAATAAAGTAACAAAACTGTCAAAACTGTCAGAAAGAATATTGTGATGCGGGTTTTGAGTCTCAGAATCGTAGTCTCTGAGTCCCCCACCTGGGTGTGATGCATCGCTTACTCATAATACATCCATTCATACATGGCTTTAAGGTTACAAAGGTTAAATAGATGAACAAGCATTACAAGACTAACTTGCAATATTAGGGCCTTCATTACAGACACAGGATCGCCAAATATGACAATTTGTTGATAACGTGTTTATATATTTTCAGTTTGTATTTTACTGTGTCAGAATTAATTAACCTCATTTATGACAATGAGTATTGGGATGCAGTATTTGGGTATCCCGCCCTAATATGACGCGTCACTTGCTTACAATATTAAAATATCCAATAGAAAGTATACATGAGTTCATGGTTTAAAAGGTAGCAAAGGTTATATAGAATATGCAATACATGACTCAGTATAGAGTACCAGAGCTATCGATGCAGACACAGAATCACCAAATATGACACTTATTTATAAACTCTCAATTTGGATATTATTATGCCCGTATAATGCACCTGGTTTCATAACATCATTTAGGAATACTACGCAGTGCTACAATAGTCACAGAGTTCGTTCTGTTAGTTATCATTACCACAATTAATTGCGCAGTATCTAGGTATACATAAGTATCATAGTGACCAATATGTAATACTAGCAATTCAAAGTCATAGCATGGCTATCTGTTTACAAATTATTATATTATTAAATCTAATTACAGTATAATATATTTTGGGAATACATGTAGTTCTATATTAAACCACCCAGGTAGAACACCTAGGTTTACCTTCCTTAAGTTAAATAATGCCTTTAGGATATATGGTCCTTATATGGTCAGTTAAAAGGTGTGTTTTTATGAAGGAAATTTATTGGTTTTTAAGTTTGTATAGTTGGGTTTTATTGGTCTGTGGATTTCCCTCCAAGAGTTCTTTGTGTTTTAAGACATTCTTCACATTGAAGCCTAAGAGACAATACTTATATAGACATTTTGTAGTTTGACATTATTTTATCTCATATAGATAAGCTAACATTATTTATTTATAACCATAACAGAAGTGCTAATATTTCATTAATAGTACATATCTTGTAATTTAGCAAATTTAATATATCCTTTTGCACTTTATTAGCAAGAGTGATTTTTGAGTGAAAGAATATTTATTAAAGTGTATTGAGCTTCAAGAACTAGAAGTAATACTAGTGAAAACCTAATTTTAAAGTAATCTGTATTTTAGTATTACTTATGGAAATATATATAATTTGTAGTCTGTCTTTGCTGTGTCAGCTTATGGTTAAAAGCGCACACTCATAGGGCGTGGGACTGCCCATTCCCATATGAATGGTATGGATTATGTTTTTATCATTAATATAATAATGTACCTATGTCAAATTTAAAGACATCGTATATAGCTCATATGTAGCTGTAAAGCATTTTATAATATGTATGGATAAAATGTGTAATTACATGTATAATTACATATAAGAGTTATTGCCCTTTAATAAGAGTAAAACATTACCGTGTCTATAATGTATACCTATCACTTACTATTGTTATTTCATTTCAGGGTATTTATTTATTTATTTGTTATCTATTATATCTGTAATCACAATATCAAATAAAAGGGATGTCTTGAACCTTATACAGTGTTTCATATATGTAGAACCAGCACTGTTTCACGAACTCGGGATGTACGGATCACAAACCCGACACTTATTCACTCGGCTAAGGAGTAAGTTATATGTGGTTGTCGATTAAATCCTTCTTATTGCTAGCGCTCTCGAGCGCTAGCAACTACGTTAGTCTTTTTTACTGAAATACGCATGCTCGACTTAACGGTAGGGCATTCTGGGAATACTACTGTAGATAAACTGTACGATGTCAATTTCGTTTTATCATCTACATATGATATGAAGATTTGTGTTTTGTTGTAAATGCTAAAAGTAACAGTAGCTTAAATCTTATAATGCCAAGTTATTTCTAAAATTATAATAAATAGATAGCTTTTCTTAACTACCTTCAAGCTCGGAAAACAACCTCGGATATGTTTTCCAAGTTTGCCGGAGAGGCCCGAGAAGATACGATTGCTACAAAACAGTACCATTAGTTCTACTGATATCTTATTTTTCACCTCAAAATAGAAATTACAGTAAATACAGAATGATTAAAGCACAGTTAATGAGCTATGCAATTGCCGATGTGAAGCCACTCTAGATTCACCTTTCTGAATTGAGACCCCCACCCGACCCCCAACACAATTCTGGTGCACCACTGTGCCTTCCTATTAATAATTAATCGATTCAGAAAATTAAACCAATGGTTTAAAAATCTACTTTTGTGTTTTATGATCGCTACAGCGCTAGCTCACCAATCTTTTTAAAAGATAAGCTTGTAAAACTAAATGTCGTTTCGATCAGAGGTCAGCCATTTTGTAACGATGTGTTACTAGTATTCCACCTTAAAATTTCCGACCGTCATGGCTGAGACACAGTACACGAATATCTGGGCGACCCGCTGGCAGACGGTACTGAAGATGCTGCTAAGCTTCGTTACGCTATGGGTCGTGCTGCAAGGAAAAACGCGCCTACAGAAGTAGACCGTACGACAGGCGCAGGGGTGGTTTTGCACCCAGTGACTTTTTTCGTGGCTCTAGCCAGTCGTATAGCTCCACCGACAAATTCAGCAATGGAACCTCCAAAGTCGGACCCACAGGATTTAAATTCGGTCACATGGTCAGGGAATGCCCCTATCTTAAAGGACAGCCAATCCCAGTTCTGTCAACACCAAATACTAGTGGAGTCCCAAAACAGTGAAAATAGTGAAGTTGAGTATATGTTTGAATGGCATGAGAAAAATGAATATTAAAAAAAAATGTTAAAGTTATCAGCGTTAAATTAAAGCTCAAGAAAAATATTTGTTTTTGGAATACTGAACGTAATGCTAATAGTTTCATTTTAAATGTTATAAAATGTGGGTATGCAATTCCTTTTAAAGCATTTCCAACGAGCATTATTTTCAAAAAAAAAAACAACAAAATATCATTGAAAAATGCAGAATTTGTTCATGACGCTGTTTTAGAACTTCTTGATAATGGGTGTATAAAAGAGGTTTATAGACCATCTTTTGTAGTTATTCCATTGACAGTTTCGGTCAATATATGAGGTAAAAAACGTTTGGTGTTAGATCTTCGGCATGTAAATCAGTTTATTGAAAAACAACAAATTAAATTTGAAGGTATTAAAGAAGCTATGTATTACACAAGAAAGGGAAAGTTAATGATCAAGTTTGATTTAAAATCTGGTTATCAACATGTAGATATACATCCTGGATTTCAGAAATAACAAGGTTTTAGTTTGGGAATTGAAGTTAAAAATAGATATTTTGTATTTACTGTTTCGCCTTTCAGGCTTTCTTCAGATTGTCAGAGTATTAGTTTAAGAAATATTTTATTCCAAAATATACATGTAAGTATATAAGTGAATATGGATTGAACAGCATGCAAAATAGCCTATATTAGTTCTCTCCATCTGTGATCAAGGTATAAATATTTATAGTACTAATAGTGTACACCTTTCATAGTTTTACATAGACATTTTACTAACTTATAAAGAATATAGTAATTAAGGATTTACTTAAATAAGAAGACAATGATAGAGAGAGAAAAATGTCAGAATATTGGTGAAATATTGGAGATCTCATGTATTCCGGTTGTTGTATATCTTGACGATCGTTGGGTTTGTTCTGATTATAATTCATGCATAAAGACAGCTATTTATTTATTAAGGTCTTCCGTTTTCCAACGGAAGACCTTATTGTTTTCGTTCGGTTTCTTTTTCCCTATTATTATTATTTTTTTTTTTCTTACAAAATTTGTGCACGCGATTTCTCGAAATTGGCTCGACCGATTTTCATGAAACTTTCAGATCTAATAGATAGTGATCTGAACTTAATATATATTTTTTTATTTTGTTGACGTCATTTCCGTTCTTGAGATAATGACGTTTTAGCGATTTTCAGAGGGTCGGCTTGTCACTCGAACTCCTCCTAAACGATAAATGATATCAAATTCAAATTTTCAGGAATTGT
Organism: Magallana ariakensis; assembly: GCA_020458035.1. Taxonomy (NCBI): domain Eukaryota; kingdom Metazoa; phylum Mollusca; class Bivalvia; order Ostreida; family Ostreidae; genus Magallana; species Magallana ariakensis. Next base: position 453,049 of record CM035812.1, read on the forward strand.
AGACGAATGATTGTAGTTTTGCATAAAGTGAATCATTTATGTCTGGCGCAAATGGCACCGAAGCTCGCCTGGACCCGAAAATTGAGATATAAAAAATTTAGTGATTTTTCTTGGTTTTCTTTATTTATCTCTTTTCTCGAAAATATTTTGTTAAGACATGTAGAACAATTAAAATTTATTTTTACAAGAGCTTTCATTCAACATCAAGAAAAAGTGGCTGGCCCCTAAAATTAGGGGCCAAAAGGTCTCTAAAGTCTTTCATTGATAGCACTTTATTGAGAAATATTTTGTAATACGTTTAAGAAGCAAAAATGTTCATCTTACAGTTATTTAACTATAAATTATAAATAAAAGATCATGCGTTACGTAATTAGGGGTTTTAAGGGGCCAGAAGTTCCAAATTTTGATCACTTATATCACAAAAAGGACACATATTTTGAAAAGCAATATAGAATAAAAGATGCTAAAAGTGATGTTCTAAACAATATTCAACCATCAAAATTTCGTTCTGTGGCCCCTATAAGGAAATAAGGGGTCGGCCCCTAAAACGTTCTTTCCCAGATAGCTCAAGAACGGTAACGAATTTCTAAACACTTTTTGGACAAAATATGTTAAATAACAAAAGACCTTTTATTTGACATTAAGAAAAAGGGGCTGGCCCCTCAAATTAGGGGCCAAAAGGTCTCTGAAGTCTTTCATTCATAGCACTTTACTGAGAAATATTTTGTAATACGTTTATGAAGCAAAAATGTTCATCTTACAGTTATTAACCTATACATTATGAAAAAAAATTCATGCGTTACGTAATTAGGGGTTTTAAGGGGCCAGAAGTCCAAAATTTCGATCACTTATATCACAAAAAGGACAAATATTATTCTAAGCAATATAGAATAAAAGATGCTTAGAATGATGTTCTAAACATTATTCAACTATCAAAATTTCGTTCCTTGGCCCCAATAAGGAGATAAGGGGTCGGCCCTTAAAATGTTCTTTCCCAGATAACTCAAGAACGGTAACGAATTTCTAAACACTTGTTGAACAAAATATGATTATTATCAAAAGACCTTTCATTTGACATCAAGAAAAAGGGGCTGACCCCTCAAAGTAGGGACCAAAAGGTCTCTGAAGTCTTTCTTTCATAGCACTTTAATGAGAAATATTGTGTAGTATGTTTCAAAAATGTTCATCTTACAGTTATGCATCCATTATTGAAAAAGTTCTCTCATATGTTACGTAATTAGGGGTTTTAAGGGGCTAGATATCTTTTGATAATAGCTTTTAATTGTGAAATATTTTTTAATAAATTATAGAAGCAATTATGTTTATCAAAACGTTATAAACCTGTAAATGACAATTGTTTACTCCTTTGTTACGTAATTAGGGATTTTAAGGGGCCAGAAATCCGAAATTTTGATCTTCAATATCTCAAAATGGAGACAAATTTGAAAAGTAAACTTTAATAAAAGATAGTTAAAATAATGTGCTTAAAAAGATGCAACCATCATGTTTTTTTAACCGGTCCCTTATCGGGGTTAGAGGGTCGGCCCTTAAAATGATCTGTTCCAGATATCTCGAGAACGATATATAATTTGTAAACACTTGTTGAACAAAATGTGTTTGACGTGAAATGAGCTTTCTTTTGACATCAAGAAAAAAGGGTCGGCCTTTCAATTTCAAGATCCAAAGGGGATTATAATTCTTCATCCATCGCACCTTTAGATCCCACCCGCATTTCCTGATATGTTTCGTTGATGAAGATCTAAGGCAATTTCATTTCCTCTTCTAAAAATCGGACGGAAGACCTCCTCGTTGCTCGCAACGAGATCGTGTCTAGTTTATTTATATTTTTGCTTTAGAATGTTCAGGTTTTCAAGTTAATATAGAAAAGTGTCGCAACTCGTACCGGTGGATAATATTATTTGGTTAGGATTTTTGTGGAACTTGAGAGATGGAATATTAGAAGTACCGAATGAAAAAATTGAAAAAAAAATTCGTAAGAATGTAGAATCGGTATTGGCTAATATAGAACGAGTGAATGCGCGAGATGTCGCTTCTTTTGTTGGCAATGTTATTTCATTGAGACCTGGGCTAAGTTCAAGATCGTAGCTGCTACGTAGGGCTACGTAGTAGAACGGTAAGCTAGCCTATAGCCGCTACGTAGATATTTGTAGCCTAAATATTTTATGCTAAGCAGATGGCCACCTTATTTACCACTTTGTAACAAACATGAAATCTATTTATTCAATGATATTTTGTTCATACTTTAAGTTATAATGAAAATTTTAACATGTATATTTCCGCTTGAAATTAACAAATTATGTGAATGTAATTAGTCTTTACTTGAATATTTCCAAATTCAAATCTGAGACCCAGCGGCTAACCTACAGGTCCGTTCAATAGACCTAGATATCTACGACCTAGCGGCTATGCTAGCTGCTACGATCTGGAATGCAGTTCTGCGTTAGCTAGTATTTGTCAGCTGATGACACGGTGCTTGAGCATGGCTTTGTGTAAAAGGACTGGTTGGGATAGTGTATTAAATTTGTCACGTGATTGTGTCGTTTTTCTGGAATAAAGTTTTGGGTACTTTGCCAAGTTAAAAAAATCACTTTGTTTAATTAACCACCATCTAAAGATATTGTTTTCTGATCTTAGTGATTTTGCAGACATAGTCTATTCTTTTGAACAAGATACAAATGTACATTATATGTGGAGTGACGTTAATTTATTGCACGGCGATATCATATACGTAAAAAATTATTAAATTATTAAAATTTTAAATTATATAAAATTATATTAAATTAAACAAGTATACCCTTCCAGTTTTACAATAAAATTTGAAAAAAAAAAATGAATTAAAATTGAAAATGTTGGTACCTTATTCCCTATAATACAGTGCTCATGACAAGCGTGATCCATTAAGTGAATTTACTTTTAGATCCCCCCTTGTAGTTTGATATTCTCGTGATTTAAAATATAAAATATATATGGTTTCAGGAGTTACCGCCCCTTTGCTGACATAAGACAGGTTTACACAACTAACATTCAAAGATATATCTGTACTCAGGCAAAAGAAGAGAGATAGAGACGTCTTGCAAGCAAGTTGGACGAGGCGGCGCCTAGACAATTCGTACCTTGTACCTAGTGTCACCAGGATCACTACAATCTATCGTTTTTAGACACATATTTACGAGTGTTGGTTTTGTATTGGGAGTACCATGTTATATTATACTCTAATGTCTGTAGGCCTATATAGTATAGTATGTATAGCAAAACACAAAGGTATCAATTGCAAGAATTGAGAATATGAAGCTTTGTTATTAATTAAATAAATAAAGTACACGTGTACCAGGTTCGCTCTTTTCTCGAGGTCAAGTGGCGGTTTAACACGGCGAAAAAGAAAAAAAAATAGACCCACCATTTAAAGCCGTCGTCACGTGATCTAGTGTTGTTCCCCTATAAATATTACACTTTTCAAGTTAAGCATAATTTCTTATCTAACATCATCTATTGATATTTCAACCATAAGAATCAACAAGCTTTAGCGCTGAATTTAGTGTATATAAAACGCACGAAGCTTTACAACATAGTAGGGGTCAGCCGACATTCGTGATTTCATATAGTAAATCAAGGACGGGCATTCATTTCAAAGCATTTGTTTACCATCAGCCTAACCGAGTACAAACTCGTGGAAAAGATGAAAGACGCATTATACAGTTAGAAAACTCCTGTGAAAATAAGAAATTTGTACAACATTAGGCTGGTACTTAAAAAAGGAAAACTGTATGAATATTTCAAGATTACCTGCGTGACCCATGTTGAACCCACATATGGAATAAATAATTTCAAAATAGTCACGTGGGTTCTATCCAGGTATATCTAGGTAGACGTTTGTCAAATGTGCTCACTGTAAAACACTAACACATTTAAAATCGCTTTCCATCGACTTTGTATGGTCAGGAATGTTTGTTTGATCACAGACTACACTAATATGCAAATTCAAAGCTTTATTCGATTTTTTCCAGACATAAAATAACGCATAAAGTATAATTCAACAAACGCGCCAATTGATCCACCAACAGAATAATGTTGATGTAATGTCTCCTCCCTTTGATTTAAATAGACGCAATTCAAATAGGTGCGATTTTTCCGCATTTAGATTGTCTATAGGCATATATTTACATTCTACTGTGTTTTTCCATTAAATTCTGTGATCTTCAAATGCCTCTAAATGCAACAAGTAGTCAAAGGTTAAAATGACGAGTTTTATTATGACGTCACAAACGTTGAACGCTGTAAACTGCAACGTCACAAGCGAAAATCAAAGTTCACGCTTGTGGCTGTTACTGTGGCTCTTCCATTAATATTAACTTACCCTTAGGATAAGATAGGAATTTTAAGGTATGAATCACAATTGCAGACAAGGGAAGAAGTTGAAAAAATGTAAATATAAGCATTAAATCATGATTTTTTGAAGTACACACTCTCATAACTGCAGCGGTGTGTGCATACAAATTTTCATAACGCGCTAACGAGCGTTACTCAATTTGTATGCACACACCGCTGCAGTTATGAGAGTGTATACTTCAAAAAATCATGATTCAATGCTATATTATTCTGAGTAAGCGCCCGTAAACTGATTCATGCGATATCACATTATACACATGAATTATAAAAATGGTTTTTCTCTTTCGTTTACCAATAAACCAACATATTGATAAAATTAACCCCCCCCCCCCCAAAAAAAAAAGCAAAAAACAAAAAGACAAACAAACAAACAAACAAAAACCCGAAAAATAACCCGAAAAAAAACCAACCCAAAACCTAGCAACAAAAACAAAACAAAAACAAAAAGAAACAAACAAACAACTCAAAAGAGGATATAATAAAGAACGAAATCAAATCAATTCATGGATCGGCGCCTTTTTTTAAATGAACATGCTGATATATTGAATTGACTTACATATATATTATCTGTGTGGTTTGATTTTTAAATGAACATGCTGATATATTGAATTGACTTACATATATATTATCTGTGTGGTTTGATTTTTAAATGAACATGCTGATATATTGAATTGACTTACATATATATTATCTGTGTCGTTTGATTTTTAAATGAACATGCTGATATATTGAATTCACGTACATATATATTATCTGTGTCGTTTGATTGAATCCGTTGTGCTCGCTTTAATTTTCTTATGCTATAAATATCGTTTATCTTTATTAAATTCGATTCTTTAGTTGTTATGCAAAATACATCATACTATAATAAATACAACAAATACGTTGCTGTGACCAAATAACATTTTGCTCACCATAAATAATTAACAGTAATGTTAAATCTTATTCATAGTCATTGCATTGATTTATTTTAGTAATTACAATAATTGATGAGAGAGAGAGAGAGAGAGAGAGAGAGAGAGAGAGAGAGAGAGAGAGAGAGAGAGAGAGAGAGAGAATCAGTTTAGCAATGAAGCCTGGAGGAAAGAAAGAAAGAAAGAAAGAAAGAAAGAAAGAAAGAAAGAAAGAAAGAAAGAAAGAAAGAAAGAAAGAAAGAAAAAAGAAAGGAAGATAGAGAGTATACTGTACATTGACTGTTCATTTATTCAGCAATTCCATGGTAACAACTTTCCTATATATATATGCATGACATCTACATATTTGTTCAATATAAAGTAGTATACTATTTTTTTTCATGGATAATTAGTAACATATTTTTTTATGCTTGAGATGCACGTGAAGATTTTAAGATATTTTCACTGTGGAATACATGTAAGCGTAAAATATCAATAGTTTAATTATCTATCTGTCGTTTGCATTATAGACACAACCTATCTAAACAAACAAGTCAAAATACATTTAACATCAAGAAACAGATTTTCAACAGGGCAATGGAAATTGTTTTGTTTTTTCCAAGACCGTTTTCCCATTTTACAAAAAATGTAGACCGACAGAGAGCATTGAATGATGGTAAAGAAGGTATGTGGATTAATAGATGGGCGCCGAGTTTCAACATGTCGTTTTGTTTACTTGTTTTAAGTTATCAATGAACATATTGACTGCAATGTCATAACTTGGTGTAAAGAGGGAGATAACTCGATGTTCAACCGCTTCAGCTATATACCCGTACCTACCCCCCCTCTCTCTCTCTCTCTCTCTCTCTCTCTCTCTCTCTCTCTCTCTCTCTCTCTCTCTCTCTCTCTCGTCACCTACACTATATTTTGGTGATGACATACGCAGATTTAATTTAAACTTTATTAAATATATTCTCTCTAATTATTTCTCTCATCTTTGCGGATGTACCTGACGGGCTTTCATTGATTTGGAACTGTTCGTTCTTTTAATTTAGGAATTAGCATTAATTAATCAATTTCTGATTACTTACAATTCAAAACAAAAAAAGAACGGGTATCAGATGTTTCGTGTGAAGTCGACGACCCTGTAAACATCTTAGTTGACCCGGCGAGTTCATTTAAGAAATAATGTACGAGTTTTCGTGAATGCTGCAGAATAACCTCCGAGGTCAAGAAATGTTGTTTTGAAATATAAAAGTCAAGGCGTTAGCCGAGGCTTTTATATTTCAAACAACATTTCGAGACCGAGGAGGTTATCCTGCAACATTCACGATAACAAGAACTTTATTTCTATACTACTAACAGCTCAATATTTCTACAGATCGTTTCTCCTATAGAGAGACGTTTAGGTCATTTTGACGGCTGTTCCGTTTAACCCCAACGGTTTTGTTAGTATTGTTTACATGTGTATCGATCAAATGAATCACATGCAGACGACAGGATTTTTCTTTGGATTTTTAATACTCTTCTCTTATAAAATATATTTGAATCATATTCCATATATTTGAAGGGCAATTTAATACGATTATTACTAGTACACGTTATATATTTATGTATAAACACGCAGTGAAATGTGCTAGGGAGGTCCTAAGAACAGCTGCATTGAGCTCTTAAAATAAACATTTGAGGCAATACACATCGTTTTGACTGGAACTAACGCGTGAAATTAATATGGTTTTAAAACTTTTTACAGTTTGAAGTTGTACTTTCATCATCAGTGCGAGACAAATAGGTATTTCTGATCTGATAATTTACTGATGACGTTTGTGGTATATTGGAGAATAATGTCCGCGGCATCTCTTTGATCTCAGCAATAACTGTAGTAGAATTCTTAATCAATGCTATCTAGCAGCATTTTTTTTTTTATTTAATGAAGGTTTTGTCATGTCAACCAGTCTCTCAACGTTTATTCATTAACTACGCGTCTCTTGTTAATGTTAACACGGCGGATCTTGGCCATACGAGTGTGTGTGATTCATATCACTTCAATGAAAATGAGTAATCGTAGAGACACGGGACAACTTGCAGTAGCATTGATAATTTTTTTTCTGCATGGCAAAAAAATCAAGTACAAAGGTCAATATTATTGAAAAGCGACAAACACCAGTCATGTCCTGAATGTCTCTAAGCTTATGTAGAAGTCGTAACCCCCTTAGAACTGACATTGACCTGTGACCTTGACCTTTTGATCTTGAGCTGTTCTGGGAATTCAGATCTATCAATATTCTTATGAAGGAAAGATCAACAGGTTTCAAATCAAATGTCCCCATTACTCAGATTCCGGTTTATGCTTCAATTACTGATAATAAACTGCCTTATTTACTTGGACACGGTACACAGTTTTAATTGACTGACTTCATAGTCCTGGTGTCCTTAGATTGAGTCTGTAGTCTTCTCGCTATTTCTACGAAACTATGAATAGTGGTTGTACCCCTTTCCACCTGATTTTTTTAAGGAGAAAATCAGATGAATTGCAATACAGAATCAACGGTTTTCGTTATAAATTACAAGATATCTCCTACACATACCTAGTGTTATTTCTATAGCTACAAATTCATATTCCTTCGAGTCCTTACACTCACCCTTACTGCATTTAATAATGATAATGCACATCTGGTATTCAAAGATCATATCTTTTTAAAACACAAAATTTTTAAGCCAAATCAAAGTCAAAGGATCACTTGTATATAACAAAATAATTGACCTATAAGGCCCCAAGCATATCGATTTTCGTTCCACTTCTTGAGTTTAGGCATTAGATAGTAAACTATTAGGTTCTCGCTCTAATCAATGTCATGTTCCACTTGCAAGTGGTTGTCTCTCAAATGAGAAATACAACACGACCTTATCTGGAACTAACACACTTTGCTGTATAAACATGTCTGCGCGTGATAAACGTGGAACACTACACAAACCCTTTGACAGTTTGTGACAAAAAATGCTCGTCGCCTTAGTTTTTCCAGCGGAAATAACAGGAAGAATGATGTTCGTAGATGTAAAAGGATTTTTAAGAGGAGTTCGAACATTATCAAAATGAACTGTACAGTCAATTGAGCTTTTTACGTATCAAAAGCTGCATCTTTTGTACAAGGGGGCGTACCTGATGCCGAGATTGCAAGGGGACGAAAAAATCTACCTGACCCACATCTATTTTATTTCTTATCTTTAAACTTTCCTCCTGCATTTTTTTTACATAAACTGTCACCAATGCACATATTTGTTTTCAAAGAACGAACTGCATCTATTTTGCAGTATTTCTCCCACAATTATACCATTTCCTATAGATGTTAGGAAAAACAAACCTTAACAATTTTTGCTAAGCATGATTTTTTTTACGTGGCAACTGTCTCGAGAAACACAGCGTGAATGATTTTTGACCTCAAACAAAGCGTGCTTACACTATGGTATAGTTACGGTTGATTGCTTGCAGATCAGTACAAACTTGTTCATAGATGTCTTCAATTGGAAGAGCAAATTTAATTAAACTTGCATCAAAAGAAGAAAATCGGAGCATGAAATACAAAATGCACAATCCTGTATAAAAAAAAGGTGAAAAGGTGTTTAAACAAACCGATTATTCAAGAAAAGAGAAATCATGCCAACCGGTGGAATCAAACCAGAATACAAAACACCCTTTAGGTATGCGGTAAGTGACATGGGTGAAACCAACTAAGCTCTTTAAACCTTACAGGTGTAACACGTATATAAAAACCACAATAATAAAAATAAGTTTTAAAAAAATTTGTATTTTTTTTTTTGGAGCAAATTTGACCTTAGGGTAGGGGTGCGCCTAAGAAAATAATATCTTCATTTATTCGTTTGATCAAACCCTATCAAAATGTTTTATTTTTTAAGGTGCAGGCCTGTCCTGATTGTTTTCTAGGCCGAAATTCATGTAGAAATAGAAAGTTTTACTTTTATGCTTTTATCATTAATCTGTACGGAAAATAGACATTATTAAGGTTTTAAAAAAGGCATTGTGTGATAAATTGTTTAGTAAATATCTGCAGTTTTCCCTCATTAAGTTTACTTACCTAGATTTTGCATCCTTAAATGTTCAACGACGTTCTCAAATGTGACATTGCTTGGTATACGTCGTATTTGACATGTATCTAAACAACACGGGCTTATGTCAAGCTGTGTTTACTCAGTGACTGACTAATAGATTAAAACAAAATCTAACAACAACTGATAATCATTCAAGAAAAAAACAATCCGGTCCCTGATAAATTTGGCTTTAAAACATGGACAACATGGTTTTTCTTATTAATATATACCCTACTCAAACCCTCACCCTATAAAAATTATTTTGTTTAAACTATAAAAAAAGTATACACATATGTAGGAATGAATTGCGTCATGAAAAAGGTTTAATATATTAATATATTATAACAGTTTATTATACATTTATTTCTCTATGTGTAAAAAAACGAAAAGTATCTATAGGCTTCACTTATTATTTCTCATAGTAATAAAAGTATCTACAGGCATCACTTATTATTTCTCATAATAATAAAAGTATCTGTAGGCATCACTTATTATTTCTCATAATAATAAAAGTATCTGTAGGCATCACTTATTATTTCTCATAGTAATAAAAGTATCTTATCTGTAGGCATCACTTATTATTTCTCATAGTAATAAAAGTATCTGTAGGCATCACTTATTATTTCTCATAGTAATAAAAGTATCTGTAGGCATCACTTATTATTTCTCATAGTAATAAAAGTATCTTATCTGTAGGCATCACTTATTATTTCTCATAGTAATAAAAGTATCTGTAGGCATCACTTAGTATTTCTCATAGTAATAAAAGTATCTATAGGCATCACTTATTATTTCTCATAGTAATAAAAGTATCTACAGGCATCACTTATTATTTCTCATAGTAGTAAAAGTATCTACAGGCATCACTTATTATTTCTCATAGTAATAAAAGTATCTACATGCATCACTTATTATTTCTCATAGTAATAAAAGTATCTATAGGCATCACTTATTATTTTCCACTAAATGTTCTGCTCTAAAATTGAAATAGTTTCTGACACTCAGATATAATACATACCAATTTAGCCACCGACAGTCTATAATAACTTTTTGCATATTTGTTGTTAAGATTCATAAGTAGTATTTACCAGTGTTTGGGTATATGTACCCCATTAAGTTGAAGAGCTCTTTATAAAAAAGGAATAGGAATTATGTTCAAATTTTAGAGCTAAATTATTTGGATTTTCTTTTTCTGATAGTTGAAGGACAACTTTTGTCATGTTTAAAGTTTTAAGACTGATTGGTAATTTGGTGACGACTAGCCTCCTTAATCGAAACAAAATACAATAGATTGGTCAGTTAAATCTAACAATATTGATTAAATACAATAGATTGGTCAGTTAAATCTAACAATATTGATTAAATACAATAGATTGGTCAGTTAAATCTAACAATATTGATTAAATACAATAGATTGGTCAGTTAAATCTAACAATGTTGATTAGAACATCATACTCAAGCAACAAGTTTAATTTGAGAAATAATCATTTGCATGATATGATTATAAAATATGTGGATCAAACAATCCCAGTATTCAGTTAGACTTGTAATTTCGGTATACAGTGTTGCATGCATGTGATTTTCATTTATATTTACCGTAGGTCCTATTATTGTTGTTCGGTACATATATACCACTTAGGTAGAGTAATAACGTTATGTGATAGGTTTTTAAGTATGTCTCTCTATTTTTCAATATTAAAGTTGACTTCCCAAGATTTTGCACCCAAGCAATGTCCAACGACGTTCTCAAATATGAACTTGCAAGATAAACATCGTATCTGACACGTATTTAAACAAGACAGGTTTATCTGAAATTGTGTTTATGCATTGATAACTAACATTTCAAATACAAAATTTAACAACACATAGAATTATCTTTCTGAAAGAGAAATAGTCGGTCACGAATAAATTTGAAAGTTTAATATAAAGACAATATCAAGGAATGTGGACTATACAGTAAACCGATACAGGAAAAGAAACAAACAAATAAAACACAAGCAAGCAATCTACCTTACTAGTTTCAATATTATTCTTTGTTCCGTAAACACGATATAGACCCTTCAAACATGTTATAGGGTAAGGCTTTAACATAAACGTGTCTGTGTCCAATGCCCTCTTTCAGATAAGAAAGTCGCTGGTAAAAGCTTTTTGAATTCAGGAATTTCTAATACAATATGAAAGGTAATGGATAAATGTTGGCATCTGAACCAAATACAATATTGGAATTTTGGCGGAGTGTTTCGTGTACAAGTTAGAAATGTTATCATGCTTGTCGATTTTTATTTAGGGCGCACACGCTTTAATATCAGGACCTGATAAGGGGTACAGGGGTATTTAATATCAGGACCTGATAAGGAGTACAGGGGTATTTAATATCAGGGCCTGATAAGGGGTACAGGGGTATTTAAGTATAACAAATACCGGATATCTGTTTTGGGGTTTTTTGCGTGCTACATTTTTTTTTTGAAAATGGAGAAAATGTGTAGCATTTTAATTTGCGTCAGACATTTGTTATGCATTTTTTAAAGATTCAATTATTTGCTATGTAAAAGACATCGCGAAAAAAGCAAAAATTAGATCATCAAGAAAAGTACTTGATATATGTCACGCAGATGCATATTGTATTGTTCAATTGATGGTTAACCTTCCTGATATGGATTAACATTGTGTTAAAAGATGATTAAATGATGTTTTAGTACTTATTGGTATTATATCAATCTGTTAACTTGAATATCTATTTGAGTATACGTAATGGATTGCATTATCGGTGTGAAAGGTATGAATAAAAAGGTTTGCAAGAGAGTATATATCAGCAAAGCTTCACTTTCATTTTCAAGAGTAAAAATATTGTTGTTTCTTAGATATGTCAAGTGCTTGTCTATAAAATAAGATCGTCTGAAATGAATATATGAGATAGAATACCGACATTACCTGCATTAATCTAATATTATATTCAGCATTGCTTAACTAACAATACATGTGTAATTCATTGAGAGAGTCAATAATGTTGTTCACTTATACACTGCTAACATTGTAGTGGATCATATATTCACTCAACAACTAACTGTTAACCTTAACCTAAACCCTTTCTCTTTTATTAGTTATCTTGTTCGTTTCTCATTAAGATCAAGATGTAACAAATAAATGTACACTGACTTTTTAGCGTAAGACCAATAATGACAGCCAGATTGATTTAATCATGTTTTATCCCTTTTAATGGTCTCAAGCAATACATACATGTATAGAAAATTTAACTATAATTGCAATTAGTTGTCATGAAATGTAAAAATTATTGTTGGTACTTATAGCCAATTTAGTAGATTTCCAAAGATTTTCAACGGAAGACATTGTTATTGCTGCTTTGTTTCTTTTTCACAATTATTTTTATTGCGTTTTTTTCTGACACGTTTTCTAAAAAACGCTTCAGCCAATTTTAATGAAATTTTTAGATCTTACATTTGATATAATTTGTAACAAAAATTACACGTCATTTTTTTTTTGGTCGTCATTTCTAGACCCGATATATTAAGGATTTTATGTTTTTGCTTGTTCGCGGTTTTTTTCGCAAAAACTATACAAAATATAACTTTCAAATTTGCAGTGATGATAGAAAGTCTTCATCCGAAAGTCCGCGGTCATTTCCGGTCGTCACTGGAAGGAAACAAAAACATTAATTTTTCTATTCTTTTGTTTTTCAATATTTTTAAATATTTTTCGATAAAGACGCTCAAAAAATACAAAATATGAAATTTGTTTTAAAATCGATCGATGCAGATTTTAAGATTTTGGACTCCAGAGTCGGGAAGCGAGAGTCCGCGAAGCTTATTCGTTAGAGTGGTGGACTTGTGCCCAGGTTCAGTCCCCGAGTGCCTAAAGTTGTTTTTTTCTTAATTGTGTTTTGATTTACGATTTTATCTTTGAAATGATGTATTTTAAAAATTTTCGTTTTTAATTTTATCAAAAACCTGAAAAATAGCAGATTTTGTCCAGTACACATATAGAAGTCGTTTTGAAATACCGTCGATTTCCCACTTTGTGAAATCTTGTTTCTGTCAGCAGTTCACTAAATTCGAACTCCCTTCGCCGACATAAAAGACATGCCACCAAAGCACCCCTGAAGTACGACGGCATTATATCTCTCCGGATCGCTTTACCGGCATCAAAGGAATGCTGCTTTCTCAATTACTGTATGCGCACAACATTTAGCGATAGAGGGTAGGAAATAACCGTTCTCCTAACAAAATGACCATGTTTCAATTAATCTACATGACTATAAAAGAAAGGTTGTTTTATATTTTATATACTTCCTCAACTCTCTCTTTCTCTCTTTCTTTCTCTCTCTCTCTCTTAAACACATAGTCGGGTTTATGTTAAATAATGTCTTTTTTCTATTAATCTTAGCTTGAAAAATGTATCTAAGAGTGTCTTAGATTGATTGTTTTGTTTTTTTTAAAGCAGGCAGGGTTTACATAGCATGCTAACAAAGTTACAATCGGCAGACTTAAATGAAAGATATTAAGAAAGTTGGGTCCCATTATATAAATAGTGCCTGTTTGGGAAGGTAACAGTTGAAATTGACACCCCGAGAAAACCATTGTCAACCGACGCGAAGCGGAGGTCGACAATGGCTTTCGAGGGTTGTCAATTTCAACTGTTACCCTCCCAAACAGGCACTGTTTAGTTTATTATACTGAATGTCTTAATTTTAAAGAAAATTTAACTGATTTCTTTAGGAATGACGTGAATTCTACGGCAAACCGTACACGCATAATTTATGCGCATATAACAATTCGTTGTGTTACCCGTTGCCAAGTGTGTTGCTAACGCTGAGAGTAATAGAACGGATTGTAAACTGCGTATAAACCAATCAGATTTTAGTTTTTAACATGAAAGTATAATAAAATATATAGTACCATTTGCTCTATAAATAAATTTTAAATAAATTTATTTAACTTATATTGAAAAATTGAGCGTTGTTTATAAAAACAACAAATTTAAAGAGAATCCTCAAAATGACGTCCTGTTTGATCAATATCAACATCAAGTTGATGAGTAAAATTCCTAGCGACAGTCACAGTACGGATTCTGTGTTTTAGGGCCTTCTCACTAATCGAAAAACATGGGGTTTTTTTGTTGTGTTCTTTGTTCCAGGGTATTATTTTGCATAATTTTTCATAACCGTACCTTAAGAGACTCTGTTTGATAAAACAGTTTTAAATCAGTTGATGCCTGTTCTCTTGTAAGATTCATTTTAAAGAAAATGCATTTCAATCTTAGAAATATGATGCAGTTGTGTGACATTATACATACTATTATTAAAAGAAAAGAACGGGGTTTCCCCTCAACCACAATTTACAAATTATGGTCAAAAGTTGTTTATTTTAAACCAATGTTCAATGGTATCAGATATTCTGAGTCACCCTGTACTAGTCATATACACAACACATGTACATTTTCTACATAAGTTTTAAAAAAATCAATTTGAAGATTCAACTATAAAATCATTAATCAATTTTCTTGTTTTCAACCAATTGATTTCTAAAAACTGATATCCTTAAGTACATTTTAAACGCAATGTTAAAAGAAAATAAAGATATTTAGCAATAGAAATGTTTTTACAATTTATTTCATCTCGGACATGTAATACTATTGTATTATAGATGTATCATTGATTGCCTCACACTGTAATACTATTGTATTATAGATGTATCATTGATTGCCTCACACTGTAATACTATTGTATTATAGATGTATCATTGATTGCCTCACACTGTAATACTATTGTATTATAGATGTATCATTGATTGCCTCACACTGTAATACTATTGTATTATAGATATTATTATATATGTGATTGCCTCACACTGGGACATGTAATACTATTGTATCATAGATTTATCATTGATTGCATCACACTGTGTATCAATGTTATACTTATTTGATAAAACCGTTTTAACAAGAGCTTGGACTTTCGGTGGGATGTCACTATCTAGTTTGCTCATCAAAACAAGCTTTCAAATATTGACCTCCTTTCTTCTAATTCGCTAAAAGAAGCTCATTAATATTCATAGACTGTCAAAACCGGAAATGTGTTTGCCAAGATCTTTTCTGTTGTGTGAAATTGACGCTGTTTCAACAAAATATGTATCCCTGGATAAAGTCGGACGAGTGTCATTGCGTTCAATGTATTCATATTTATTAGCCAATGACTGGACAGTTAACCATGAGTAGACCCCGCCTTCATCAAATTGGAGTTTGTCACGTACTGCCCAAAGTCCAAGCTCTTGTTAAAACGGTTCTATATCTGCACATTCTTTGGATTTGAAATTTTTACTCGTTTCAATATACATGTATAAAGATAAATATTACTTTTTTAATGTTTGAATCTATTCTCAAATTTACCTGTAAATTAAATTATGCCCACGCGTAAAAAGATTACAGAATGAGAACTAATTACGCGGATAAATAATACGTTAAAGCACGCCTTAAACATGGTTAAACCGGGGGGGGGGGGGGGGGGGGGAATGACCGCACACCTTTAATGATTTAAGATAGAAAAAAAAATAAAGAAATGAAGATTGAACATCACAGTCTATTTTCCGTTGTTCCATTTTAAGACAAGATTTCGTAAACGACACTACATCTGATACCCAAATTCTCTCCGCAGAATGCCCTGAGTAATTTCTACCATCACCATGACGACGGAAGGCTTTGTTGTCCCAAAGTTTAAACAGAGTTCCCCATACCCTTCATCTGATTGGTTCCAAATATATTATAAACTTTTTGGTTTGATTCAGTTTACATTTCGTTGTTGTCTATTTTAAATAACATTGAAATAACGTTCAGTTATTTATTCCACTTCAAAAACGTATTATTTGATATACAATAAACATTTATGAAACTATGCCTAGAGCTCTCTCTCTCTCTCTCTCTCTCTCTCTCTCTCTCTCTCTCTCTCTCTCTCTCTCTCTTACCAATGCGCAAAGTTCACTCAGCGTTCGCCTGGCGTTTACTCACCGTTTTCCCAACCTTCATGTGTGAACGTACAGGAAATGACAGATTAAAATGAATGTAGAATCAGCAAAGGTAAAAAATAATTAAAACCAAGGTAATGTAGAATGTTTCATGGACTGTACATATACTCTCTCTCTCTCTCTCTCTCTCTCTCTCTCTCTCTCTCTCTCTCTCTCTCTCTCTCTCTCTCTCTCTCTCTCTCTCTCTCTCTCTCAGGTACAGCACGATTTATTTTACAAACTTACGTTGTTTTTTTTTTCAACTTTTTTATTAGTATATATATGATATGTATATCACCTACCTCTCTCTCTCTCTCAATAAAATTATGAGAATTTTTACATGCACGTGTGTATTTACGCGTGTTGTTTTCTCAAAGAAATTGGAGTATGATAAATTTTTTTCATGCATATTGATAATATATAAATACATAGCTGCAATAATGTAACCCTCTCCCGATTTTTTTTTTGGGGGGGAGAGAGAGAGAGAGAGCTACAACTCCATAGGATCTCCATAATGGTGCAAGTGCGGGAGTGATTTACTCCCGCAACGATTTCGTCTCAAATCGTATATAAATGACAATAGCATTTGCATTTCTTACCTGAACTCAAACATTGTAGATGTTTATGGCATAAATTAATCCATAAATTAATCCATAAATTAATCCAAAAATATCAAGTATAGTCCATATATCGGCTATTTTTCGTGTATGTCAACAGCCCAAGTTAAATTTGTCCGCCATGTTTACTGACCTTGATCGGTTTTATTTTGGGACAGCCAATGAGAATTCAGGAGCGGATCTTGAACTGAATATAGGAATTCCCCTATTTTAAACATAATTAACGCGGTAAATATGAATTTTTCATTATACACCTTTTCCTTAAATGATGTTTTAGTGATAGAACGAGATAAGATCGCTTATTTACACTGAATTTCACTTTATCAAGCCCATCAAAACTCCAATCGTAAATCCCACAAAATCACGCGAGAACTGTCATGGCTGCTGAAAAGGACGACTGGTAAACATGCTGATGTGTTTTATCTGGTTTTAATTTATATACGGTTAGTTTGTTCAACCAGAATTAAAAATCATTTTATCTAAAGGAAGTCAATTATAAAAACGATCTTTTCAGACCGAAGTCAGACGCATTAAAAAATTAATTTTGCACCATTACGGAGATCCTATGGAATTGTAGCCCTCTCCAGTAAACATCAGATATAAAAAATCGGAGAGTGCTACATTATTGCAGCTAATAAATACCCAGTATAATATTGTAACCTCTGTTTCTAATCTGTGTGAATTTTAGCGCTTTATAGTGCAGTGACTTTTCTGTGTGCATCAACAATGTAGTGAATTGTTCTGTTGTACTTTTATAATTATGTCTTAATTACTTAGATGGTATACAGTGGGAAGATAGTGCTTATAAAAATTAAGTTAACTTTATGGAAACATTGTAAAGTATTGCTAAATGTTTGACAGCTGTATATTGACTTTGATGTATGTATTCAAGGTGTAGTGACTTGTGTTCTTGTGTTTGTGATAATGACATGATATACTGGAGACTTTCCCTCTTTCTCTCTCTCTCTCTCTCTCACCCTCTTTCTCTCTCTCTCTCTCTCTCTCTCTCTCTCTCTCTCTCTCTCTCTCTCTCTCTCTCTCTCTCTCTCTCTCTCTAAAAAAAAACTTGGAGATTGAAACTGTTCACATTCAAACCATCTTCACAACGTCAAGGCTTTGTGATTACGGAACTCCACACAAACCCTTGACATAAGTCGCTATTTAAAAGTCGGGCTCACGCTCAACAATACGTAATAAGTCTAAAAATAAAATGTCCAATGAAATAACTCCTTTTGAAACGTAGTTTGGGTTGAGCACAAGGATGGCTGATCTCGAACTAAAAATTTGCGAAAAATTCAATATTAATTGTCTCACTGATTATCAAAAGCTCACGATAAAATGTTTAATAGATAATCGGGACGTATTAATTGGAACTAAGCACATTTGACGTACGTATGGTGACTTTCCATCCAAAGGTATTTATAACTTCAGAAAGCTGTTCTAACACAGTGAACGATTTTAAAAAAATTAATCAGCGATATTCGGTTCGGTTATTATCCATACAAATGCGATAAGAAGATCGAAAACTTGCAATTTTCTGGGATCAACATGTGCGCAGCCACATTTGTTTACATCGTTTCTGATATGAATGAGAACCACACTCTGATTGGCTCCAAATTGAGACTTGGAACCAATGAAATACGATGGCCCGAGCCCGACTTTTAAATAGCGACTTATGTCAAGGGTTTGTGTGGAGTTCCGTAATCACAAAGCCTTGACGTTGTGAAGATGCATTCAAACATGCAATCAGGTAATTATAGATACCGGTATATCGACAATATATTGTAACCTCTGTTTCTAATCTTGTGTAGTACCTTACTTTGTCTTTGAGAACGCAGTCAGCGCATTGAAAATGCAGTGAACGCGAGTTTAAACCTTTTAGCAGGTCGATGTCACTTAGGAAAAGCGCTGTTAATCGCCAAGTAGAACTCCATGGGAACACAGTTACACGCCAGGAGAGCTTCGAAAAAACGCCTCCATCGCCGTGAAATCTTTTCTTGTTAAAATGTTATGAATAATTGTGCAAAATTTTAAAATTTCCCTGCTATCTCATGACGATTCCAGATATTTCACAACGCCGTGATAACTCTGTGGTGACCCAGCTTGGTGTGACCGGGCCTTTAATAACGTTCGTCGCCTGCGTGCTGCGACTACTAAGTACCCTTCCTTAAACCAACCTCTGTCACATCAGTGCTCCATCCTTAAGGCGATCCTACTCTATCCATAAAAATGCAGACTGCCAAGGTGCGCGCAACAGAGACTTCTACAGCGGCTCAACAACGCATCGGTATCTTCATTTGTCGTGTGAGGTTAACGTAGAACGCAATTCCACGGCGCGTACTGTGAGAATGCACACAGTACGTGCTATGGCTCAGCGTTCTAATAAACACGCAATTGAAACGAAGTGGGGTCACCGTGACCGCGCGTTTAGGTCTCCAACAACTAGAGTTCCGTTGGCTCACTCAAGTAACGTGCATTGCAGAATAGACGCAGGATAGAGTATCGAGTGCGCTTGCACGGAGACCTCTCGGAGTCCTTTGCGTTGTCACTACGTCAAAAGAACGTTTTGTGCGAGCATTGAGCCCATTGAACACGCTGTGAACGCGAAGTAAAAACTTTAAGCATGTCTTGGGCACTCAGCGACAGCGCAGTTAAGGGTCGTCCACACACCTGGGGAAAGTTATGCATACAATTCCATTCTTCTAGATTACTTAAAGATATGGACTTTTACCATGTGTCCGACTTGAAAATGACCAAAAAAAATATCAATTTGAGAGGGGGGGTCAACTTTTTAAATGTTACCGCTGTTCATGAAAATAAAAGTCCCTGCTGTATTCGAACTCGGGACCTGCGGGTTGGTAGCCGAAGCAACACCCATTGCGCCTGGACAGAGATAGACAACAACAGTTGGCGATATAAACTATTTCACAATGCGCTAAAATCCAGGTAATTGCAGTTAAATACTGCGATAGCTCCGCCGACACGCCTTGGTCACTGTCAGGGCGCCGAGGCATCTTTTTTTTTTTGTTAAAATATCATGAACTATTTTCATAATTTCCCAGCGATCTCACCGCGATTCAATATATCTTCCAACGCCGTAATAAATCTGTGGGAACGCAACTTTACGTGACAGGGCCTTTACATTACACATGATTTGATATCCATAGAACCAATTATAAAGCTTGTACATCTTGATTCAGATTGAAAAGTATTTCGAAATACGACATTCAGCGCCTTCTCGCCGACTGTTTAGTATTTCAATGCACATGTGACATCACTTTTGTTTACTTACGGTTTGATTTATTTATTAGTCAGATGTTTGAATTTATATTTAAAAAATCCAACTCGTTCTTTAAAAAAATAATATTTGTATGATTAGAAAAATCAAAGGATTTAAAAGATTTAACTTGATAATATACTCATAATTCAAATGAAATTGTAGGGGTTTAATACGGCAGTTTTTTAGGGCGGAATCACAGGATGAATATCTGCCATTCAGTTAACTGAAATGTGACAGAACGGTAACTGAAAGGTGATTGAATGGCATAGCGCTAGCTGTGCCATTCAGTCACCTTTCCAGACCTTTCAGTTAACAATCAGTTGACTGAATGGCAGAGGTTCATCCTGTGAATAAGGAAACATTGTATGGTAGGCCGGAAAACTTGGATGGAATCTAAACAGGGTTTTTTTCTAAAGAAAAGACAAGGCAGTATAATATTTTCCACATTACGCATATTTACTTCAAGTGTTTGGATTTAATGTCGTCTCGTTTCTAGTACTATGATACATGTACATAGATGCAATCAATGACTGACAAATCAACTTGTATGTGAAATACTGTCGGATTTCTCATCTAAATATTGATATATTTCTTGTACTTTCAAGATAACAAGGCTCTGAAATGTTAACAATTGCATTTGTATAAAAGTAAACAACAAACGCACACTTGTGATAATATTATATGCGTACATGTAGATATCAATTGTAAATTCAAGTTGAGAGTTAGATAAGTTTAAATGAATTTACCACCACTTATTAACAGTTCACCTAGTGATGAAAACTGGGGTTACATGGGAAATCCGCACTTTCTCTCAAAATATACATTTGTATATACATGTACAACTACATGTATCTTATCAAATACACTTTACCATCATTGATGCATAGCGCAATGGGTGAACACCTGCAGGTCATGAATTCGGAACCCGATTACTATAGTTTCTATAATTTTTTAGATTTCCAAGATATTTTAAAATGTATTCTCATGGAAATATTGTAAAAAATTAAAAATCTAAAGGGATAAAGAGATGTACCACCCATACATCCATACCTTCAGGTGTCTATATAATGTTGAGTGTGAACAAACATTACCACACCCTCCTGCAGTAATGTTTGTAGACTTCTTGTAGTCTACATAAGCGCTTCAAGTCTTGTAAACATGTTAATTTGAATTTCATATTAGCCTTGACACAGAAAAGAAGTCCAGTGTCAAACGCATTTAGTATAAATATGGTCTACATAATTCATGTTGATTTATATTCAGTTTGTTAAAATGTTAATCTCATCAAGCTTCAATCATTATGAAATTAGTGAAGAAAAACCCGAGTTATTCAAAAACTGTTGGAGGTGTACCATGTAAATTTATTATACTTTCATGTTAAATACTGAAATCTGATTGGTTTAGACGCAGTTGACAATCCGTTCCCTTACCCTCAGCGTTAGCAACACGCTTGGCAACGGGCCGATAGAACGAATTGTTACATGCGCGTAAATTATGTGCGTACAGTTCGCCGTTAAATTCACGTCATTTCTATATAAAATCAGTAAAATTTTCTCTAAAATTAAGACATTCAGTATAATAAAATAAATAGTGCCTGTTTTGGGAGGGTAACCGTTGAAATTGACACCCCTCGAAAACCATTGTCAACCTCCGCTTCGCGTCGGTTGACAATGGTTTTCTCGGGGTGTCAATTTCAACGGTTACCCTTCCAAACGGGCACTATTTATATAAAATAATACATGTCCCCGCATTTCATATCTTTTCGTACAGAGTGTTCTCATCGTAGGACAACGTGCGACAAACAACTTGAAAACGCCATCTGATATCAAATTGAGAGAAAAATAATGTAGAGTTTCTACGCAGATTTGCTCAAAGCATATTAATCAGTCATGAAAAGGTTTACATAGAGCGAGTGTTTTCCAATTGTAGTTTTGATATTGCCACATGTACGGCCGGGTTTAATATACTTGTCACAATCAATAGATTTAGTCATGTGTACTTTTTCCTGTAGGGTACCTCCGATTTTTATTTTATGTTTATATCCTTTTTGGTGCCTCAATTTTGTCACTACAGGTATTGGTCAATAATGGACTATTCTCGGGCTGTTCTATTTGTTTACTATTGATACTATAAATACCCATGTTTTTGGTCAGTGAGCCGGGGTCCATTAGCACGCACTGCAGTAACAGCACGGTGTGTAGCTGAGTATATTTTTTACGGTAACCAACCTCCATTAGGGGTAAGTTCGTTTTTTCTTTAGAATTTAGTCTTGTTTGTAATATTTAAGTAAGACTTGAGGTATCCGTTTTTGTATACGTGTTCGATAGTATTTTCAGTTAAACGTTTTACATACTTGTTTATGTACCGTAGAGTTATGGTGCGTTTGTGTGACAAGCGTGGTTTGCTAGTTTATTAGTGAGTTGATAGTTTGTGGTTTTATACGGTGTTATTGGTCAATACATTGACTGTTTTGTAATGTTAAGGGGTCTTATACACTTAACTATGATATTGAATGTTAAGAGGTCTTATACGCTTAACTGTGACAGTGTTTTATAACGTTAAGGGGTCTGATACACTTAACGGTTTTGTAGAGCGAGTAATGTTCGGTGCGGTTGTATGGTGTGCAGATACGGTAATTAGGTAGACAAGTAAATTGTTAAAGTGAAACGTTTAATTGAAAGTATTGTTATTTATGTTAAATTAAAAGGTTCCAGCAAGGTTACAGCAAAGTTCCATCGATGTCCCAGTGATGGTCCAACAATAGTCACCAGTGTTCCGGTATTCTATATCTTACCACCCGTGTAACCTCCTTCGTGTATTCACTTACTACGCTGGAAGCCGGTGGACGGGAGCCGTCATCTTAGGACGTGGTACCGAAGGAGGACACATCGGAGGAACACTGGAGGGACACTGCGGACAAACGTACCACCAAAGGAGGCCAGGATGGATCTGATATTATAAACATTTTATTTTTGTTGTCCAATTTTTTTTTGTGAATATGTATATTTGTAAATTTATTGATTTAATATATATAGATAAAGATTGTAAATACTTATCGATGTTCTGTTATTGCTCTACTGATTGGACACACGACGGCTGTCGTGACAACGTTTATTACTTCTTATAAGAGGTATGAGAAGGTCGTGGGCATTTGCAACGGCTTATTCCCCCAGATTCTTTATTGTTTTAGCTTGTTATTATTCATTTACAAAAAATATCAAGAAAAAAGGAATAGACAGGCATATGGATCACATCCAAGTTGAATTTCTCTGTAGTTTCCAAATCCCCCCCCCCTCGCAAAATTGACAATTACATTGAAATCATACAAATGTGTACTTTGCAAGTAACTCTCTAAAGATGTGAATAAGCACTGTAATGATCTGTGTACTACATAACAGAGTGGTGGGGGAGGTGAGTGGTGTACTTTAGTACCACTTTGTATAATAGATATATATGGTGTCCGGATAGGGCCATTTGCGTTAGCGCGACATCGCGTTTAGATAAACAAGACATCGCGCTAACACACAACACGCCGTCGCGCTAACACACAACACGCCGTCGCGCTAACGCAACTTTGCACAACACGCCGTCGCGCTAACACAACACGCCGTCGCGATAACGCAACTTTGCACAACACGCCGTCGCGCTAACACAATTTTGTACAACACGCCGTCGCACTAACACAAAACACGCCGTCGCGCTTACACAAAACACGCCGTCGCGCTAACAAAACTTTGCACAACACGCCGTCGCGCTAACACACAACACGCCGTCGCGCTAACGCAACTTTGCACAACACGCCGTCGCGCTAACACAACTTTGTACAACACGCCGTCGCGCTAACACAAAACACGCCGTCGTGCTAACGCAACTTTGCACAACACTTTGGTACCACTTTGTTTAATAGACATACCATACATTTTCACTGCTTTTGTTTTGTGGTGTTGTGTAAATTATACAATGGTTTGGTTCACGACCCCGGTTTTAACCTCACGAAACGAAGTCGAGTGAGGTTACCCGGGGTCGTGAATCCCAAACCATGGTAAAATTACACAACACCACAAAAAACAGTTAAACTATTTATGGACTATCTGTTTTAACCCATGCTTTATCTATTAAATGGTTCCTTTGATGCCTTCGTAATTTAAATTGACATCGTTAAACATTTGTCTTAACGCACAATGAAATTATCCCATTGAGGGCCCCAATGTCGGCGTCAACAACCTTGCATCGCTGTAGTTCATTCATTACGGTCAGCATGGTCAAAGTGACAGAAGGGAACTTAAAGCTGAACACCGCTCGTAAATAGGCACCGTCACACAGGTACCTGGTATATAAACCCTTCGATTTCGTTACACCCAATTGCACACCTCAAACTCGTGGCCGACGTGTAGTATTTCTTTCGTGTTCTTTGGATTTTATGCATGTATTGCTTGTTCTATGTGCATTTTCTGTTTGTAAATAATGCATTGACTAAAAAATTTGATGTTAGTATTTTCCTGGCTCGAAAAAAAGTAAAAATTTGATAATTTCATCGCGGCCGAGTAACATGGCGAGGCAAGATGTACGTCCACACAGGTGAGACCGGTACCTCTACAGCAAAGTACTTTGAACTGTTTAGAGGTTTTCTCCTTATATAAGGGTTGTAGGGACAGCAGTGCTGAAAGAGAAATATGGCGGACAGTGCCTATTTACGAGCACTGTTCAGCTTTAAAAACCTCTATAAAGATTTACTTTTAATGGACATTGTGCCTTAAACCATCTTCGAAATCAACAATGCATAGGAACCAGATTGCGGACAAAGTATAGATTACGTTGAACAGAATACGATATGGTTTCCGAGTTTTGGAGGTTTGGATTGTAATCTTGATTCCTTGCATATTTACCTCGGACGAACCTGTGATTGATTTTAACATGAACCCTGCCACATTTGAAACCCCGTTGACGACGAGAGTTGAAAATTGATTTGCGCCATTCATCGAACACGAAGAAAAGTACGACATTGGCTGTCGAAGAACCCCCAGATGCGCTTATTATGCCTGTGGAAGTTTTCCCCGAATTTGCAATGTTTACCGCGGAGGAGGCGCCTGCGTCTCTTATATTTAGATATAGAAACAGAAAGTGATGTAATTAAACATGCCACTCCTTTATCATTTTATCCGAGATAAATATGTCCGAGTGTGGTGAAATTTTCTCGAAGCCCCGGGGTTTCTGGATCGGTGTTGCATTGGGCTAGTGACTTTCCAGATGGATTATTGATTGATCGCTAAAATACTCCCATTTATATTATGTACAATAGTGGTACCCTGTTTAAAAGAAAGAGAAGGTTTTTTGCATTAAAAATGTGTTGACATGAAATGCTGTTATATTTTTTTTATTGTCACGATGTGCATTTATTCCATATGGGATAAATGCATTAACCCATGTGGGATAACTGCAATGCGTAAAGGTTTTACT
This sequence comes from Magallana ariakensis, assembly GCA_020458035.1. Classification (NCBI taxonomy): domain Eukaryota; kingdom Metazoa; phylum Mollusca; class Bivalvia; order Ostreida; family Ostreidae; genus Magallana; species Magallana ariakensis. Next base: position 478,823 of record CM035812.1, read on the forward strand.
GATTTATCCACAAATGCCTTAAACATAGGGGCAATGGGAGCATCGTAGGTTGAGTCGCCATACACACACAGAACACCAAAATGAAATTAAGAAAATGTGTGTGATGTTGGGAACATGCGCGGGTGTTGAAGGGGGGTGGGGAGTTCTGGATCCCCCTCCCCCGGCTGAAAAATTCAAATTTCTTTAAATTACATTATAAAATTACCTAATTTCATATGCCTCGAACCCCCCTCCCCCGGCAAACTCAAATAACTGTCGGACCCCCCCCCCCCTGGAAAAACTTTCTAGATCCGCGCATGGGGAATGCATAAAAGATGGCGGCAAATTCTCTCAAATAATCAGTGCACAAACCAAAATGAAAATGGGCTGTGGAATTATGGAATGGAGATTATCACCTCATAATATTCAAAGAATGATTCCTTATTACTTATATTTATATTATTTCCAATTTGTACACTTTACAACAACATTATTTAAAAATCACTATTTTTTTATGTAGCACATGCTCTGCATTACTACGCGGCGCAGCCAATACCATTTTTCGGTTATGCTATAAGACACCCCCATTTTGTGTCACTCATGTTTTATGACGTTATTGGGTTTTAGGGTTCAAAATTGATTCGTAATGTTATCACAGACAGTTGAAAATGTAAATATTTCGCAATTTATCTGAGATTAACTGGTTTGCGGCGACAAATTTTCGCGACCAAACCTTATCCACACCTTTTTTTTCATTACAACTATATGGTAAATACTGGTCCGCGGCGAGAAATATTCGCAATAATGAGGCTCTTGCGAACCTCGCGAAAATTTCTCGCACGCGAGTAAAAGTTGGTTTGCTGCATACAATTTTTAAATTAAGGGAAAAGAGGGAGTGCACGATCCTGTCCACAAGTACCTAAGACATGTTCCTCTTTTTAAAATTAATCGTCATGTGAATAATTTGTTATCGCTGACATGATATATATACAGTAAATTGCATTGCAGATCTAGAATGGGGGTCAGATTCACACCCCCTAGAAAATTGAAAATTCACACTTATTTAATCAACCAATTAAATAGTTAATACACAATTATTTCTCAGACTCCCCCACCCGTGATTTTTTTATATCCGCGCATACGCATTATAGATGTATTTTAAAAGAAAGCGCATCTTTCTTCGTTTATCAAAACTTGTTACATCTGTTTTCACCAAATTCATGATATTTATGTCATATGATAGTTTCGTATTACTATACATGAATCTTCAGGAGCAGCAATCGTGGCGCACACACTGCCGCCTGGTATCCTGGTGCAGCATTGGATTCATGCAGCAATTGTGGCGCACACACTGTCGCCTGGTGTCCTGGTGCAGCATTGGATTCATGCAGCAATCGTAGCGCACACACTGTCGCCTGGTGTCATGGTGCAGCATTGGATTCATGCAGCAATTGTGGCGCACACTCTGCCGCCTGGTGTCCTGGTGCAGCATTGGATTCATGCTGCAATTGTGGCGCACACACTGTCGCCTGGTGTCATGGTGCAGCATTGGATTCATGCTGCAATCGTGGCGCACACACTGCCGCCTAATGTCAGGGTGCAGCATTGGATTCATGTGAGTCTTTGTTAAGGTTGCTTTTTGGTTTTCGTGATTGAGTTCACGTTTGTGGCAGAGATGGAGGTGAAAATTTGCACGAGTGGGAGGTTGCAACGTAGAGTTGGGCGAGCCATGAGTAGTCAAAGGGGATCAAAGTGACATTGGGTGGGCATGAATGTGAAAGCAATGGAGTGACATGCAAGTGTGAATGTGCTGAGGAGTGGAGAGGTGAGCATAGTGAGAATGAGAGCGTCGGTTGACAATGGTTTTCTCGGGGTGTCAATTTCAACTGTTACCCTCCCAAGCAGTCACTATTTATATAATACTGTGTGGGGTTAATTCATCAGAGTTAATTTAACCATTATAAAACCACTAAATACGAGCTGTTAAGACATTTTTTTTTGTAGGTAAAAGCATGTACGAATGATCTTTAAGAACAGTTTGATGTTGCTAGGATACAGGTTTCAGATCCATGATTTGATTGGTTAATTTAGATATTGAATCTCGAATTTCGAATCTTGAATCTCGTATTTCGAATCTCGAAACTCGGCAAAAGTGAATATTTTTTCTAAGTAAAGTATTAATCCTCTTTCGTATAATCTATTAGAAGAGTGACTTTTTTTCAAAGGAGGGGAATGTCCGGGGGTTTTATTTTTATCAAAAATATATTGACCAAACTTGTAAACCGTACTTGTTTGTTTTCTGTGTTTAGAATACGTTACAATTGTTAAATATACAGACCCTGATACGTACTACTACACCACACGCTCGCTGCACGCTCGGTGCACGCTCGGTGAACGCTCGCTAAACGGTTAACACGAAACGCTACACGCTTTTCCCGAAACGCTAAAAGTTTTGCACGAAACGCTGAACGGTTTAATTACACGAAACGCTTCTCACACGAAATGGTTTGCGCGCTTTTCACACGCTTTGATTTTCGTTTCAATCGGGTCCTCTCGGATTATTTCTCTGATGGTAAGAGTTGTTTTAAAATGGCACGATAAAATAGAAATACTGATATTTGACAAATAGATCTTTTTTTTTTAATCAACAATATTGACATTTAATGACACATCTAAATAAAAAAAAAATCTACAGAACATGCACGTACATGTACATGTATTCATCGCTCAAAAGAAATATTTATCACTCGTTTTAATGTTGTAGGAAAAATGAAATTGTTCCATAAAAATAAAAATAAAAAATACAGAAAATATAAATGCCTTATTAATTTTTAAACATTAAAATTGAAATCCGTATCATTACAAACGTAAATCGATTTTTCGTTATTCGGCGGTTTTATTTTTTTATCATTAGGAATTGTTTTGAAATGGTTTGAGAGATTAAAAACGTAATATTTAATAAATATTTATTCAATTACATTGATAATTGACAATTATTTAGAAGTAAATTAGTCACCGAATTTAAAAGAAGGCTATGCAATCAAACGATTTTTTTTCTTATATCGTATCAACCGCATATCCAAATATGTTCCGCACATAAAACCAAAGAGAAAATAAGACGATTGGCATAAACAAAAATAAAGTTTGTATCTCTATTTAGGATTTCTTTTTCTAAAATAATTTCAATAAATTATTTCAGAAGGAACAAAATCAATGAATTAATTTTCAGTCTCAATATACATGTACGCAAAACGTCGCTTTTACCACAAACTGTTTAAAATTAGTACCATACATATATATAATGTGAACAATATATTTCCCCCTCTATTCTTCTTCAATTTTTTTTCATTGAGTTGATGAACGTAATTTCATTAAAACGATGTCCTTTATCAAATACTGATTCAGACTGCTTTAAAGTCATTAATCATTCTATTGGCTGTTGACAAAAACAGGGACGCGTGACCATCCAATGAAAAAAATACACAGAGTTTGATTGACGGGTTTAGTCAGCTGCAGGTACTTGTTACCCGATGTCCGAGCGCTAATTGTACACTGTCGAAAAGTTTCAGTTATCGATGTAAAAATAAAACCCCAAATACTACATGTTTATTACGACTTGACAGTATCACAAAGAGCTGATGTGATTCTTTATAAACTAAGTCATTAGTATTCATACATAATTGTTTTGTTATTCATAAACTATTCCGTCTTAAACTCGGGCGCCATTTTGAAAGAATTAATTAAGGAATAAGGAATCATTCTTTGAGTATTATTAGCCCGAAGGGCTATATGATAGATTTGACCACGCTCCGACCGAAATTATCACCTCATAATATTCAAAGAATGATTCCTTATTACTTATATTTATATTAGTTCCAGTTTGTACACTTTAAAACTTATCATTTTAAAATCACTATTTTTTCATGTAGCACGTGCTATGTATTACTGCGTGGCGCAGCCAATACCGTTTCTCAGTTATGCTGTAAGACACGCCCATTTTGTGTCATCCATGTTTTATGAAGTTATTGGGTTTTAGGGTTCAAAATTGATTCGTATTGTTATCACAGACAAAAACAGTTGAAAATGTAAATATTAAATGATAAATAAAGTTCCGAATGAAATCTGACAAAATGTCCACACGATTTTCGCACGCTTTGCTCGAAACGCATTACAGGCTTTGCCCTAAACGCTGCACGCTTTGCCTGAAACGTTAAACGGTTTACACGAAAAGCTAAACGGTTTACACGAAAAGAATCTCGCACGAAACTCGCACGCTTTTTTTTTTTTTGGTGTAGTAGTACGTTTCTTGGTCTGTACATAGTCGCGTTAACCATGATTAACAGACGTAAAATACAATAGTTTTAGTCAAAACAAAATTATAAAAGATACATCCTTCCCTTGATTTCAACCAGCGACCTTTTGATAGCAGTCATCTTTTTTCTAATCAAAAACCCGAGAAAATAGCATTTGAACTATTTTCTACTATATTTATATAGTAGAAATTACTATTTTATTATATTATATACTATATTTTCTACTATAGTTGTTTCCAATATTCAAGAAATGCCGCGACCAATATTGTCCAATAGGTATATGCATATTGTTATAAACTCGGGTCTATAAACAAGAACAATGACACTCATATATACTCAGCTTACATGTAACTTTGCTGATAATTTTTGACAAATTACCTTAATAAAATATTCATTATATGTATTTAAAAAGAACCTAATAGCTTATGTATTTTTTTCAGTTGATATACAAACGATCACTCGTACTGATTTTAATGACATGCTGACCAGCTTTGATTTTTTTATGTTATTGTGTTTTGATTTTGCTTGTAAAGCACTGAAATGAATAGAAAATTCTGAACAGGTAGATCGCAGGTCGTGTTTTTTAAATTAAATTTTAAGGTGGAATATTCCTCTGATAAGGTAGATAACTTCTGTAGAAAATAATCTCACTATATTTCTGTTAACTCACAATTATTAAGGCATGTAGCAACAAGGGAGGCGGTGCTAAGCCCTAATTTATGTTGGAAAGTGACATTTATTTATATTCAAATATAGAAAAAGAAAATTTAAACGAAACGAACTGAACCCCAACTTTTAGCGGGGGGGGGGGGGTAAAAAAAGGTATACAAAAAAAAAAAGCAAAAAGAAAGAAGCTATTCATATTGATCAAATTTTTATGAGGCAATATCTACATGTATACCTTTCCCCCTCCCCCCAATGGATTAATTTTAAAAAAAAATATGACTTAATTTCATGTAACTAGTTCAGTACATGAACAGTACGTATTTGATGTTTTAGGCCAGATAATTTTTGGATGAATTATTTTTTCTCTCTATAGTTTGTTCACAAAGGTGAATGAATTATAATTGGAGGAAAATGTGACCAAGACGATTGCAAACTCTAGACTTAGTTATCATTGATTAAAACTTATAACATTTCAAATGTTTAGAATTGAATAAGGGGTTTCTATTCTGATGGAGCAGATATGGGACAACAACATTAAAAACAAAACAGTTTCACTTTTTATTCAAGAAAATATATCCCTATATTGAGATCATATCAATCACTGGAATATCATTCATTTGATCCCCTTTTTGTGTAATAACAAAATGCTCTAATTTACATTTTTAGCATTCTAAAACATATGGATCCATTTACTATTATCCAAATTCAAAAACAGAAAACCATTTCTGAAAAATTAGAAACTGTGTAAATTTATCATGTACTGTATGTAAAATATGACTGTATGTCAAACCTTCAATATTCTATGATAAAAAATGATAACTCTTGCTGATTGAAGCACTTTTTGTTACAAACCTATACAACAAAGTGCTATTCTGAATTAAAAAGCAGCGCTTCATTATGTTTTGTAATATGAATTGGCAATGTATATAACTATATATTATTTTCATATACTGTTAATATTTTTAATTTCATGCTGCGATGGTAAAATTTTGCTTTTTCTTATCACCATGTCTAGTTTTCTTCATATCATGATTAGACACATTATCAATTTTTGAAAAATCTAGCAGCGCTTCATCAGTTCAACTTTGTTTCATTTGAATCTATTAATATTGACTTTGATGAAAATCAATATGAACTATTTTTAAAAATATACTAGCGGAAAAAAAACTGTGCGTTATTTAATATAAGAAAAAACATTTAAAAATTACAATGAACACATTTTATTTTTTGTAATACTGTTAACACATGTATTCGTAACAACATCTAATAACACATTTATGTCAACGTCGAATAACGTCAATTTCAGCACACTCGAAAGTCACTGTTATTTGAAATTGAATTAAAAAATTAATAACGCGTGTGACAACCATTTGCGTTCACGCATGCTTGACAGCGATGCCTCATTGATGCCACTAAAGTGTTCAGAAATGCTTGAGGGATGTTGTTCCAGATGTTGGTTAAAGCCTGGCCTAAATCAGCCAATGGCACTGGCTGATTTGGTAAACGGCGTAAACGTCTTTCCATTTCATCCCAGACGTGCTCGATCGGCGACAAATCGGAGGAAACAGCTGGCCAAGGCAAGACATCGACATTCTGTTGAACAAACAAGTCCCTGACTACACGTGCAACGTGTGGCCTTGCGTTGTCTTGCTGCAGAGTGATGTGATTTTGATCTCTCTGTATGAAGGGTATCACATGACGCTGAATAATTTCACCTCGATAGCGTACGCCGGTGAGATTTCCATTGACAATTTGTAGAGGGGTCCTTCCACGTGCTGATATTTCACCCCACACCATAACGCTACCTCCACCAAATTGTCGACGTTGCACAACACAAGCGTCCTGGTAACGCTCCCCAACGCGACGATACACCCTACAACGGCCGTAACTGCTATCCAAATGAAATCTGGATTCATCAGTGAACAGAATATTGGCCCAGTCCTGTATTCTGAATCGCAGATGTCGTGTGCACCACGCTAGTCTGGCGATACGATGACGTTGAAACAGCACTGGGCGCACCGCTGGACGTCTTGGTCTGATGTTTTGCTCGCGCAGACGATTACGCACAGTTCTTGGACTAGTTGGTCGAAGCCCTGGAATGCTACGGGCAGTCAAACTTGCTGTCTGGAAACGATTTCTCAGATGCACAAGTCTAATGTGGTTGTCCTGTTGACGTGACGTCACACCAGGTCGCCCAGAGCGCGGTCGATCCTGGGTGTTGCTAGATTGTTGAAAACGTCTCCATAATGACTGGATGGTGTTCCGATGAACTCCAAAGTGTCTTGCTACAGTATTTTGTGCCATTCCAGCTTGCAGCATCCCAACAGCACGATTACGTTGGTTTTCGTTGAGTCGTGGCATGACATAGGGGTAGATTTTGTTGAAACTAAAGTGATTTCCTTAACAAAAAAAGTTTAAACAAATCCTTTACAGTTCTTATTCCAAACAGTATTGGCCCGTAAAACTCGTGCTTACAAATTCTTCAATAAACAACAGGTGCTCACTAACCATGAAAAAAGTCCGTGCACCCGGACGGTTACCATCCGATATTGTCAGAAACAATACCATTATCGATTGTTTAAATTTTATAAATACAAACAATAGATATAGAAAAATTATACTAAATTTTATAATGCACAGTTTCTTTTTTCCGCTAGTATAAATGGTAAAATTAATAGCAGAGGGATATTACAGTCACCTTAAACCTACATTCAAATGCGCAAGTAAAAGAAAATCGCTAAGAATTTAAACACAGATAAGATTATTTACGAGCTTATAATCAGATAGATAGCACATGTACATCCAAATGTAGTGATTTTCATATGTGTCGGCAATAGTGTAGTGAAATGCATGCCATTCTGTCAGCAACGATTTGCATGTTTGTTTTCATAAAGTGTAAAAATGTAATGAGATGCACGGCATTTTTAGAGTCTTATTTTGAATGAAAAGAAAAAGTGCAGTATATATAGCGATCATAAAGATACCACTTTAAATTTCTTTCTAGATTTTCTTCGCTGCTAGTATACGATAAAGCAGTGTATAGTCAGTTACATGTAAATTTTCTGGTGTAGTCAATTGACGGTGTTTGTGTGTGTGAGATTGTGTGTAATAGTATATGTGTATAAGTGTGTGATTGCGTGCAACGGTATATGTGTTAAAGTGTGTGATTGTGTGTAACGGTATATGTGTTAAAGTGTGTGATTGTGTGTAACGGTATATGTGGTAAAGTGTGTGATTGTGTGTAACGGTATATGTGTTAAAGTGTGTGATTGTGTGTAACGGTATATGTGTTAAAGTGTGTGATTGTGTGTAACGGTATATGTGGTAAAGTGTGTGATTGTGTGTAACGGTATATGTGTTAAAGTGTGTGATTGCGTGTATTGGTATATGTGTTAATGTGGGTGATTGTGTGTAACGGTATATAATGTGTTAAAGTGTGTGATTGTGTGTAACGGTATATGTGGTAAAGTGTGTGATTGTGTGTAACGGTATATGTGTTAAAGTGTGTGATTGTGTGTAACGGTTTATGTGTTAAAGTGTGTGATTGTGTGTAACGGTATATGTGTTAAAGTGTGTGATTGTGTGTAACGGTATATGTGGTAAAGTGTGTGATTGTGTGTAACGGTTTATGTGTTAAAGTGTGTGATTGTGTGTAACGGTATATGTGTTAAAGTGTGTGATTGTGTGTAACGGTATATGTGGTAAAGTGTGTGATTGTGTGTAACGGTATATGTGTTAAAGTGTGTGATTGTGTGTAACGGTATATGTGTTAAAGTGTGTGATTGTGTGTAACGGTATATGTGGTAAAGTGTGTGATTGTGTGTAACGGTATATGTGTTAAAGTGTGTGATTGTGTGTAACGGTATATGTGTTAAAGTGTGTGATTGTGTGTAACGGTATATGTGGTAAAGTGTGTGATTGTGTGTAACGGTTTATGTGTTAAAGTGTGTGATTGTGTGTAATGGTATATGTGTTAAAGTGTGTGATTGTGTGTAACGGTTTATGTGTTAAAGTGTGTGATTGTGTGTAATGGTATATGTGTTAAAGTGTGTGATTGTGTGTAACGGTATATGTGTTGATGTGGGTGAATGTGTGTAATAATATATGTTTAAAAGTATGTGATTGCGTGCAACGGTATATGTGTTGAGGTGTGTGATTGTGTGTAACGGTATATGTGGTAAAGTGTGTGATTGTGTGTAACGGTATATGTGGTAAAGTGTGTGATTGTGTGTAACGGTTTATGTGTTAAAGTGTGTGATTGTGTGTAATAGTATATGTGTATAAGTGTGTGATTGCGTGCAACGGTATATGTGTTAAAGTGTGTGATTGTGTGTAACGGTTTATGTGTTAATGTGGGTGAATGTGTGTAAAAATATATGTTTAAAAGTGTGTGATTGTGTGTTATGGTATATGTGTTAAAGGGTGTGATTGTGTGTAGCGGTATATGTGTTAAAGTGTGTGATTGCGTGTATTGGTATATGTGTTAACGTGTGTGATTGTGTGTAGCGGTATTTATGTGTTAAAGTGTGTGATTGCGTGTATTGGTATATGTGTTAATGTGGGTGATTGTGTGTGACGGTATATGTGTTAAAGTGTGTGATTGTGTGTAGCGGTATTTATGTGTTAAAGTGTGTGATTGCGTGTATTGGTATATGTGTTAATGTGGGTGATTGTGTGTAACGGTATATAATGTGTTAATGTGGGTGATTGTGTGTAACGGTATATGTGTTAAAGTGTGTGATTGCGTGTATTGGTATATGTGTTGATGTGGGTGATTGTGTTTAATAATATATATGTTAAAGTATGTAATTGTGTGGAACAGTATACATGAATGCGATAAAGTGTGTGACTGTGTGTGACGGTACATGTGTTAAAGTGTGTGATTGTGTGTAACAGTATATGTGTTAATGTGTGTGATTGTGTGTAACGGTATATGTGATAAAGTGTGTGATTGCGTGTAATGGTATAGGTGTTAAATTGTGTAATTGTGTGTAATGGTATAGGTGTTAAATTGTGTGATTGCGTGTGATGGTACAGACCCTGAAACGTGCTACTACACCTATAAAACGAACTGTACCGTTCCGTGCAAGAAACGAACCGTACCGTTCACAAAACGTACCGTTCACAAAGCGAACCGTACCGTTCACAAAGCGAACCGTACCGTGCAAAAAGCGTGCAAGTTAATTTATGCAAGACCCGCCCCAAAACGGCCAAAAAAGCGTACCGTACCGTGCAATAAGCGTGCAACTTCCATATATGGCTTATTGACTTAATGTCTATCGATCAATACGGACGGAGATTATCGCTGACCAGATAAGTTCAATATTTTACTACATTTTTTTATACGGGATTATATAACACATTCTAAAATTTGACGCTGTTATTTTTATTAAAACCGTTACGAAAATATTTTAATTTCATTTCCTTCCTAGGACCTTAATTATTTCTCTGGTTTTCGACTAAACTTGCATCGCCGAATTCTTTAACATTGTTATTATTCATGTTCACACAATTCGTGGTAATACTATTTTGATTATTTTTATGAAATGTTTTAATATTGGACTTTACATAGCTTTAAGTGATTCTCATGAGAGAGCGTCTGAATAGTGTGCATGTCCACAAGTTTGAGGAGACTTGATGCGACCACAAGAACGCGGAAAGTCTTGTAAAGTGCTCGTGCGCCAATTGTGAAAGGGGCTTTACAAATGTAGTATGGTTAATAACCTCCCTGTTCCCAAAACACTCACTACCCCAGTGTTATGTCCAAACGATCAGTGTTAACCAATCGGTTAATAAAATAGGAAATTTATGAATTTTGACATCGATGCTTAATCACGAAATAGATAATAATAAATCCCGGGTTTTGACAAACAATATATGTATGTAGTTCTTTGTAAATTATTATTAGGGTATATGCAATGCCAAACGATTTTTACAACAATAGAAAGATCTAATCCAACTGTGCATGTTCCGAAAATTTCACCGAAATCGGCTGAGTATTAACGGAGATATTCCGATAAAACCCGAATTCTTACCTGAACGGTTTACTGAAACGCGCGCTTTTTTGGCTACACAGGCTGTGACGTCACAACGAGGACAGCCATGTTTTGAATAACGGTAAACAGTGAGAGAAAGCGCTGCGATTTTATCGAATTTTCGTGTACTGTGGTGCTTTTTTGTGTAAATATGTGGACACTACGGATATATGACAGTTTGCTGATATAGTATGTAGCTTTAGATTATTAGTTTAGACTGTGTTTATGAGCATTTCGTGCCATCATGGATGGAGTAAATTCTGGCGGCAAAGGACGAAGGATGTGTGTTGCTGGAGGCTGTAGCAGAAGAAAATCCGATGGTGTGAGCTTACATCAGTTTCCATTCGATCGTCCGTCAATTCTTCGACAGTGGACGGTCTTTGTGCACAATTCGAGGAAAAATTGGAACGGTCCTACCAAAGCATCTGTGCTTTGTTCTGCGCATTTCACGGAGGATTCTTACCCAGCCAAATATCGCTTGATGGAGTCGGTGGGAGTTCCCGTCCAACGGAAAGAGTTGGAAAGAGATGCTGTTCCAACTATACAGACTAAACGTCCACATGGAGATGAAACACCTGTATTGGGAAAACGTAGGGCAGAAGACGACATTTCCCCTGCAATCCTGACCAGCACACCCAAGAAGCCAAGGAGAGCTTTTCTCAAGAGGGAAACTCAGCGGGTAAATTTAGCTTTTTTTTATATTGTGCCCAAAATATAATATTGGTATATCTTTTATGTTCATTTTTTCATTATATAAATTTATAAAATAATATTTTGCATATGAACAGACTATATATACATATACATAGCTCAATGTTGTCTATCAAAGTCAGTAAAATACTGATATCCTCATTCAGTCATTGTGAATGCAGTCGTCACACAGTTTACTCATTTTTATGACTGGTTTCTTCATTCTTAAAATTGTTTTTAATAAATGATTTTCTTATTTAATATACAACTTGATTTTTATATACTTTATATGTGACTTCAGATTTTGCTGGACTTTGAGATGCAGACGGAGAGTGCTCTTGCAGAGTCTAATGAGGATGCTTTGCAGACTGATGGTAGTGCGGAAAACTATTTGTCTCAGATTATAGACCAGGTAGATATTTTGTTATTAAAAATAGCTTTATTAAAACCAAAAGACAAAGAAACTATCACTAATTTTTGGGGTTTTTTTTTTTGTTATTTAGGTTGCAGATACCCCAACTCCCCCAAAGAAGGAGACCAGATCTGTTGGGTCTCAACTTTCTATGCCAAAACCCCAGAGAAGATCACTTTTCACTCAGACAAAGTGGAAGACTTGTGAAAAAGGTATGTAGATTACTAGATTTTAAAGTAGAATTTTATTACATGACATTTTGACATGTGTCGTTTTATTTTACCTGATCAATTGTTTGACCCTTGTTTGAAATTTCCAGATCTAATTAATGAAAAACAATTTCTCTGAAGTTTGATACCCAATGGAATAGATGGAACCCACTATTTACTTAGTATTTTCATCATGATCTCTTTCTCTCTCCCTCTCTTTCTTTCTCTCTTTCTCCTAAAACATGTTGTGTATATTCATTTATATCAATTTTATGTTCATGTATAAGCAACGACAAAAAACTGACTTTTCTCCAACTTTTGTAGGTGTACAAGCTGTTGAAAAGGTGACAACAAGAGAAATAGGAATAAGTTGTAATCTACTACCAGCCCCTTCTTTGGGAGCACAACCCATAAATGTTCCAACACTCGACGAGTCGTTTGCCACTGAGGAAACTGACAGCATCCAGGATGAGGTAGAAGATCCTGACGAATCTTTCCAGTCCATCGAGTCTGATGACACTGACGGAAGTGACCTGGGGTAATCCTTCTCTTATTTTTTTAAAGTAAATTGAATGCTTATTTTTAATAATTTCTTATAAAGGAATGATAACATTGAAATATCAAGTAAAAAAAAATCACAGGCTAGGAAAAGAACTTGTGTGATACATATTTTTTTTTATTCCATGCAGATTGTTTATACTGCGTAATAAGAATGACATTTTTTCCTCACAGGAATGATCGTGAGAGGAAGTTTCTTGTTTATGAAGGTCAGCTCATGGACCTATTTGGAAATTGTCCATCATGTTCACAACCAACATATGGGGAAATTCAGCAGATAAAGGGATCATTCATCACTGTCACCCAGGATTGTGGATTTTGCGCATTCCAGAGAACTTGGAGCAGCCAACCCTTCATTGGCAGCATTCCTGCTGGAAATTTTGAACTGTCATGTGCATTGCTGTTCTCAGGATCTTTACCAAGCAAAGCAACCCGGATGTTCCAATTTCTGAACATGGCGTCCATTTCCTACAGAACATTCATGTATCACCAACAGTGTTATCTACATCCAGTGGTGATTGAGGTGTGGAGAGACCAGCAAGCATCATACATGCAAGAAGCACAGAATTCAGGTCAACATGTTCATCTTGGTGGTGATGGAAGGGCAGATACACCTGGCCATTGTGCAAAATTTGGAAGTTACACCCTAATGGACCTTGAAAAGAACATGGTGGTTGATCTGCAGCTCATACAGGTAAAAATCAATGAAAAAATAGCTTTAATAAGATATGGAACTTTCTCTTAGATGTACTGGTTACTCTGTAATTTTAGAGTTGCAACTAAAATATTTGTTTGGAATATTCAAGCAATTGTATCTTTTTTATTAGAGTAATGAGGTTCAAGGAAGTTGCAATATGGAGAAGGAAGGACTGATAAGAGGAATCAATTACTTCGAGCAGAATGGAGTTCCAATCAGCCAAATCGTTACTGACAGACATCTCCAGGTTGCCAAGTGGCTGCGGGAAAACTTGCCCGAGACAACTCACAATATTGATGTGTGGCACGTTGCCAAAGGTAAAAAAAAAGAAAAACATTCTTCCAAAAAATAAAACTTTTGACATCTATTAATTGAAAGGTAATACTCATCTGTTGATTGACATAGTAAATATAAATGTTTATAATTTTTTTATGAATATTTCTCAGGTTTGAAAAAGAAGCTCCTGGCACTCAGTAAAGAAAAGGAGTGTGAGGACCTAAGGGACTGGATCAAGAGTTTGGTCAACCACTTGTACTGGGTGCCTTCCTCCGCACAAGAAGATGAAGATAATGAGTTGAAATGGGAAAAGTGGACAAGCATAACAAACCACATCCAGAACATACATGATGGTCATGGGGAACAGTTTCAGCAGTGTGAACATGGGGATCTAGATCCAACTGCTAGGCGAAAAAGATGGCTTAGACCAGGTTAGATCACATCATTTGTTTCTTTTTAGCTTTCAACTAACTATTCACTTGTCAAAAAAAAAAAAATGTCACTTTAAATTGTAAACTTTAGCTATTCAATGTTTATTTCAGGTACAAAGGTGATGGAAAAGTTGGAACTTATAGTGAATAGCCGACAAATGAAAAGAGATATTCCAATGCTTTCACCATCATTTCAAACATCCAGTTTAGAAGCTTACCATTCCATCATAAACCAGTTCGCCCCAAAGATGTACAAGTTTTCATATTTTGGAATGCAGACTCGGTATGTAAATTGTTTTGACTTTTATAAACATTTTTTAATATTATCTTTTTTTTTTTCAAAGGAAAGTTGGTTTTAATTGGCTTTATGTTTATTGTAGCTTAACACTAGCAGCTCTTCATTATAATGAAAATTCTGAAAAGGTCCAGGCAGCCACCAGAGAAGGGAATCTACAGTATAGCATTGTGTTTCCCAAGCAAAAAAAGGGGGAATTTACCGTAAAGAAAGTCAAGACTCAAAGTACTTATGGTAAATTTAATTAATATAACTTAATGATATCACAGATATGCACATACATGTTATGATTATAATTTATTCAGACAGAGTAAATCAACTTTTCATTTTAAAATTCAGATTATGTTGCTGTCGTCATGGACGCTGCAAAAACCCGGGCCATGAACACCAAGATGCCACACTGTGATGACATCGGAGAGGCTCCACCACCACTTTGTGAACAGTTCATACATCCAGCAAAAGAAGATGCAGTAGATCAGATGCTCACACGTTACCGAAGGAATTAAGCCATGTGGAATCCCTGGTATTCATCGTCTTCTGCAGGATATGTGTGGCGGATCTTTTGGACAGCGCAGGCAGGAAGTGGTACGCGAACGTGCTTCCCCAACCATCCCCAACACCATCTGGCAAGCTGTCTATACCCGATGTACCGCATGCGCCTGAAAAAGTTTTATATGTTTGTAAAGATTCATCAATGCTTTTCTGATATCATTGTTACTTATTGCAGACTTATTTTTTTTTAATGATTTTTTATTTTCTCCTACTGAGAAATAAAGATGTAATACTGTTATATATATTATGGAATAGTTATGATCATGGAATGTATAACATGCTACTATTGCCACATTCATAAATGTCTCCATTTAATTAAATTGTTTTCATAAAGTTAACTAGTTTTCTGTTCATTAAACATGAAATATTAGGTATACATACTGGTTGGATTCCGGCAAGTTGTCATACTGCTGCCTGTAGTGATAGTATGCCGTCCGTAAACTGGAAGGGTGCAGACATACAGGTTCAAAGCCATTGTGCTCTATGATGCATGGCTTCCCAGGATCCTCTTCTAAAACTGTCATGACTTGAGGGATCTCATGGCAGCACACTGACTCTTCCATGGTTGACATTGAAGGGCAGTTACCACATGTGCACCTATAAAAAATTGTTTTGTCTACATTAATTATAATTTTGGTAATATTCAAGATTAATAATGTTTGCCAATTAAGGGCTCAACATAATTTGGAGAGTAATCCTCTCTAATTATCAAGATAATTAGGGTCTTCCATTTCCAACGGAAGACCCTTTTGTTATTCTTCGGTTTCTTTTTATTAGGGTCTTCCGTTTCCAACGGAAGACCCTTTTGTTATTCTTCGGTTTCTTTTTATTATTAAGGTCTTCCGTTTCCAACGGAAGACCTTATTGTTTTTGCTTTGTTTCTTTTTCCATATTATTAAGGTCTTCCGTTTCCAACGGAAGACCTTATTGTTTTCGTTCGGTTTCTTTTTCCCTATTATTATTATTATTATTTTTCTTTTTTTTTCTTACAAATTTTGTGTACGCGATTTCTCAGAAACTACTCGAGCGATTTACACGAAACTTTCAGATATGATAGATAATGATCTGAACCTTATTGGAAATTTTTTTTAAAGATGACGTCACTTCCGGTTTTGAGATTTTAACAATTACGTGATTTTTAGAGGGTCGTCTTGTCCAGGGGTAAACTCCTAAACGATTTAAGATATTGAGTTAAAACTTTCAGGGATTGTAGACGAAAGGTTGTAGATCTGACATGTGGTATAAACATTGACCTGTGACCAAAAGCGCCGAAGCTCGCCCGAGCTCGAAAATTACGCTTTAAAAAGCGTCATGAATTTTGGTGGTTTTCTTTCAATATCTTTTTTCTCGATAGTATTTTGGTAAACTATGTAGAACAAAAAAACTAAATAACGTGATGATCTTTCATATGACATCAAGAAAAAGGGACTGGCCCTTCAAATTAGGGGCCGAGAGGGCTCCAAAGTCTTTAAGATATAACTTTTAACTGTGAAATATTTTGTAATACATTATAGAAGCAATTATGTTCATCATAACGTCATTGACCTAAACATTTCAGTTATTTACTCCTTTGTTACGTAATTAGGGATTTTTAGGGGCCAGAAGTCAGAAGTTTTGATCCTCAATATCTTAAAATGGAGGAAAATTTTGAAAAGCAATATTAAACAAAAGATGCTCAAAAAAATGTGTTTAACAATATGCAACCATAATTTCTTTCTTATCCGGCCCCTAAAAGGAGTTATAGTGTTGGCCCCTAAATCGATCTTTTCCAGATATCTCGAGAACAGTACATAATTTGTAAATACTTATTGAACCAAATGTGTTTAAAATGACAAGAGCTTTGATTTGACATCAAGAAAAAGGGGCTGGCCCTTCAAATTAGGGGCCGAAAAGGCTTTTAAATCTTTTATTAATAACTTTTAACAGTGAAACATTTTGTGATATGTTATAGAAGCAATTATGTTCATCGTACCGTTGGTTATCTATACATGATAAGTGTTTGCTCCTCTGTTATGTAATAAGGGATTTTTAGGGGCCAGGAGTCCAAAATTGTGATCATCAATATCTCAAAATGAAGAAAAATTTTGAAAAGCAATATTGAGCAAAAGATGCTCAAAATAATGTGTTTATCGATATGCAACTGTAATTTCTTTGTTATCCGGCCCCTAAAAGGAGTTAGAATGTTGGCCCCTAAATCGATCTTTTCCAGATATCTCGAGAACAGTACATTATTTGTAAATACTTATTGAACCAAATGTGTTTAAAATGACAAGAGCTTTAATTTTACATCCAGAAAAAGGGACTGGCCCTTCAAATTAGGGGCCGAGAGGGCTCAAGTCTTTTATTAATAACTTTTAATTTTGAAATATATTGTGATACGTTGCGTGATCCTACAAATTAGGGATCAAGAGGGGTCTAATGTCATCTAGCCATAGCTCTTTTAGATCCTAACCCAATTTCCAGATATGTTTCGTTAACGAAGATAAAAAGTAAGGTCATTTTACCTTCTAAAAATTGGACGGAAGACCTCCTCGTTGCTCGCAACGAGATCGTGTCTAGTTATTATTTTTTTTCTTTTTTTTTCTTACAAATTTTGTGCACGCGAGTTCTCAAAAACGGCTCGGTCGATTTTAATGAAACTTTCAGATCTAATAGATGTTGATCTGAACCTTATTGGAAATTTTTTATATTGATGACGTCATTTCCGTTTCTGAGATACTGACGATTTAGTGAATTTTAAAGGGTCTGCTTGTCCATTGAACTCCTCCTTAACGGTAAAAGATATTAAGTTCAAATTTTCAGGGATGATAGACGAAAGATTGTAGATATGTCTAAAGGCGATAAAAAATGTCTGGCTCAAAGAGCCTCAAAGCTCGCCTGGACCCGAAAATTGAGATTAAATAAACGTTGTAATTTTTTCGGGTTTTCTTTGTTTATCTCTTTTCTGAAAAATATTTTGTTAAAACATGTTATGTAAAAAAAGTTTATATTTACAAGATCTTTCATTTAATACCAAGAAAAAGGGGCTGGCCCCTAAAATTAGGGGCCCAGAGGGCTCTAAAGATTTTTATCTGTAGCCCTTTACTGATAGATATTTTGTGAAAGGTTATAGAAGCAAACATGTTTATCTCACAGTTATTTATCCAAGCAATGTAAGGATTTTATCATGTGTTACGTAATTAGGGGTTTTTAGGGGCCAAAAGTCCAAAATTTTGATCACCCATATCTCAGAAAGGAAAAATATTTTGAAATGCAGTATAGAAGGAAAGATGCTCAAAATGATGTACTAAACAATATGCAACCTTCAAAATTTCGTTAAACGGCCCCTATAAGGAGATAAGGGATCGGCCCCTAAAACGTTCTTTCCCATATATCTCAAGAACAGTATCGAATTTCTAAACACTTGTTGAACAAAATGTGTTTAGAATTAAATGACCTTTAAATTGATATCAAAAAAAAGGGGCTGGCCCCTAAAATTAGGGGCCCAGAGGGCTCTAAAGTTTTTTATATGTAGCCCTTTACTGAAAGATATTTTGTGAAAGATTATAGAAGCAAATATGTTTATCTCACAGTTATTTATCCAAGCAATGTAAGGATTTTATCATGCGTTACGTAATTAGGGGTTTTTAGGGGCCAAAAGTCCAAAATTTTGATCACCCATATCTCAGAAAGGAAAAATATTTTGAAATGCAGTATAGAAGGAAAGATGCTCAAAATGATGTACTAAACAATATGCAACCTTCAAAATTTCGTTAAACGGCCCCTATAAGGAGATAAGGGATCGGCCCCTAAAACGTTCTTTCCCATATATCTCAAGAACAGTATCGAATTTCTAAACACTTGTTGAACAAAATGTGTTTAGAATTAAATGACCTTTAAATTGATATCAAGAAAAAGGGGCTGGCCCCTAAAATTAGGGGCCCAGAGGGCTCTAAAGTTTTTTATATGTAGCCCTTTACTGATAGATATTTTGTGAAAGATTATAGAAGCAAATATGTTTATCTCACAGTTATTTATCCAAGCAATGTAAGGATTTTATCATGCGTTACGTAATTAGGGGTTTTTAGGGGCCAAAAGTCCAAAATTTTGATCACCCATATCTCAGAAAGGAAAAATATTTTGAAATGCAGTATAGAAGGAAAGATGCTCAAAACGATGTACTTAACAATATGCAACCTTTAAAATTTCGTTAAACGGCCCCTATAAGGAGATAAGGGACCGGCCCCTAAAATGTTTTTTTCCCATATATCTCAAGAACGGTAACGATTTTCTAAACACTTGTTGAACAAAATGTGTTTAAAATGAAAGGACCTTTCATTTGATATCAAGAAAAAGGGGCTGACCCCTAAAATTAGGGGACCAAAGGGCTCTAAAGTTTTTTATATGTAGCCCTTTACTGATAGATATTTTGTGAATGGTTATAGAAGCAAATATGTTTATCTCATAGTTATTTATCCAAGCAATGTAATGATCTTATCATGTGTTACGTAATTAGGGGGTTTTAGGGGCCAAAGGTCCAAAAATTTGATCACCCATATCTCAGAAAGAAAAAAAATTTTGAAATGCAGTATAGAAGGAAAGATACTCAAAATGATGTACTTAACAATATGCAAACTTTAAAATTTCGTTAAACGGCCCCTATAAGGAGATAAGGGATCGGCCCCTAAATCGTTCTTTCCCATATATCTCAAGAACGGTAACGAATTTCTAAACACCTGTTGAACAAAAAGTGTTTAGAATTAAATGACCTATTATTTAATATCAAGAAAAAGGGGCTGGCCCCTAAAATTAGGGGCCCAGAGGGCTCTAAAGTTTTTTATATGTAGCCCTTCACTGAGAGATATTTTGTGAATGGTTATAGAAGCAAATATGTTTATCTCACAGTGATTTATTCTAGCAATGTAATGATTTTATCATGTGTTGCGTAATTAGGGGTTTTTAGGGGTTAAAAGTCCAAAATTTTGATCACCCATATCTCAGAAAGAAAAACTATTTTGAAATATGGTATAGAAGGAAAGATGCTCAAAATGATGTACTTAACAATAAGCAACCTTCAAAACTTTCGTTAAACGGCCCTGAAAGGAGATAAGGGGTGGACCCCTAAAACGTTCTTTGCCGTATACATTAAAAACGGTAAGGATTTTTTAATCACTTGCTGGACAAAATGAGTTAAGAGTTAAATGACCATTTATTTGATATCAAGAAAAAGGGGCTGGCCCCTCACATCAGGGCACCAGAGGGCCCTAAAGTCTATTTTCGGTATCCGTTTACTGAGAGATATTTTGTGAGGGTTATAAAAGAAAAATAAAGTATAATGCGTTTATATATCCCAACAATATAATGATTTACTTATCTAATTAGGGCTTTTAGGGGCCAGGTGTAAAAAGTTTAATCGTTTCTATCTCAGTTGGAAGAAATGCTAGTATTGAAAAAAGCAGCGTAAGAGAACTTATAAAAAGCGATGCAGAAAAGCATAAGTACTCCACTCCTTTTTACAGATCATGACTGTTTTCTTGTTGATTTTGTCATATCACCTTCTTAAAATTGGACGGAAGACCTCCTCGTTGCTCGCAACGAGATCGTGTCTAGTTATTATACTTTTTCTTTTTTTTCTGACTCCTTTTCGGCTTCATAACTCAAAAAGTTTTCAACCGATTTAGATGAAACTTTCAGAGATTATGTGCAACTAGTATGCCTCAAAGATATCAAAGTTTCCATGAGAACGTCACTTCCGTTTTTACGTTACGTCGTTTTTAAAATTTTAAAAAAGTCATTTTGTCCGGGGCATTTCTCAAAAATGCTTCAAGATAGTGGCTTGAAATTTTCTGTGGTTATGAATTTGTCAATTTACCTGTGCAATAAGGCTGGAAATGGAAATCCGTAACTTCCGGTCGAAACCGGAAGTGAATCAAATTTTTCGAAAATTTGAATTTTTTGATCAGATTAAAAATGTATAAGTGTTTTGTAGAGCTCATTAGGCCGAATCTAACACTGAAATCCGTTTTAAAATCGAACCACGCATATCAGAGATATTTGGGTTCAAAAATTGATTTTTCCGGAAATTTTGATTCCATTTTCAAGTTTAAGAAAATAGTGCAAAATTCACACTGAAAGTAACTTTTACTGAAAACAATTCGTACTGGTCATAAAACTATATATAAAACCATAAAGTTATATGCATAATGTAGAGTTTGCAAAGCTTAATAAAAAAACTGAAATTCGTTTTAAAATCGGATGATGCATTGCAGAGATATCGAGGTTTAAATATTGATTTTTCCGGAAATTTTGATTCCGCAGTCAAGATTCAGAAAATAGTGCAAAATTCACACTGAAAGTAACTCCTGCTGAAAACAATTCGTACAGGTCATAAAACCGAACTCTTTTTTTTTAAATAGTTAATCTTAGTGTTTATTGAAACGATTTCGTTTGATAATTACGTTGAATGTATAAACTTCGTTTGGAAAAACAGAAAATTTTGTCAACAAAAAACAAAGCAGCTGGAATTGAAGACACAGATCCCGATTCTAACAGCGAAAAGCGATCGAAAGTCTTTTCTAAAATTTGGCAAAAGTGTTATTTAAATCGCAATATTAAGCCTAGCCTAATCGTCGCAGATCTTTCAGTTGTTGAATAATAGAACAACACTATGTAACGTAGATTGGATCACTGAATATAGAGTTTGTAAAGATTTCAAAAATGAATATATATTTATTGTAATTATTTACCTGAAAAATAAATGCATTAATGTAATGCATGTCAATCTGTGTTTTGCATATTAGACACAAACTTATTAGTTTTAATCGAAATAATTATCGTACGATTCACCATGTCAACTCGCCATGTTTTGACTGCGAACAACAGCTGATCATGCTGATAGCGGTGTGTCAACATTTTTAAAAGAAGCATGGTCTGCAAGACGTCGATAGTGGGACATTCAGCTCAACTATCGTATGAGAGATTATAAAGGTATGTTTCAATACAAGATATGTCGTGTTGACTTTTTCTTTTCAAAGTATTTGTACTTTTCCATCTAACCCGAGATTCCTCTGACCCTATCTCCTTTTTTGACGTGCGTCACAGTATTAAAGCGGATGTTAGAGTCAGAGAAATCTCGGAATATTTTCTGTCCCGTGTATTTTCACGTGTATGTTTTGTACATCACTCTCTCGAATTTCTATTTATTATTTTCCTATGTTTATGTATGTCTTATTGTGTATTGAACAAAACATCATACACTGTAAAACAGTGCAATTAAAAGGGGTGGGGGTCCCAAGGTACACAAGAGTAGAATGCTGTAATGCATGTTTGCATGATGATAACTTTACCTTAAATATTTGAATATAGCAGATCTTTACCATATCGCCTTTCACTTGATTTATAAATTTAAAAACTCAGACAGGCTTCATCTTCGCTAGCCAAGGGTTTTTGGTCTACTCCGTTCCCCATAAACGGGGAGCGAAGTGGACCAAAAGCTCTTGGCTAGCGAAGATGGACAGGCTTGTGCTTAATTAAAGATATTTGACATGGTAAATATTCAATCTAATTAAAATTAGACCTTTCGTCTGGCTCTCTGTTATATATTGTTATAGCTGGGGAAAGAGCATGTAAAACAGAGTGCAAGATGAAAGGACCTTCATATTATATCAAGCTCAGATTTTAGGTTAATGTAAATTTATGTTCCCTGATATCTATAAAACATTCATCTCAAGATTTATAATTATTTTACTTTAAAAATTGTTTACATACAATGCATATCACATCTACATTGTATGTAAACAATATTTAAAGTAAGATAAATGTAATAATTTTTACTGCATGTGACTCAGATCTCTCTCTCTCTCTCTCTCTCTCTCTCTCTCTCTCTCTTGATCGATCGATCTCTCGCTCGTGCTTTTAATCTTGGCAAAGCGTCAGAGAGCAACTAAATTTTGTAACAAAAATATCTCTGTCTAGTAAAAGAAATCAACAGTGCATTGAATATTAAAATGAGCATGTTACTGTGGTTTCATCAATATTCGTGGGTATCAATTTTCGTGGATTTTCTGAAAACCACAGTTTCAAGGATACGTAAATTCGTGGCCAATGACCCTATCAATACAAAATGTTAGTTGATATTGTTCTTCGATGAGCATTTAATTTCATGGATCAACTTAACAACGAAATCCACGAAAATTGGTATTCAACGAATTTTGATGAAACCACAGTATCAATCCCTTATTTTTTGAGTGTGCAACCAAAATCCAAAGCTTTGTAAAATTGTTCATGGATTTTTATGCGCATTATGCATAGTATTGTTTTTAAAACATGCAATTAATAAGAAAAAAACCTCACTAAATTTATTCGCAAAAAAAACCCCAGTAGAATTGATAAAACATGGCATAGCAGAAGCTTATACTTTGACGCTGTTTGGATGGGTATAATATTCCTTTGTAGTTTACAAATTGAAATATTGACTGTCGCACAATGAGTAAAACTCTCTCTCTCTCTCTCTCTCTCTCTCTCTCTCTCTCTCTCTCTCTCTTAATTTGATATGTGTCTATACCCGAAAAAAGGGATAAAAAAATTTAATGTTATATTATGACTTGATATGCAAATTTTGTTTTTCTACTGCCTAAATGTAAATGTCATGTATTGGGATATCTCATACTTATTACACTGCATGGTCAGTGTATTTTTTCCAGAAATACTATGTATATGTTAATGTAAACACAGCTATTATTAGTACATGTATGTTATCACAGCTAATTGACTTTTTTTTTATTTCAGCTCAAAGCGGACTCTTGTTACAACATGGCGGTCACAAGGCACCTGTTGATTCTTGTGGTTTCATCTATTAAGGTTAACCTGTCACCTGTACCCACATACATATTCCTTGAGTTCTACAGACTATTTACCGGTAATTCAAATTAAATCGGATAATGCATGAACAATAATGGAACTTTAAGAAAGCATCATGCCTTGTTGTGTTTTATGTTTGATAAGAAATTATGACAAACAAAATTAAGGCTGTTTAAAGAAATTTACAGTTGTTAGTTGTGAAAATCTGTTTTTCAATAAAAGTGTGCAATTATGTTTCCTTTATTTTGTGTTTTATGATAATATTTAGATGTGTTTACATAATTGAAAAATCCCCCCCTTTTCAATTGTTCCCATTAAGATTACATGTAGAATATGTAAATGTTCATTTGACCTTAAAATAATATCTGCTATCAATGATAATTACTTTTGAAATGAACAAGAAACAACATATTTTTACCTTTTTGTATATGCATAAAAAATGTAGGAAAACATGTCAAATTTGAACATTTTTCATGGAATTCCCCTTCGTCTCCAGCTACCTGGGTGTGTTTGAATTAAAATTTAATTTAAGACAGATGTCTAACTTGTAGGTCTTACTGTTTTAGCATGGTTCAAAGGAGACGAAAAACCAGAATAGATAAGATATTCACTAAATATGATTGTTAGCTTACTCTTTTTTATGGTAACAAGAAATCACATGCAGGACGGCATGTCTATTCATTAATTAAAATGCTACAAATCATTAAATAAACAAAAAAAAAATCAAATTTTATTATCATTGATACAGTGATTGCTGATTGTTTTCAAATATGTGTGAGAAATAACTGAAAGAAATAGCCACAAGTTTCATAAAATTAGGTGAAAAACCTCAGGTAAAAGATTTCAAACCATGACTGTTTATGAAAATCAAAAGATAGTGGGAGGGTATACATGTAAGGGCATTTCTAAGTAATATGATGATTTTATAATGATAATATCATGTAGTTGTATGTTATATTGAATAAGGTTTCTTATTAAAGGAGGTTGAACAACAATTGACCTCTAAAAGGTCGGGTAAAGATGTTTTACTATGAAGAACTCTATGAATCTGTGTTAAATAGAGGAAAGTGGAAATGGTGGGTTCACTTAAATGGCCATATTTTGATTAAACCTCAATGGAATTGGCAATATGTGGTATACTTTTTCTCAGAATTGTATTAGCTTTCTAATTCTAAGACAAAACATCTTTTCATAAAATGTTAGTGTACTAAGTTAAAGGTAGCAAGGGACAGTTTCGGATAAAGTACCCGTTAATATTTTTGTAAAATTGAGAGTTGCTGTACTTGAAGGCTTATGAGTGTTGCTAAGATTCATGAAATGAATTTTGATGATTATCATTAGTTAGAGGGATGTCTCTTGTTGGAATTGGTATGCAATATGAAGGCCCCTAATGTTAAGTACATGAGAAGCAGAAGTAAATTGTGAAACTTGCGATTATGACTGTTGTGTATACTGTACACTGTGAAATTACAGGTTACAAACGGGACATTATATAACTCGAAATGTAGGTGGATGGGACATTATATACCTATTTACTGGCTTTGAGTAAATAGGTATTTTATTATACCAAAGAAAACTTTATTTGTCGGCGATGCAGAATTTCTTGATGATAAACAAATAAGAGTTATCGGACTTTGAATTTAATGCAGCGATTGGATTACGTCAGAGGTGTTCCGAGTTTAAAAAGGAGGGAAATCAAATGTCGCCGGTGAATAGTTTTGATGACTATTCACCATGGGCAGATAGCACGGAAACAATTTCCCGGTTAGATAGAATAGCATGTTTATTCATTGTAATTTTACATAGAAAATATTCACAGAGGTGTAATAAAGTAATTTATACATCAGTAAGTTTCTGACATGTGATGGTGCAACAAGCACACAGTAGGAAGGTAAACCCTTTGAAAAGCAGTGTAGAGGAAAAGTTGCTCAGAATAATGTTTTAAACAAAATGCTAAATAATAGGTTATAGGTCACCTGAGTCACTCAGGTGACCTATTACAATTGGTCTTCGTCCATCGTCATGTGTCGTGCATCGCTATTACTTGTGAACTAGCTACTAGACCAATTTTCATGAAATTTCCAGGACTGAGAGAACATTAAAAGATCTTGATGTTAAAAAGTTTTGGACTGATGACGTCACTTCCGGTTTGAGATCTTGAGGATTTAGTGAATTTTTATTAAGGACTATTTTGTCCACTTTATCTTTACTCCTCCAAAACTAATTAAGATAAAAAACGTGAAACTTTCGGGGATAGTAGATAAATGTCTGTAGATGATCCTTTTTATTTGATAATTTGAAAAATGCGCAAAGCGCCGAAGCTTGTTTTGCAGCAAATTTTTTTACGAAATTTTTGCCCATTTTCTGAAATAGTTTAGAATGTGTAAATTTTTTTTTAAAACATGGAACGCAAAAGTTGTTAAGATTTACATGCTCTTTTATTTGATAGCAGCCAAAAGGGTGTGGCCCCTCAAATATGAGGCTAAGAGGGCTCTAAAGTCTTTTTATAACTCTTTACTGAGCAATAATTTGTTATTACCAGGTAATTATAAAAGCAAAAATGCTCATTGTACAGCTGTTTAGGCCTAAACAGTACCATACTGAAATCACATGTTATGTAATTAGGGGTTTTAAGGGGCCAGAAGTTCAAAACTTTGATCATTTATATCTGAAAAAGGAGAAATATTTTGAAAAGCAGTGTAGAAGAAAAGTTGCTCAGAATAATGTTGTCAACAACACGCTACCTTTAAACTATTGGTTTTTGGCCCCAATAAGGAGTTTAAGGGTTGGCCCTTAAAACACAGTTGTTCAGATATCTCAAGAACAATCAACAATTCATGAACACTTGTTGAATATGTTAATATGTTTATATTTACAAGACCTTTCATTTAATATCAAGAAAAAGGGACTTTTTATTGAACAATAATTTGTTATTCATTATAGAAGCAAAAATGTTCATTGTACAGCTGTTTATCTATACAGTACCATACTTAAATCAAATGTTACGTAATTAGGAGTTTCAAGGGGCCATAAATCCGAAACTTTGATCAGTAATATGTAGAAAAGGAGAAATATTTTGACAACCAGTGTAGAACAAAAGTTGCTCAGAAAAATGTTCTAAACGATATCCTACCAAAGAATTTTTAGTTGAAGCCCCGGTTAGGGGTTTAAGGGTCGGGTCCTAAAACACAGTTGTTCAGATATCTCTAGAACGGTAAACAAATCTTGAACAATTGTTTAACAAAATATGTTTATTTTTAAGAGTCTTTTTTATAATATCTCTATACTGAGCGATAATTTTTTATTAATCATAGAAGCAAAAAATGAGCTTATTTTAGCTGAACCTAACACTGAAATCCGTTTTAAAATCGGACGATGCATTACATAGATTTTGGGGTTAAAAAATTGATTTTTCAGGAAATTTTGATTCCGTGTTCTTGGTTCAAAAAGTAGTGTTAAGTTCAAAGATAAAGTAACTCGTACCTCAACTGATTCGGTAATTGCTAAGTCGTATTTTAACACATTCGGATTTTTGGGGGGCTAGGTCGTTCTAGAAATCCTTAAGGTTTTTGTTAATTCGTTCTCAGAATCATTCGGATTTTGTTAAGTCGTACCGATAAGTATTCAATTTTTTTTTATCTTTTTGATTAAGTTACTCCAGTTATTGGTTTAAGAACGCTGCTTCTTACAGGAACTTCTAGCTTTACTCCCGACATTAACGGAAGACCCACTCGTTGCTTTGCAACGAGCTTTGCTCTAGTTATTATTATACTTTTTCTTTTTTTTCTGACTCCTTTTCGGCTTCATAACTCAAAAAGTCTTTAACCAATTTCAATGAAACTTTCAGCGATTCTTGCAAGTTAGCGTCCCTCAAAGATATTAAAGTTTCATTGACAAGGTCACTTCCGTTTTGACGTTACGTCATTTTTAAAATTTTAAAAAAGTCATTTTGTCCGGGGCATTTCTCAAAAACGCTCAAAGAGAGAGGCTTGAAATTTTCCATGGTTATGAATTTGTCAATTTACATGTGCAATAAGGCTGGAAATGGAAATCCGTTACTTCCGGTCGAAACCGGAAATGAATCAAATTTTTCGAAAAAATGAATTTTTTGATCAAATCCAAAAAGTATATGTGTTTTGTAAAGCACAATCCGTTGAATCTAACAGTGAAATCCGTTTTAAAATCGGACCACGCATATCAGAGATATTTGGGTTCAAAAATTGATTTTTCCGGAAATTTTGATTCCTCAGTCAAGATTAAGAAAATAGTGCAAGATTCACACTGAAAGTAACTTCTACTGAAAACAATTCGTACTGGTCATAAAATTATATATGAAAACATAAATTTATATGCATATTGTAGAGTTTGCAAAGTTAAATTCAAAACTGAAATTGGTTTTAAAATCGGATGTAGCATTGCAGAGATATCGGGGTTTAAATATTGATTTTTCCGGAAATTTTGATTTCGCAGTCAAGATTTAGAAAATAGTGCAAAATTCACACTGAAAGTAATTCCTGCTGAAAACAATTCGTACAGGTCATAAAACCGAACTTTGTTTTTTAAATAGTTAATATCTGAGTGTTTATTGAAACAATTTCGTTTGATAATTACGTTGAATGTGTAAACTTCGTTTGGAAAAAGAGAAAATTTTGTCAACACGAATCATAACAAAACACAAAGCAGCTGGAATTGAAGACACAGATCCCGATTCTAACAGCGAAAAGCGATCGAAAGTCTTTTCTAAAATTTGGTAAAAGTGTTATTTAAATCGCAATATTAAGCCTAGCTTAATCGTCGCAACACGTACATGCAATTAATGTAGATTGGATCACAGAATATTGAGTTTGTAAAAATTTCAAATATGAATATATATTTATTGTAATTATGTACTTGAAAAATAAATGCATTAATGTAATGCATGCTAATTTGTGTTCTGCATATTAAACACAAACTTATTAGCTTTAATCGAAATAATAATCGTACGATTCACCATGTCAACTCGCCGTGTTTTGACTGCGAACAACAGCTGATAGCGGTGTCTCAACATTTTTAAAAGAAGCATGGCCTGCAAGACGTCGATAGTGGGAAATTCAGCTCAACTATCGTATGAGAGATTATAAAGGTATGTTTCAATATAGGATATGTCGTGTTGACTTTTTCTTTTCAGTATTTGTATTTTCAATCTAATCCGAGATTCCTCTGACCCTAAACTTCGCTTTTGACGTGCGTCCCAATATTAAAGCGGATGTTAGAGTCAGAGGAATCTCGGAATATTTTCTGTCCCGTATATTTTCACGTGTATGTTTTGCACATCACTCTTTCGAATTTCTATTTATTATTTTCCTATGTTTATGTATGTCTTATTGTTTATTGACCAACACACCATATACACTGTAAAACAGTGCAATTAAAATGGCTGGGGGTCCTAAGGTACACAAGAGTAGAATGCTGTAATTAGAGTGCATGTTTGCATGATAACTTTACCTTAAATATTTGAATATAGCAGATCTTTACCATATCGCCTTTCACTTAATTTATAAATTAAAAAACTCAGACAGGCTTCATCTTTGCTAGCCAAGGGTTTTCGGTCCACTCCGTTCCCCATAAACGGGGAGCGATGTGGACCAAAAACCCTTGGCTAGCGAAGATGGACAGGCTTATGCTTAATTAAATAAAGATATTTGACATGGTAAACATTCAATCTAACTAAAATTAGACCTTTCGTCTGGCTCTGTTATATATTGTTATAGCTGGGGAAAGAGCATGTAAAACAGAGTGCAATCACATTATATCAAGCTCAGATTTTAGGTTAATGTAATGATAATGTTCCCTGATATCTATAAAATATTCTTCTCAAGATTTAATTATTTCACTTTAAAAATTGTTTACATACAATGCATATCAAATCTACATTGTATGTAAACAATTTTTAAAGTAAGACAAATGTAATAATTTTTACTGCATGTGCCTCAGATCTCTCTCTCTCTCTCTCTCTCGTGCTTTTCGTCTTGGCAAAGCATCATAGAGCAACTAAATTTTGTAACAAAAATATCTCTGTCTAGTAAATGAAATCAACAGTGCATTGAATTTTAAAATGAGCATGTTATCAATCCCTTATTTTTTGAATGTGCAACCAAAATGCAAAGCTTTGTAAAATTGTTCATGGATTTTTATTCGCATTATGCATAGTATTGTGTTTAAAACATGAAATTAATAAGAAAAAAAACCTCACTAAATTTATTCGCAAAAAACAAAACCCAGTAGAATTGATAAAACATGGTATAGCAGAAGCTTATACTTTGACGCTGTTCGGATGGGTAAAATATATTCCTTTGTAGTTTACAAATAGAAATATTGACTGTCGCACGAGTAAAACTCTCTCTCTCTCTCTCTCTCTCTCTCTCTCTCTCTGTTGATTTGATATGTGTCTATACCTGAAAAAAAAAGGATTAAAAATTTTAATGTTATATTATGACTTAATATCCAAATTTTTGTTTTTGTACTGCCTAAATGTTAATGTCATGTACATGTATTGGGATATCTCATACTTATTAAACTGCATGGTCAGTGTATTTTTTCCAGAAATACTATGCATATGTTAATGTAAACACAGCTATTATTAGTACATGTATGTTAACACAGCTAATTGATTTTTTTTTTATTTCAGCTCAAAACGGACTCTTGTTACAACATGGCAGTCACAAGGCACCTGTTGATTCTTGTGGTTTCAGCTCTTATGGTTAACCTGTCACCTCTACCCACATGCATATTCCCAGTGTTCTACAGACTATTTACTGGTAATTCAAATAAAATCGGATAATGCATGAACAATAATGGAACTTTAAGAAAGCATCATGCCTTGTTGTGGTTTGTGTTTGATAAGAAATTATGACAAACAAAATTAAGGCTGTTTAAAGAAATCTACAATTTTTAGTTGTGAAAAAAATTTTTTCAATAAAAGTATGCAATTATGTTTCATTTATTTTGTATTTTATGATAAAATTTAGATGTGTTTACATAATTGAAAAATCACCCCCCTCCTTTTCAATTGTTACCATTAAGATTACATGTAGGATATGTAATTGTACATTTGACCTTAAAATAATATCTGCTAATGCCTATGATAATTACTTTTGAACAGAAACAACATATATATTTTTACCTTTTTAATGTATATATGCATAAAAAAAAATGTAGGAAAACATGTCAAATTTGAACATTTTTCATGGAATTTTCCTCCGTCTCCAGCTACCTGGGTGTGTTTAAATTTAATTTTAATTTAAGGCAGATGTCTAACTTGTAGGTCTTACTGTTTTAGCATGGTTAAAAGGAGACTAGAAACCTGAATAGATTAGATATTCACTAAATGTGACTGTTAGCTTACTCTTTTTCATGGAAACAAGAAATCACATGCAGGACGGCATGTCTATTTATTAATTAAAATGCTACAAATCATTCAATAAACAAAAAAAAAAGATCAAATTTTATTAGCATTGATGATTGCTTCCAAATATGTGTGAGAAATGACTCAAAGAAATAGCCACAAGTTTCATAAAATTAGGTAAAAGATTTCAAACCATGACTGTGTATGAAAATCAAAAGATAGGGGGAGGGTATACATGTAAGGGCATTTCTAAGTGATATAATGCTTTTATCATGATAATATCATGTAGATGTATGTTATATTAAATAAGGTTTCTTATTAAAGGAGGTTGACCAACAATTGACCTCTAAAAGGTCGGGTAAAGATGTTTTACTATGGAGAACCCTATGAATCTGTTTTAAATAGAGGAAAGTGGAAATGGTGGGTTCACTTAAATGGCCATATTTTTATTAAACCTCAATGGAATTGGCAATATGTGGTATACTTTTTCTAAGAATTGTATTAGCTTTCTAATTCTAAGACAAAACATCTTTTCATAAAATGTTAGTGTACTAAGGTAAAAGTAGCAAGGAACAGTTTCGGATAAAGTACCCGTTAATATTTTTGTAAAATTGAGAGTTGCTGTATTTGAAGGATTATGAGTGTTGCTAAGATTCATAAAATGAATTTTGATGATTATCATTAGTTAGAGGGATGTCTCTTGTTGGAATTGGTATGCGATATGAAGGCCCCTAATGTTAAGTACATGAGAAGCAGAAGTAAATTGTGAAACTTGCGACTATGACTGTTGTGTTGACTGTACATTTTGAAATTACAGGTTACAAACGGGACATTATATAACTCGAAATTTAGGTGGATGGGACATTATATACCTATATTTACTGGCTTTGAGTAAATAGGTATTTTATTATACCAAAGAAAACTTTATTTGTCGGCGATGCAGAATTTCTTGATGATAAACAAATAAAAGTTATTGGACTTTGAATTTAATGCAGCGATTGGATTACGTCAGAGGTGTTCTGAGTTTAAAAAGGAGGGAAATCAAATGTCGCCGGTGAATAGTTTTGATGACTATTCACCATGGGCAGATAGCACGGAAACAATTTCCCGGTTAGATAGAATAGCATGTTTATTCATTGTAATTTTACATAGAAAATATTCACAGAGGTGTAATAAAGTAATTTATACATCAGTAAGTTTCTGACATATGATGGTGCAACAAGCACACAGTAGGAAGGTAAACCCTTTGAAAAGCAGTGTAGAGGAAAAGTTGCTCAGAATAATGTTTTAAACAAAATGCTAAATAAAAGGTTTTAGGTACCTGAGTCACTCAGGTGACCTATTGCAATTGGTCTTCATCCATCGTCATGTGTCGTGCATCTCTATTACTTGTGAACTACTAGACCAATTTGCATGAAATTTCCAGGACTGAGAGAACATTAAAAGATCTTGATGTTAAAAAATTTTGGGCTGATGACGTCACTTCCGGTTTGAGATCTTGAGGATTTAGTGAATTTTTAAGGACTATTTTGTCCACTTTATCTTTATTTCTGCAAAACTAATTACGATAAAAACGTGAAACTTTCAGGGATAGTAGATAAATGTCTGTAGATGATCCTTTTTATTTGATAATTTGAATTCGAAGCTTGCTCGAGCTCAAAAATTTGCAGCAAATTTTTTTACGAAATTTTTGCCCATTTTCTGAAATAGTTTTGAATGTGTAAATTTCTTTTAAAACATGTAACGCAAAAGTTGTTAAGATTTACATGATTTTTCATTTGATAGCAGCCAAAAGGGTGTGGCCCCTCAAATATGAGGCTAAGAAGGGTCTAAAGTCTTTTTATAATAACTCTTTACTGAGCAATAATTTGTTATTACCAGGTAATTATAGAAGCAAACATGTTCATTGTACAGCTGTTTAGGCCTAAACAGTACCATACTGAAATCACATGTGATGTAATTAGGGGTTTTAGGGGCCAGAAGTTCAAAACTTTGATCATTTATATCTGAAAAAGGAGAAATATTTTGAAAAGCAGAGTGGAAGAAAAGTTGCTCAGAATAATGTTGTCAACAACACGCTACCTTTAAATTATTGGTTTTTGGCCCCAGTAAGGAGTTTAAGGGTTGGCTGTTTAGATATCTCAAGAACAATCAACAATTCTTGAGCACTTGTTGAATATGTTAATATGTTTATATTTACAAGACCTTCCATTTGATATCAAGAAAAAGGGACTTTTTATTGAACAATAATTTGTTATTCATTATAGAAGCAAAAATGTTCATTGTACAGCTGTTTATCTATACAGTGCCATACTTAAATCATATGTTACGTAATTAGGAGTTTCAAGGGGCCATAAATCCGAAACTTTGATCAGTAATATCTAGAAAAGGAGAAATATTTTGAAAACCAGTGTAGAACAAAAGTTGCTCAGAAAAATGTTCTAAACGATATCCTACCAAAGAATTTTTAGTTGATGGCCCCGGTTAGGGGTTTTAAGGGTCGGCTCCTAATACACAGTTGTTCAGATATCTCTAGAACGGTAAACAAATTTTGAACAATTGTTTAACAAAATATGTTTATATTTACGAGTCCTTCTATTTAATATGAAAAAAGGGGCTGCAATCTCAAATAAGGGGCCAGGAAGGCTTCAAAGTCTTTTTAGGTCACCTGAGTAAACTCAGGTGACCTATTGCTATCTGTTTTCGTCCGTCGTCGTGCGTCAACAATTTACATTTTTAACTTCTTCTTAAAAACTACAAGGCCAATTGTTCCCATTTTTGGTGTGAAGCATCTTTATGGTAAGAGGAATGTAAATTGTGAAATTGGTGGCTCTACCACCACCAGGGTGCCACAGGTGGGACCAAATATGCAAAAAACAGCCAAATTTTCAAAAATCTTCTTCTCTACTCCCACACATGTGAGGAAAAAACTGATTGCATGGTTATGATGTCCATGAAGCTCTCTACCAAAATTGTGAAATTCATGGCCCCTGGGTCAGGGGTTCAGGCTCTAGGGTGGGGCCAATATGGCCATATAGTAAAAATGTATTAAATCTTAGAAAATCTTCTTCTCTACTCCCATATATATTTGTTAAAAACTAAATGCATGGTTATGATGTCCATGAAGCCCTCTACCAAAATTGTGAAATTTATGGTCTCTGGGTCAGGGATTCAGGCTCTAGGGTGGGGCCAATATGGCCATATAATAAAAATGTATTAAATCTTAGAAAATCTTCTTCTCTACTCCCATAGATATTTGTTTAAAACTAAATGCATGGATATGATGTCCATGAAGCCCTCTACCAAAATTGTGAAATTTATGGTCCCTGGGTCAGGGGTTCAGGCTCTAGGGTGGGGCCAAAATGGCCATATAGTAAAAATGTATTAAATTTTAAAAAATCTTCTTCTCTACTCCCATATATATTTGTGAAAAACTAAAGGCCTGGATATGATGTACATGAAGTCTTTTACCTAAATTGTGAAATTTATGATCCCTAGGACAGGTGTTTAGGCACTAGGGTGGGGCCAGTATGGCACAGGAAGGGCCCGAATATCTTGAAAACGTCTGTTAAAATCCCCACCCCTAAACCATATATATTCTTGTTCCTTGTGTTAAGGGCCATCAAATGGTATGTAGGTCATGGGCCTCAGGGGTGGTTCCTGACCCCCCTCAAACAGGAAGAGCCCAAATATCTTGAAAACGGTTGAGATCCCCACCCCTAAACCATATATATTCTTGTTCCTTGTGTCAAGGGGCATCATATGGTATGTAGGTCATGGGCCCCGGGGATGGTCCTGACCCCCCTCAAACAGGAAGTGCACAAATAACTTGAAAACGGTTGAGATCCCCACCCCTAAACTATATATATTCTTGTTCCTTGTGTCAAGGAGTCTTGCCCCTTTTCAATATCAGGTCATGCACTCTTTTATGATCTTTTAAGTTTTTGGCTAAAATTATAGGTTTAATAGTCGTTTTTGAAAGATTTCAGGCAGGGAGGTGGTCGTCATTACAAATTAAAAATTTTTCTATTCCAGAATAAAACTTAACTAAATGCATATATGAGACTCCTTGACAAGTTTGTGTATGGGTTATGCTACTCAGGTGACCGTTAAGGCCATTTGGCCTCTTGTTTATAATATATCTTTACTAAGCGATAATTTTTTTATTAATCATAGAAGCAAAAAAATGAGCTTATTTAGCTGAACCTAACACTGAAATCCGTTTTAAAATCGGACGATGCATTGCATAGATATTAGGGTTAAAAAATTGATTTTTCAGAAAATTTTTGATTCCGCGTTCTTGCTTCAAAAAATAGTGTTAAGTTCAAAGATAAAGTAACTTGTACCTCAAATGATTCGGTAATTGCTAAGTCATATTTGAACACATTCGGATTTTTTGGGGCTAGGTCGTTCTAGAAATCGTTAAGGTTTTTGTTAATTCGTACTCAGAATCATTCGGATTTTGTTAAGTCGTACCGATAAGTATTCACATTTTTTTTTATCTTTTTGATTAGTTATTCCAGTTATTGGTTTAAGAACGCTGCTTCTTACAGGAACTTCTAACTTTACTCCCGACATTAACGGAAGACCCACTCGTTGCTTTGCAACGAGCTTTGCTCTAGTTACCGCTTCTAATTGTATTGGCTAAATTGTTGATAATTAATGACGATGTTGAGAAGCCATTTTGAAAATAATATTGTATAAATGCAATTTAGTATGCATATACAGAAACAAACCGATAAATATTTATAATAAAAATATTGCACAGATAAAAAGAATGATTTATTGGCAAAATATATGCGCAACAGTGTATTTTAACACATACCAATCGCTGTTTCCCAGTCGGTCTTCGTTGGTAGACTCTGGGGATTGCTGATAAAATTCTTCATCTGAGCTGGCCTCAGGCTCAAAAAGATAAGGCTGTGTGCCCAAGGGCACAATGTCTTCCATTTCCTCAAAACTTGAAGACCCAGCTTCCATCATAATCTCTAAACTCTCGCTGCTTGCGTCGCTTTGTTGACTTGTATTCTCCGCCATCGTCCTCGTTGTGACGTCACGCAAGCAGAGCCACTATATCGAGTGTTTCGTATTTGACTTAATTGGATTTCCGGTTCAGGTAAAAATAGACGATTTTGAAGCGCTGTAACTCCGTTAATATCGAACGGATTTCGATGCGGTTTTTTGATATCGTCTTATCTCTTTGATCGCAACAAAATATAAAAAAATTAGTTTGCATTGCATATACCCTTTAAGATAGATTGTAAGGATTATAAATGATAATCCCCTTGCACCCTGCCGTAATGATGTTTTTTATCAAAAGTGAAATTTCAGACTTTTAACAGTGTATTTATTTCCCCAAAGTTTAGATATGTTTATTCCTAGGCTCAAACACATATACACAAGCGGTCAGTTTTCTCACCTTGTCACAGTCACCCGATCGTGTGTATAGTTCCTTGTGTATACTTCGGAGTTTTTTCTTGATCACAGACAGACAGCGGATTTTTATCTGTACACATACACAAATAAGGAGAAAGTACACCGTCTATAATAAACATGACTTTTTAGCGTTGACTTCCAATCAGTATAAGAAGACAATCGTAAAACAAAGAATTTCAAATCAATTAAATCCATATACATTATCCCGTAACTAGAAATAAATATATAATTTTTGGACGTCAAATGTACATTTAGCTGCTGGCTACATTTCTGCATGTTACCCCGTAGTAATGCTAATTAATTCGTATGTGTGTGTGTGTGTGTGTGTGTGCGCGCGCGCGCGCGCGAGAGAGAGAGAGAGAGAGAGAGAGAGAGAGAGAGAGAGAGAACTTATGTGTTAATTATAAAACTTAGATTAAAGTTTAATCACTGTACTTTATTATTTCGCTTTAGGTTTTTATAGTCGGTCTTTTATATCACCGTGCAAAAGTCACTGTTCAATTATAATTTTATTTTGGACTTTTGGACTTAACTTTTTAAATTCAATTCTATTTGTAATGTTTTCTCACAGTTTATTTCGTACAAAATTACTTATTCATTAGTGATTCACACTTTTCGGACTCAATGTGTGCTTTCAAAGTGACATAGTTCCACGTCTCAAGGACTGTTAATCTGTTAAAACAACATTGTACAATTTACTGTTTTCATGTCTTGAACATCAAAGACTCATTGAGTTTATTTAATTATTTTATATATGTCAATTTTTCACTCAGCTTACTTATGTCATCACCTGTCAATTTATACTTATTATTCAGATTCTTATATATAGTCATGTAAAATTGTCAATTGGCAGTCTGGAATACGGCGGCACGCCTCGGCCAGTCGTCCGACTCACCCAGAGTCTTGAGTCCGGAGGCCAATACTGGCCATATCCGACTTGTTTGTAACATGTCTGTCTGTTAAATTGTGGTAATAATGCCATCGTTGAGTATCAACCAATAAATTCGGAATCCTGCATCAAATGCCTGTTTATTTCTCTGGAACTGTATTTTGGTGGATCTTCGGGAATACGGCACTCCTACCCTTCGTTTTTACTTTACGGCCCACAGCGTGCCTCAACCTTTTACCTTGTACCCTTTACGCCAACATTCCCTCACCCCGATCTGTACCATTTACGCCAACATTCACCCACCCCGTTCGTACTGCACACGACGGATGCAGTTCCAGACGAAAGAAGGTGTTGCAGTTCCTATGCTAAATTTCCCTAAAGGAGTTGCAGATAAAATGGAAAAATCATAGTTACAGAATTCGATGTAAATCTTTTTTTTTTCATGCAACTTGTACATAAAGAGGTGTAGAATTTTATTTGGAAAGTTTGTATTAACTTACTTAAGACCATGAAATAAATTTGAAAATGGTTACACAGACAAATGT
Organism: Magallana ariakensis; assembly: GCA_020458035.1. NCBI lineage: Eukaryota > Metazoa > Mollusca > Bivalvia > Ostreida > Ostreidae > Magallana > Magallana ariakensis. Next base: position 517,028 of record CM035812.1, read on the forward strand.
GGCAGAATTCACGCTATGTAAAAGGGAAATCCTCATCATTGTGAAAAACTGCCTCCTTGAAACAAAATTAATTTAATCTTAACGTTTAGAATAAAACATTTTCTCGAAAACTGCCATTTCCGATTTTTGTTTCAAAAAGGCATATTTTTGATAAATCTGACTTTTGGAAAAAATCATTGATACCTTTGAAATCTATAAACGATGTTTTAAATTTCCCCTCCTTAATTTATGTCACACGTGGTCGAGTGGTAACGCAGTTAGAACAGATGGTTACCGCATCTTACATTTTTAACTGGGTTCGAATCCCGAAAAAGTTGGAATTTTTTAAACATTTTATTTCTTTAAACCGCATGGAAAGATAATGTATATAGATAATTTAAGAATGTCAGAATAAAGTTATTTAAACTCTTATTAATGTAATATTTTGCATGCATGCTTATTTTTTCAACATTACTGTGTGATGTCCCCGTTATAAACTTGATAAACATTTTCTTCTGAACAATAGATTTTAAAACAATGTACTCAGTATGCATCAATGTAGAATGTTGATTTTCACCCTTTTTATGAAATAACCGGGTATGCTGATTTTAAAGACACATGTAGAGGTTGTTAAAAGCAAACAAAATCATTAAAAAAATTGAATCGGTGATGAAAATATGACAGATAAATTTGTTCTACATTTTTATCTAGACTTAGCGTTTATTTAGATATTATAGAAACAAAGGATGATTATAATTACAACTCTGACGGTTTTGAAGAACCAGAAATAGATTGATTCATGTATCTCAAGAATAATATTTTAAACACGTTGGACAGTAGAAATCAAATTTATATATGTAAACATCCGAATACAGAATATATGGTTATCTTTCTAAGTGCAGTTGGTGGTTGCCGTGTTCGATAGTAATGCGCGTAAAATATTTGTTTATTTTGCCTACACACGCGCTATTTAAATATAGTCGTCTACGTAATGTGTCTATATTTAGATATGGCTCTTAAGCGATACGGATATTTAAAGGTCCTTTCCACATTAGGGAATAGTCCCGCTGTTTTGCAACACCTTCTTTCCCTAGCACCGTTCGAACCTACGCAGTTCACATATCTAGAAGAAAATAATCGACGGAAAACGTTTTAATTTCACGTTTTCTTAAATCTTAATCAAAAGAGTATTCCTATTTGGAATTATTCAACAATAATTTCCTCCCTATTCATGATTATAATTCATGTACTCTTTCCCTCTCTGTCGTATTTTTTGTTACTTAATAAATTCTTAACATATTTATCATTTTTAACATTAATTTGCTGATTTGCTGATTACCGGGTATTTTTCCGTGTCTGTTTACAACAAGTATGTGAGTAAAAAGGTAAATGAAATATAAACATTGTAGCCAGCATTTGTAAAACGTCAGCTAAATCGCATGCATACATGTACATGTATGTTGTGAAGAGCGAACACTTGTCCAACAAAATGACAAATATCGCCATTAAAACCTATTGACGTATTGTGTGTATCCAGTTGTGTACATATTCTAAGAAATATGTTATATGTATAGTTTGACGGAATAACAAAAACAAATAGGCATGTGTTAACTATACACGCGATGTTATTTCAGGTAAGAGAAGCGATGACGGGTTACATGTAGGTGTGATCTGTGTATACTAACAAGTGCAGAAAATTATAAAATCAATGTTTGAATGAAAAAAATCTGTGTAGAAACACTTTAAAACAGTTGATTTCAAGATTTCTAAACTGAAATTCATTGTTTATCTTATCATTAATTAGGCGTATTTTTACATCGTCTATTCACCAGGAAAATTTGATCGGCGATAGTACAAGTACGCAATAAAGAATGATCATAGGAATTATGAATAAAGAAATAGAAGTCACATGTATAATAACAACAAGCCGAAAATCAAGACAACGATAAAGGGAACTAAAGAAATATCGGAATAAAGTCGGTGCAATTTTTCTCAAAGCGAACCGTACCGTTCATAAAGCGAACCGTACCCCTCAAAAGCGTAACGAACCGAACCGTGCAACTGGTGTAGTAGCACGTTTCAGGGTCTGTGTATGTGTTAAAGTGCGTGATTGTGTGATACAGTATATGTGTTAAAGTGTGTTATTGTGTGTAACGGTATATGTGTTAAAGTGTGTTATTGTGTGTAACGGTATATGTGTTAAAGTGTGTTATTGTGTGTAACGGTATATGTGTTAAAGTGTTTGATTGCATGCAACAGTATATTGTGTAAAATTGAGTGATTGCGTGTAACTGTTAATGTGATAAAGTGCGTGATTGTGTGTAACAGTATATGTGTTAATGTGTGTGATTGCGTGTAATGGTATTTGTGTTAAAGTGTTTGATTGCGTGTAATGGTATATGTGTTAAAGTGTGTGATTGCGTGTATTGGTATATGTGTTAAAGTGTGTGTTTGCGTGTAACGGTTTATGTGTTAAAGTGTTTGATTGCATGCAACAGTATATGTGTGAAAATGAGTGATTGCGTGTAACGGTATACGTGTTAAAGTGCGTGTTTGTGTGTAACAGTATATGTGTTAATGTGTGTGATTGCGTGTAATGGTATTTGTGTTAAAGTGTTTGATTGCGTGTAATGGTATATGTGTTAAAGTGTGTGATTGCGTGTAATGGTATATGTTTAAATTGTGTGATTGTGTATAACGGTATATGTGTTAAAGTGTGTGATTGTGTATAACAGTATATGTGTTAAAGTGTGTGATTGCGTGTAATGGTATATGTTTAAATTGTGTGATTGTGTATAACGGTATATGTGTTAAAGTGTGTGATTGTGTATAACAGTATATGTGTTAAAGTGTGTGATTGCGTGTAATGGTATTTGTGTTAAAGTACCTAATTGCGTGTAGCGGTATATGTGTTAAAGTATGTGATTGCGTGCAATGGTATATGTGTTAAAGTGTGTGATTGTGTGTGACAGTATATGTGTTAAAGTGTGTGATTGTGTGTGACGGTATATGCGGTTAAATTGCGCAATTGCAGGGTAACAGTATAAACGTAAAAGTTCCTAATTCCGTGTAACATTATATGTGTTAATGAGCGTGACTGCGAGGTAACATTATTAACATGTAATAAATAAAATTGCGATAACAGAACATCTATAAAAGTGTGTGATTGCGGGAAAAAGATATTAAGGTTTGTATCTTATATAGTGAGGTTTATATAACAGAATTTAGTGCACGATCTTGTTACAACTATCGACCAACCAAAATCTTAAGACATATACGATATCAAAATAACAGTTTTTATAATAATACTCAGAATCAAACCTATCAGTCATAATGAAATTCTTGAAACAACTTTGAGTACTTGGATGGAAAATTCATTTTGTAATTTATTGTTTGACTAGTCTCTATTAACATCTAACTATAGTGAATACAAAAGGAGATTGGTTTGTCAGTTAGATTTTGTTTGCCCCAATATATAGTTGTCTTGTTCTTGTATATACAGTACCGATCAGACCCAACCTAACAGAAAGTAAACCCCAACTAAACCCTGGGTTTACTTTCTGGGTTTACTTCGGGTTTACTAGAGTGGACCCAGAGTAAACCCAGAGTAAACCCAAAGTGGACACAGAGAGTAAACCCAGTTAGAAGTATACCCCTTAAAACAGACGCTAACTGTTGACCTCAAAAGCAATATCCAAGTAAACCCAAAGTAAACCCCGAGTGGACCCAAATAAAAAAGTAAACCCAGAGTAAACCCAAAAAGTAAACCTGGTGTTAGGTTGGGTCTGATCGGTACTGTAAAGTTACAGCATCATATTCTACTTTTTTGTAGCAAATACTACAGTACTGTCTTACTATGAAAAAAATACAAAACTATAAAGAAATGTCACATTTATTGAGTTCTATCTACAGCTTGCTACAACTCACCAAACATCATTTGTATAAAAGTAGTATGTATTTCATGGTAAGCGTAAATACAAAGAAAAAAATCAGTACACTTAAACTTGGTCACAATATTCCTCCAAAACTATTTACATAAACATTATGTGGGAGAAATGTGCTCAATTCACCATTAATGTACATATAGGTATATTTTTACAAAATACATCATAAACCCAATACAAAGAGTTGCATCAGAAGATTAACAACATGGCCAACATAACATTTGCCTTACACCACTATCCCATGATGTAACTTGTCATAACATTGTAAGTATGCAGGTCTTAGAGGATTTAAGACATAATTAAGCCGTACATTTACAATATATTGACATACAAATTAAAGTCAACTACTTTTAAAAATGTTCATTGTTGCCATTCAAACAATAAAAAACAGCATTTAGGTATGGTCAAATTTTAATGTGCGATCCCCCTACATAAATACACTAATTTAATACACTAATAAATACACTAATCTCAAATTACAATTATCATGGCATTTTGTAATAATATATTAACTGTTACTCAATAATCTCTCCTACAAAAAAATATCAGGGATCAAAAACATAAAATACAGATATCTCTAGAAAACATTAGTAGAAGGGGAATAACTTTCTTTCATTTCAAATTGATGAATACAAATTGGAGTTATCCCCCTTTGAATGTGTTGTTTAATCAATTTCTTGTGTGCAAATCAAAACTGAACAAAAAAATCCTCACACATTAGTCACAATTCTAAGGGACATCTCAAAGCACCAAAGAACCCCCGAGATTTATAAGAGATCTCAGGAGCTTATTATGTAAAACACACATATAGTACAACTGTCAAATGGCAACATAATAAACTAATACTAAATAGAAATAATTAAAAGGATGACTAACAAATTACTGTTAAATCCATGTACACAAAAACGGAATCCATTGATGACACGTTATTTTTGTTGAGTTTACATTCACAAAAACAGAGTCCATTGATGACGCGTTATTTATATAAAGTTCACGTACACAGAACACAAAGTCCATTGATGATGGGTAATTACTTGACTTCTGTGACTCCATTGGAATTATGGGTAATCCAGACAGGTTTTTCTACTGTATCCCCCTGAACTGGCCTGAAGGCATTTTTAAAAAGCAGCTTGTCTGCAAGAAACAAAAATAATTAATTACTTATAATTGTATTAAAAGAAAAGAAAAAGTGAGCAAGCTCAAATACTCCCATTACTTGACAATTCTACACATCATGAATGGCAGAGTATGCATTAAATACAAAAAACAAGAGACCCATGGGCCACATCACTCAAATAAGGAACATAAAATATGGTTAAATCAGCCTAATGGTGTCATAATACAAACTATCTGGACAATGTAGTATAATACATGTAGATTCTGTATAAATAAAAATCCATTTTACCCCTACTGGATATTCTAATGTTTAATATCATTAGTCCATTTTCTAAGAGGAGGATATTATAGTCATATCACATGTTGAGGATTGTAGTTCCCAAAAGGATCCTAAACAATTGTTTATATACAGGAACACAGGATATAAACCTACATCAAACTGTGAACCCCTGGTAAGGCCCAAGAATAGTCCAGAATAGTTCAGGGGCCAAAGTCTAAACAATTTTAAAGAATCAACACTATGTCAAAATGCTTACATATTTATAAGCAAATATATATATATATATTATAACATTTCAGCTTTTGTGAACAATTGTGAACAATTAAAATGTTTTCCTTTGTAAATTGGATCCCCAATGTAGCCCCACCCTACTCCTTAGATTTGGATTTGAACAAATTTGAATCTACATTATCTAAGGTTGCTTTCGTTAAAGTTCCAGCTTTTCTAGGCATATGGTTTTAAAGAAGAAGATTTTTAAAGATTTTTTCCTATATATTTCTATTTTAAAATGTGATCCCACCCCCCAAATTGTTTCCCCATCTTAACCCAGGGGATCATGATTTGAACAAACTTGAATCTACCCTACCTGAGGATGCTTTCACACAAGTTTCAGCTTTCCCTGCTAATTAGTTTCTATGAAGAAGATTTTAAAAAATTTACTCTATATATATTGTAAAAGTTCGACCCCCCCCCCATTTGTGGCCCAACTCTACACCCCGGGGTCATGATTTTCACAACTTTGACTCTACACTACTAGATGATGCTTTTACTTATGTTTCATCTTTCCTGGCTGAATAGTTTCTGAGAAGAAGATTTTTAAAGATCTACTCTACATAAGTATATTCATATGTAAAAATTTGACCCCCCATTGACTTAATTGTGGCCCCACCCTACCCCGGGGGGGGGGGGGGGGGATCTAGACCTGAGGTTGCGTCCACAAAATTTCAGCTTTCCTGGCTCATTAGTTTCTGAAAAGAAGATTTTTATTTTTAAAGGTTTACTCTAAATATTCCTATGTAAGGTTCGACCTCCCATTGTGGCCCAATCCTACCCCCGGGGTCATGGTTTTCACAACTTTGAATCTACACTACTTGAGGATGATTCCACACAAGTTTCAGCTTTCCTGGCTGATTAGTTTCTGAGAAGGTGATTTTCAAAGATCTATTCTATATATTTATATGTAAAAAAAATTCCCCCCCCCCATTGTGGCCCCACCCTACCCCCAGAGGTCAAGATTGTCACAACTTTGAATCTACACTACCTGAGGATGCTTTCACATAAGTTTCAACTTTCCTGGCCAAATGGTTCTTCAGAAGAAGATTTTTGAAAATTTCTTTAAATTTTTTAAATATTTTCTAATTATCTCACCTTAAAAAAAGGGCATGGTGCTTAATTTTCACAACTTTGAATCACCTCTGTCTAGGGGTGCTTTGTGCCAAGTTTGGTTGAAATTTGCCCAGTAGTTTTGGAGAATGCGTTGAAAATGTGAAAAGTTTACGGACAGAGGACAGACAGACAAACAGATGGACAGACAAACGACAGACAAAATATGATCAGAAAAGCTCACTTGAGCTTTCAGCTCAGGTAAGCTGAAAATGATAAAGGGCATTACATGTACTAGCAAAACATCATCAGATCAAAACTTTCTGCAATTATGCACATATCTATTCATTTGTCTTAAACAACAACAAAATACTAAATTCTAAAGGTTCAAAATTTCAAGACAAAACATTATAATTAAATTTCCTAGAAACATGCAAATCAACACATTGCGCCCTAACTACCTACTAAGTTTTACGAAATTCAATACAGTTGTTTGAGAAGAGTCACGCTTACAAAAAAATCATTGCTAAATTCAACATATGGCCAAAATTTTAAGTTCATTGGGGCTAAAATTCCCAGAAAGATAAATGAATCGGAACTTCCTAGTAATTAGCACATCATTCTACACATTGTGTCCTAAATACCTTAAAAGTTTCATAAAATTCTGTGAAGCTGTTTAATATAAGTTTTGCTTAAAAACCAGGACTGACTGACGGATAGGTCGAAATCATTATTCTCTAACAATCCCATTACATGGGGTATAATAATGGCACAATTAGCAAAACAAAGATACATTTACAATGTTTACAATTGTTCAGTTATTATATACTTCATGTGGATATCTGTTTTATGATATTCCACAGTTAGCAAAGTAAAACTTGTATAACATTTCTTTTCAAACTAGCAACAGACAGCCATGTTTGGATGATCACAAAGTGTGAAATAAACAGGAGTCAGTATTACAGTCCATGGGAATTATACACAGGTCAATTTCAGCTGCAGATGTTGAACAAAGTGACAAACAACATGTGTGGTTTTGGGATCAGACTAGATTTGTACAGAAACATTTACAACCTGTCAATATCCAAGCTATCTCCATTACACGGCTGATGTTGAACTGGACATGGCCTTCCCATCAGGACGGGGTCTGTGTTCATCTACAACAAAGCATTAATTAGCTGTTAATTAATCAACTCCATACATTATATGTAATGATAGAGCTACATCTACAAATTAAAACTTTACCCTGATTACCCTGACACTTGCTTTAATATTTATCTCAATAATTGAATTAAGTCAATTAACATGTAACAAAATAACTGACTACAAATACATGTGTCACTCTCTATATTTCATAATTAAATACAGCAACCTGCTATTTCTATTAACTAAATACAATCACATGTAACTGTACATTTAGTTAATAAAATAATGTATGTAATTACTCTTTATTTGAGATAAACAATGACTCCCAATGACTGGTAGATACAGCTGACCCTGTAACAATGAGCTGTTTATATTGACCAACAATCCCACAGATAAACAGGTCTTACATGTATCTTATTGACTGATAATTAACACGGACTGTGTGTCTTAGTGATCTATATCTAATTAATGTGAATGATAATGACTCAGACTTACCTGTCAGAGCGCCCTGTCTGGTGATATACCTGTAGACACACACCTTGTTGTACACTGATCCGACCCAGAGACGGTGAGTGTTGACATCATAACTCAGGCTGTGTGGTTTACCCATCTCTTGTGATTTTGTCAGTAGATGTGACAGGAACCGACCGTCCTTGTTCAACATCTGTACTGTTCTAACATCACACACCAGGATGTGTGACAGCGCGTCAGTACAGATTCCACATGGCACTAGTCGTGATCCTGATGGATGTCCTGTGTAGGAGAAACGATGTCTTCCTCCACGCTCTGTCACCACTACAGCACCAGACATAGAGATATAGTCCCAGTCAGACACCACGACATCCCCATTGTTGTTCTCTGTTATATAGTTAGGTACTCTATACAGTCCCCGTCCTGTGTTGTCGTGTTGTATGGTTTGTGTGAGTTGTCCACTCTGGTTGTACCGGGTTACCTTGCCTGTCTTTGTATCATCGTTATACATCCCGACCAGTAGATCCCCAGTGGACGGGGACCAGTACACACACCATGTTACCCATGTAGAGCCTGTTGTCTCTATAAATGTGGTGGTTGTTTTCATATCCTTTGACAGTTTGTTGATGTTATCATTCCTATCTATATAAATCAGTTCACTCTCACTGTTCACTGTGTGTAATCCTCCATAACCACTCCATGAATCCTCCACACGATGTAGAGGGACACCTGTTGTGTCTGTCAACATGAGATTGTTTCTATAATCACTGACCCAGACCCGGTCTGATGTCACACAGGAAATGTGATAACAACCATCAACACCTGTCAGTGTGAGAGATTGATGGAGCTCAGCACCAGACGTCAGTTTCAGCAGACACTGGTTTCCTACGCGTCGGTTTCCTCTCTCTGTGATTTGGATTGCACTCAGTGACTCCATCACATCCTCCTTGTTGAGTGACTCAGTCATGGAGAGCTGGCTGGTGTGGAGTGTAACATGTATCTGGGGGAGGGCTGTCTTTGTGAAGGAGAGGAATTGTAGGGCACTGAATGTGAATGCTGGCTGTACATATCTGTGTTCATATCTCCGTAGTCTGGCAATATGTCTGATCATTTCTATCTTCTGTTTTAAACATCTGTGTTTGAAATCAAAGTCACATAACACATTGTTCAATAGATCATATAACACATAGTCAATGAGATGCTTCAGTGTCTGGGCCATTGTTAACATCTCTGATTGAAGGGGGGAGAATTCTGTGTGACAGGTTTTGACATCAGCTTTGATTCCTGTCAGGAGAACAGCTCTGTAAAAGAGAGCCTCACTTCTGATGGTGTGAATGGTTCCTCTGTGTTGTTGTCGCTTTGTTTTATAGGCTGTTTTTACATCTATCTGAGTGTGTTTTCTATGTTTTTGGCAATTATTACAGGCAGGAACTTGACAAGGTTCACAGTACTTTCTATAAACTTTGCTAGGATGTCTCACACAGATCTCTTGTGTTGGGATGTAGTGGATTTTATCACGGTGTGACACAACATCATGGTCTATTGTTTGGAGATCTTTTACATGGTTCTCTTTACACTGGGGACACAGATCACATGGACACGATACACAGTAGTATTCTGTGTCCCCCGGACACTTGGAACACTGATGTACTCTATATGGGGAGCTTGCTGTGTCCATGATGTGGGGGTCTAGGTCACAACCTGTTGAATGAAAATAAAGAATTTTAGCATTATTATTGTTTTATAGATTCAATGTCAAATTTTATAAGGAATATTTTAGTTTAAAACAGATGTTTTTTTAAGGAATAATATATTAACTCTACTTATATAATTGACGGTCCATCATTCTGGTTCTGATTATAGAGACACTCAACCAGTAGGGAAAAAATACAACAAAAGATAAAGTCAGCTTAAATGTATGTTTGCTCTATCTAAAGCTAAGTTAAACTTGGTCTCTTACTCTCTCATTCTGTTTTTGTCCCTCATCTTTCACTCATCATTATTTATCTGCTTAAATGTATGTTTGCTCTATCTCTCTTTAAATTTCTTGTGCTTAGACTCTTTCTCTCTCTCTCTCTCTCTTTCTCTCTCTCTCAGTGATTCTGAGACAAACTTAACATTTACTGTCTCAATTTTAGACTTAACATGTACTCCTCCTCTTTCTACTTCTTTCTTTCTCTCAATCTGTTTCTCATAATTTTGATGCTAAACATGTACTCTTCCTTTCTCTCTCTCTGTACATCTCTCTCTCTCTCTCTCTCTCAGTGATTTTCTGTTAAATATGTACTCTAGCTCTTTTCATGTGATCCTCTCTGTATATTTGTATATATCAAATATATATAATATCTCTCTCTCTCTCTCTCTCTCTCTCTCTTTTCCACTCATTTACTGTGTTTAACATGTGCATACTACTATTTCTCTCAGACATGTAATTTCTCTCTCTCTCTCTCTAAAACAGCAGGATTTGATCATGTGAAGAACTCACTTTCTGTGCTAAACATGTACTCTTTCTCTGTCTCTCTATCTGTTTCTCTCTATCTCAGCTAAACTCAGCTAAACCTGGTCTCTTACTCTCTCATTCTGTTTTTGTCCCTCATCTATCACTCATCATTATTTATCTGCTTAAATGTATGTTTGCTCTATCTCTCTTTAAATTTCTTGTGCTTAGACTCTCTCTCTCTCTCACTCTCTCTCAGATTATCTAAATTTGCTCTCTTAATCTCTCAATGTTTTTCTCTCTCTCTCTCTCTCCACTTTCACTCATAATTTTTCTTCTTAACATGTAAGCTTGCTTTCTCTCTCTATCATAATTTCTCTGCTAAACATGTCTGCCTTCACTATCTCTATATCTTTTTTTTGCCTCTTAATTCTCTCTCTCAATCTCTCTCATTCTCTCTCTCTCTCTCTCTTATAGACTTTCTCTGCTTACAACTTTTCCCTAATTTTCTCTTCTCAACATGTACATGTAAAATTACTCTTTAGATCTTATTCCCTCTCTTTTCTCTGAGATTTGTTCTGTCAAACAAGTACTCATGCTCTTCTCTTACCCCCTTCTCTCTCTCTCTCTCTCTCTCTCTCTGTCAGACTGGTAAAAATGTACATCTACTATATAATTAGTTTACTCTCAAACATACTTTTCATCTCTCTCTATCTCACTCTCAATATTCCTCTTTCGTCAACTTTCTGTGTTAAACTTACTCTTGTTCTTTTTCTATCTCTATTTATTTTAACTCTCCCTCACTCTCTCTCTCTCTTTGTCTCTCTCTCTGTTTGTGTAATATTACTCTCTAGATCTTTTTCCCTCTCTTCTCTCTTAGATTTGTTCTGTGAAACAAGTGCTCTTCTCTCTCTCTCTCTCTCTCCGATTTTCTTCACTAAACATATACATGTACAATATTAATCCTTCTTCTCAGATATGTCCTCTCTATCTATCTCTCTCTCTATCTATCTCTCTCTCTCTCTCTCTTTCTTTCCCTATCTCTCTCTCTCTCTCTCTCTCTCTCTTTTCCACTCACTTACTCTGTTTAACATGTGCATACTACTATTTCTTTCAGACATGTAATTTCTCTCTCTCTCTCTCTCTCTCTCTCTCTCTCTCTCTCTCTTTCCCTATCTCTCTCTCTCTCTCTCTCTCTTTTCCACTCACTTACTCTGTTTAACATGTGCATACTACTATTTCTTTCAGACATGTAATTTCTCTCTCTCTCTCTCTCTCTCTCTCTCTCTCTCTCTCTTTTCCACTCACTTACTCTGTTTAACATGTGCATACTACTATTTCTTTCAGACATGTAATTTCTCTCTCTCTCTCACTCTGTTTAACATGTGCATACTACTATTTCTTTCAGACATGTAATTTCTCTCTCTCGCTCTCTAAATCAGCAGGATTTGATCATGTGAAGAACTTACTTTCTGTGCTAAACATGTACTCTTTCTCTGTCTCTCTATCTGTTTCTCTCTATCTCAGATAAACTCAGCTAAACTTGGTTTCTTACTCTCTCATTCTGTTTTTGTCCCTAATCTATCACTCATCATTATTTATCTGCTCAAATGTATGTTTGCTCTATCTCTCTTTAAATTTCTTGTGCTTAGACTCTCTCTCTCTCTCTCTCTCTCTCTCTCTCTCTTTCTCACATTAACTCAGCTCAACTTGGTCTCTTACTCTTTCATTCTGTTTTTGTCCCTAATCTATCACTCATTATTTCTCTGCTTAACATATCTGTTTGCTCTATCTCTCTTTAAATTTCTTGTGCTTAGACTCTCTCTCTTTCTCTGTCTCTATCTCTGTCTCTCTATCTTTGTCTGTCTGTCTGTCTGTCTGTCTCTCTCTCTCTCTCTCTCTCTCTCTCTCAGATTAACTCAGCTCAACTTGGTCTCTTACTCTCTCATTCTGTTTTCATCCCTAATCTATCACTCATTATTTCTCTGCTTAACATCTGTTTGCTCTCTCTTTAAATTTCTTGTGCTTAGACTCTCTCTCTCTCTCTCTCTCTCTCTGCTGTCTCTGTCTCTCTCTCTTAACTTTTCCCTAATTTTCTCTTCCAAATATGTCTATGTAATATTACTCTTTAGATCTTATGCCCTCTCTCCTCTCTTAAATTTGTGCTAAACAAGTACTCATGCTCTCTCTCTTCTCTCTTTCTCTCTCCTCTCTCTCTCTCTCATGCTTTTTTTCTCCTCTGGTTTGTTTCACTCTTTCTCTCTCTCTTTCTAAAACTCTGGTAAAAATCTACATTTACTATATTAATTACTGTTCACTCTCAAAGTTGTACTTTTCATCACTTTCTCTCTCTCTCTCTCTCTCTCTCTCTCTCTCTCTCTCTCTCTCTCTCTCTCTCTCTCCCTATCTCTTTCTCTCTCTCTCATTCTCTCTATCTCTCACATGTATATGTAATATTACTTTCTAGATCTTATTACTTCTCTTCTCTCCTAGATTTGTTCTGCCAAACAAGTACATGTACTCATCCTCTTCTCTCTCTCTCTCTCTCTCTCTCTCTCTCTAAATTTCTTTGCTAAACATATACCAGGGTTCGACCTTAACGGTAGCCCGCTAGACCGGGACATTTGAAACTTGAGGTCGGGCTACCAAACAAGTCATAAAGCTTGTCCTGTGGGGCTACTGAAATTTTAAATACCATACTATCACTCAAAGCAATGTGTAAATATTTTTAAAATATATATACAAATTCCAAAGCTACTGAGATTTTGAATCGTCGGTGTGAGATAACTCAGTCTCTCTACTATGTTATTGCTCGAGTTTGTTTTGGTCCAACTTATCAAAAATCTTGATTATCAAAGTGTTTGAAATGCCGATGAAAAAAACCGCAAGCGGTGCATTGACGAAGACGATTGATCAGATGTGGAATTGCCTAGCGGATCAAGAAAATCACCAATGGTTCAACCGCTGTTAACGTAACCAGGCGTCAATTTTCCTACAGAGACTTGATATTGTTATGGGTTCTAACTGTCTAGAATCTCTATATTTGTGGGAACAATAGATGGTTTCGCATGATCATGATGATAGAAATCTTGGTACCAGTTCTTTTTATTAAAGTAAAAGTTTGACAAATTTATATAGGTCTAACGTTACTTGCCTATATAAAGTTAGTATCTTTCATTAAGGGAAAAATATTCATTTTACTTTTTATTTAGTGACAATTTTACAGCCAGAATGCAGGATGCAGGATTTGAAATGTTTATTTCCAAAATTTTTCAGGGGTGGCCCCCCCGTATCCCCCCCCCAGCAGGAGGGGGAAACCATCTCAAGCACCTAACCCCTCATCACTCTGCAACTCGGGGCCTGCAGCCTTTGGCTGCTGGGCTACTAAATCACGGTCAGGGCTAGTAAGAAATAAAATTTGGTAGCCCTGCAGGCAACTATGGTGTTTAAGTTAGTGTCTAACCCTGTATACATGTACATTATTCATCCTACTTCCCAGATATGTAATCTCTCTCTCTATCCCCCTCTCTCTCTCTCTATCCCCCTCTATCTATCCCCCTCTCTCTCTCTCTCTCTCTCTCTCTCTCTCTCTCCACACACACACAGATCACAATAATTTTGTTATAGAAACAAAGGTTGAAACTTTTTTTTTCAGATGTGACATATATATCTTCGGTGTGTTCTTATTTACATTTCATCTATGAAATACGTCATGTAACTTTTTGAAACATACTTTTTAAAAACATAGGTAAAATACAGTTATGTCTTTACCCCATGTAGAGAACAGACTGTAATTGCTATCAAAATACAATTCAAACCTAATCATTAAATGTGTGTAAAATGGGAACCCACCAAATCATATATATGAAGTCATTTATATTAACTACTGGAAATACATCATGTAACTTTTTGAAACATACTTTTTAAAAACATTACCACAAGGATATGTTTTTCCTTGTTTAACAAATCAATCACCAAATGGGAATGTGGGCAATAGTTATATTGTCAGTTCCTTGGTAAGAAATTGATGTTGACCTCGGCCTATGCTCTCGGGCAACAGTTCTTACCCTTGGACTAACACAATGACTACTGCCCTCATACCCATTCAAGTGATGTATAATGTCTATGAATGACACACGACGACAAACTTGTGATAGCAATGGGTCTCCTGAGTGACTCAGGTGACCTAATAGTATAGAGTATATCTACATAAGAATAGTGACATTACATGAATACTATACCGCGTATTTTCTCTCTTTGAGTTTGATCTCTCAGTCAACAGCACAGTCAGACACAGGGAACCTGTAAAGAGACCATCAACTTTTACATGATAGTACTTGATGATATCCCGTGCAAGCGCAGGAGTTAACACTATACACATTAATATGATACAATGCTCAATATGTTGAACCATTTTTTTTGTTCATTGTTGTAAATAATATTGCGACCGCAATTTTTCTTAATAGCTTTCTTAACATTGAAATTAAAAAATTAAAATTAAAATTTAAACAAAAAACCAACTGCATGGCTGGATATTTAGAAAAGTGGGGATGAAAAATCTAAACTGAAATGGATGATATATACATGTACATGGGGCCTTCATTCTTTTTGTTGCAGCTGACTGGACAATAAAATAACAAACTGCTTTATTTAATTTCAAACCATTGAGTTGGTATTTAGTGCGTCATATCTATAAATTATGTTCTTTAGGTCAAATTTCACTATAATTTTTATCACTGTCCCAAATAAGAGTTTCAGATAAAAGACAGTTTAGAAAATCAAGAGGCCCATGGGCCACATCGCTCACCTGAGCAACAATAGCCTCAACTCTAAACAAATTAGCATTACAGTATCAAAATCAAAATATCTTGACAACTAAGTACAGTAGATCTTGCTCAAAATGTTTTAAAAATTTGCAGATTTTTATCCACATATTTTTATGGTAAATACCAAGCCCCTTTTGTTGTTGTACCTGTAAGAAGACTTACTTTGTAGCCCCACTTTTCTCTAGGGAATCATGGTTTGATGTAACTCTAATATGCACTACCATTGCTTTCACACAAGTTACTGCTTTTTGGACTGAAAACTTTCCCAGAATATTTTTAAAGATTTTCTCTACACATTCCTTTGTAAAAATTCATCCCACATTGAGGCCTCGCCCTACCACCGGGGACCATGATTTAAACAAACTTGAATCTACACTATTTGAGGATGCTTCCACTGCAATTTGAGCTTTTCTGGCCTAATAGTTTTTTAGAAGAAGATTTTTAAAGATTCTCTCTATATATTCCTATGTAAAAATTCATCCCCCCATTGAGGCCCCAACCTACCCCCAAGGACCATGATTTGAATAAACTTGAATCTACACTACCTGAGGATGCCTCCACACAAGTTTGAGCTTTTCTGGTCAATTAGTTTTTGAGAAGAAGACTTTTAAAGACTTTCTCTATACATTCTTATGAAAAAATCAATCCCCCCCATCGTGGTTCCACCCTACCCCGGGGGACCATGATTTGAAGAAATTTGAATCTACACTACCTGAGGATACTTCCATACAAAATACAGCTTTTCTGGCCTAATAATTTTGGAGAAGAAGATTTTTGAAAAATACCAACAAATTTTCAATAATTCTAAATGATCTTCTCCCCCTTTAAAGAGGGTGTGACCCTTTATTCAAACAAACTTGAATTCCTTTCAGCCAGTGATGCTTTGTGCCAAGTTTGGTTGAAATCTGCCCAGTGGTTCTGGAGAAGAAGTTGAAAATGTGAAAAGTTTACAACAATGATAACGCCGCCAACGCCAACGATGACAGACAACGGACAAAATTTGATCAGAAAAACAATTGTTAAAAACAAATTGGGACGGGTTTACAGCCCCCCCCCCCCCATTTTTCAACTTCCCCATTTATTCATACATCATTTATTCGTATAGACCTAGAACACAGTCTGTTCATTGTTTACAAATCAATGTATAAAGTTAACTATCAATCTGTTGTGGTATGAAAATGAATGAAATTTAAAGACGCTAGTGTATGCATATCTATTTGCAAATTTTAAACCAAAAGTTTCAGATCCAAAGTATCTGCCCGATGGTTAACTCGCTGTACACTTTCTGCCATAATGTTATTAATAATTAGTCAAGCCGCATTCCTGGCCACCCCTTGCTGGACAGTTCTTTCCATCAAAACTAAAATCGCATCAAATTGTTCCATTTTATTTTATAAATTTTTTGTATTAACCAAGCATGTCTGATCCAAGGTATCTGCCCGCGACGCATGATGAACTTGTCATAAACTTTTCGCAAAGATGTTAATTAGTAAACCCGAGTTCATGGTCACATGATCAAATCCTGTGAAGCCCAAAGGGCTTCTCAGAAGATTTGATCATGTACCAACCAAGTTCATATCCCGGTAATTGATGTTGACCTCAGCCTATGCCTTCGGGCAACAGTTCTTACCCCCAGGACTAACACAATGACTACTGCCCTCATACCCATTTAAAAGATGTATAATGTCTATGAATGACACACAACGACAAACTTGTGATAGCAACGGGTCTCCTGAGTTACTCAAGTGACCTAAAAATTCAGAGTATAGCTACATGAACATGGTGATATTACATGAATACTATACCACATATATTCTCTCTTTGATCTCTCAGTCAACAGTACAGTCAGACATAGGGAACCTGTAAAGAGACCATGGACTATAACATACTAGATAAATGTATTTTCATAAACTTTTGGTCTTCAACAGTAAAACTAAATGTTACTCAGTTTTTAGATCAATGAGATCCACCCCCCCCAAAAAAACACCAAAAAACCAACAAAAAACCATAGGCCTGTAACTTTAACAAGATTTTCCACAGAGTAAAATGTTTATCAGGGGCCCAGTCTTTTATCAAGGGGTGTGGGAGTCACCCAAAGTCTCAAGTGAGTCCAGGGGAGATTGTTCTATTTGTTGATTTGTATTTCTTATTGAAATCATTATTATCTACCGGTACATATACACTTTTCGTTATTCATGTTATTTTTGTCACTAACGAGCCGCCGTTGGCTATATTTATCCTTTGTAAACCGGAAGTAGTCATAACTTCTGCTATTTTTACATCGTCAATGTAAACAACAATTATGGGTAGAAAGGGCAGAGAACTCACTCTCGATGAGAAAAAAAGCATTATTTCCCAGGTGACTAGAAAGTGGTCCCCATTTCTGTTTCATGTGTAATGATCATGTAAATTAAACATTCCATTCCCCACCCCTTCCTGGGTGGGGGGGGGTGGGGGGGTCAATCATTCTACATTCCAGACCAGACATATTCCAAAACTCTAGACTGTATTTCTTCTTGCCCAAAAACTCCAAATCATTTAACTGGGGATAAATAAAATGAAACATGGCAACCTACCAGATGATGACACTGTTGACAGCTGATGTAGTCTCAGGGTGTGTGGATCAAACCTTCTTATACATCAACCTCAGTGCACGAGACCACTTTAGGCTTGAGAGAAGACTGCGGAACTCCTCTGCAAGGATGGCTGAGAAGTATGGGAGGCAGTATTTGATCCGAATCACTCTTTCGATCAAGCTGCGGAATCCCTGTACAATGAATGGTCTGCTGAAAAATAACTCGGATGAATTAAATTGACATTGGCGAGCATCAGTTAATCAATTTGAAAAGACTATAGACACTTTCAAGAACTCAATGGTAATATCGAGCACAAAAAAAATAACAGAGTAGTAGAAAAAAGTCTGATTTAAACCTAACTTTGGTCTAGATTCTATGATCAGAGGTCATGCAGCCAAGATTTATCTCAAAATTCATATGTTCGATATACAATTAAAATAAAAATACAAGCAAAGAACTGCAATGGTGGAGTGCAACACAGGTGATCAACAATTATTCTATCTAATTTACATTTTATATTTTACATTGGTCTATTTTTGCATACACTTAATCTTTGACATTGTAACTTTATGAAATACATGTACAATTTTTACCGAAAATAAGATCCTATGTAAGATATTGGTAGATTTTTGATAGGGGTTCACGGTTAACTTCCAGTTCCCTATATCTTAGCCCCCCCCCCCCCCCCCACACCATTTTCTCCCACAACTACCTACTAGTTATTGTATCTTTTTTAAAGAAAAATTCCTGTGAAAGAAGAAAATTTTACCTCAATGCGCTCAATTCTCAAATTAAATACATTCAAAAATTTAATTGGTCTTCTCCATTATAGTTGATTGTCGTTTACCTGGCGTGAATTTATTTCGTATGACGTTTCATAACCTTACTCACTTGACTGATGAATAAACTTAACTGAAAAATGTTGTCACATGATATGTTAAATGTATTGACAGGCATATCGCTCTATTGTACTAAGGCCCACCCATTATTTTCATCTTTATTAAAAGAAGAAATAGCTACAAACAAAGATGATTTTCCGCTGCAATAATTTTCTAAGAACAACGATAATGCTTTTATCATGTTTATCCTCATAACAATAATGTATCAGAACTATGGAAACTGTTTAAAAGACGTCGTTTTTATTTACTTGTGTTTGAAAAACTATCAAAATTGGTGTAGATTTTAAATAATTCAGGCGATAGTTCCCCTCAAGTTAAAAGGCATAATTAACAAAAATGAAACTAAAATCAAAACAAACTAAAACCACCGTCACAAGTGAAAAATGTCAACGCAGTGAAATATTTAACCTCAATTTACTTCACAAAATCGTCACAAATATATTTTGCATGTTTCAAATATTCCCTTCGCACGTAAACTGTTGCATAACAAGCAAATTCATCTTTGTCAGTTTGACCCGTTAATCATGCGTCCAACATGGCTGCTTCAAACCTGGTTTTTGATATACGAAATACTGAACCCGAAGTTATAAACTGATTGACCCCCATTCTCTCTTTATTATTTTTGTAAATTACTCAAATTTAAAACAGAATTAGCCCATGATTTTTGCAATTTATATTTTCCTTTCCATAAGGATTATTTAGGCTAAACTACGTTGAATTTGACTCAGTAGTTCTTGAGAAGAAGATTTTTTAAAATGTACCCCCCTTTGTCTGCAGTTTTGAGGTTTTCTCCGTTTTGAGTAAAGATCGGTCTTTCATTTCTGCAATTTATATTCATCTTACCACAAGGATGCTTTGTGCCAAATTTGGTTGAAATTGGCCAGGTGGTTTTAGAGAAGTTCAAAATGTAAAAGTTTACAGACAGATTGACGGACAGATGGACGATGCAAAAAATGTGATCAAAAAAGCTCACTTGAGCTTTCAGCTCAGGTGAGCTATTAATGACACCCACCTCCTACTTCAACCCCTCTTATTTCTTTACTTTCTGCAGTACTTCTTTATTCCATCATTATATTTAAACAGTGATAATTTTACTTTAAAATGATCATTAATTAAGCATTTAATTCAGCCAATCACCTAAGCCCTACCTTTTTCTGCTCGGCTCAATCTTGTATTAACACTTCTCTGATGTCAACATCCGGTGCATTGGTACTCTCATTCCTATTTGCAGGATATGATGCTTGATACAGGATATAGGATAGGATAGGATTGTTTTGTCAACTTTCAGGATAGCAGCACTGTAACAACAAAGAGGTTGATGCTGAAATGAAGGCTGATCCAGAACCTAAAATAAATGATAGTGGCGATAAAGAAACAGAGAAAACTCGGAAGGTTTCCAGTGACGGCACTTAGTCTATTTTTTAGTATGGTCATTTAGAATTTGATTTAAATAAATATAGCTTGTTTGGTGTTTATGTTGTTTGTGGAATAAAATATGGACTCATTGTTGTCTGCTTGGGACTCATAGTTATGATTAAGAGGGGTTAGCACCCATAAAGACCATTTTCAAAATGAATCGCTCACTGCCTTTTCAGGACAGGTCTTTCCATCAAAACTAAATTCGCATTAAATTGTTCCATTTTATTTATTAACTTTTTTGTATTAACCAAAGATGTCCAATCTAAGTTATCTGCCCGCAATGCATGATGAACTTGTCCGAAACTTTCCGTGATGACGTTAATTAGTCAGCCTGCGTTACCCCGTTCTGGGAAGTTCTATCCCATTCTCTCACCAGAGGTCGTGCTTCGCAAGTGAATAAGTTCTATCCATCAAAACTAAATTTGCGCATTCAAGAAACGAACTGCCTTATTTTATTCATTTAACATTTGTTTAAGAAATTAACAGCATGTTAAAAGTTCATAGGGATATGAAATTGGTTGGTAACATGATCAGGGTTTTAAACTAACTTGAATTTTTTGCTAGCCATGTGGGCTACTAAGCTTCGTCATTCCAGGGTCCCACATCAAAATTTAGTTGCCCACATTTTTACTTTAAAAAAGATCAAAAAGAGTTTACTATTTAATCTTATTTAATACCATGCCATTGTACATATATACATTTATATTGAATTTCGATTTTTATTAAAATTTTCAAACACTTCATTTTCTAAAATCTCATAACTCAAATCTTCTGAATCCACATGTCTTGTTGTTCCTTTACAGCTGTATTAGTTAATCCATCTCCTATTAAAAATAAAACTCTTTTTTCTTTTGGCTGGCTGATACAACCATTACCATAAATCGAAATATCATTACAATTGTCGAAATCAGTTAGACGCTTTAAAAAGAAATGTTTCTTGATACACTACGAAACGCTTGACTGATAACGACCTTCAGTAGTCTTGATCATCAAGACGTTTAGGCTTTACAGTGAAGATAGATATTAAAGATAAGCGTCTGAGTGATTAACTTAAACGAAAATACGAAACATTCGAACAAACTTGGAAAAAAATGTGTTAGCATCAGGAATTGTTTAATCGCCATGTGGGCCCCTGAAATTGCATTTTCAAATCGCCCACACAAAAACTTAGTCGCAAATGGCGAGTGGGCGACTGTTAATTTCAAATCCTGATGATCAAATCCTGTGAAGCCTGAAGCCCGAAGTCTAGTATATTTACGTTTGAGAAAGGCAAATCGTTCATAATTATTAACATATCCGTGTTTTTATGTTTACAATAATGCAACCGTCAAACAATAAGCATGTGTCATTATCATTGTGACATCATCAAAAAGTTCACACAGAATTGAACATTTTCGCTATTCTACAGGTTAAATTGATGCAAGAAAACATATTTGCAAATGTAAATTATATCAAATCTTAACTTCTACGTATACTCTAAGTAAGTTTCCAGTAAATATATTCACTCTTTACATAATCATTCAATATTATTTCATTGCAAGTATATATTTTGATGCAAACTCCCACTGACTTGGATCCGCCAAAGTGTGTCCACCACCATACTCTCATTTTTGCTATTTCGGGCTGGTTTATCGAAAATGAAAGTAGGTTTTTAATTAATTTTACAATAATTACTTATCAGGTAAAATTCAATTATAGTTTATGGACATCATATATCACTTTTTGAAATACCAAAGGTGTAAACTGTTACTCTGATGCACATGATGCAGGCATTTTTTAGTTTATTGGCAAAATGTCTTAATTTATAAGTAAGTATTACAGTACAGATATTCTTACATGTACGCCTAATACTGGCGTCCGACCAATTCTCGCCGAAGACCATTTCTCGCCAGTGCATTGTTACTTTATTTTATCAACACATAAAATTATATACGAAAAATGACGTAACAATGCACTGGCGAGAAATGGTACTTGGCGAGAACTGGTCGCACGCCAGTACATGTTTAACTGGCAATAACTTTTTTCGAAATTTTTTTTTTCAAATTCAGATGAGTGATTAAGACATTGATAAATATATTTTCATAAACTTTTGGTCTTCCAACATAAAAACTAAATGTTACTCATTTTTTAGATAAATGACATTAAATAAAACCCACCAAAAACCACAATAACAAACCCAAAAAACATAGGCCAGTAACTTCAACAAGATATTTCCACAGAGTGAAATGTTTATTAGGGACCCAGTCGGTCTGGGAGTCACCCAAGGTCTCCAATGGGTCCAGGGGAGATTGTTCTATTTGTTGATTTGTATCTCTTATTGAAACCACTTTTCTCTACCGGTACATCTACACAACTTACCCCCTCCTCCCTTAGCTGAAGTAAGTTACAACAGTTTTTTCTTCAAAACTTTACATATACATGTATCATTGTATGACACGATTTCGATGGTTTGTTTCCGGGTCACATGGGTCAGCCATTTCATTTCAATATGCATAACGGTATAGAGAAAATTTAAGTCTTTCCGTTCCGTGGTGACTGGCATGATAAATTGAAGAAGTAGACTACATTGTAGAATATATGATATGACAAACCTTTTGTTTCACGGGGAACAATTATCTAAATGGATGGAAATAACCTTTCCTTGTCTCTTCCCAAATCTGTCTATCGTCTGGTCGACATACGTCACAGCTATGCTTAGACGTTTCGCCACCCAACAATTTCGACCCTAAGTCGTTTCGGTCCCAGATAATGAATATATACCGATATTCAAAATAAAAGCTATTCGAATATTTAGTTTTTAATGTATTAATCGGTCAACTTAGTTTTCATTATTACTTAATTTCATCTTTATATAACTTAACGTATATATACTCGAAGTAAACACATTTTTTAAGAGGGGGGGGGGGGGGTTGCGGCAACAGATCTGTGTCTGAACAAACGACTTCATGTATAATTTAAGAAAATGTCAAACCTTGAGGAAGGATTTGTGGTGGATCCTAAATTTACAGAGTGGTTGGGGTGGATCCTATCCAGAAATTTCTGTACAGTGGGTGGAATGATGGATTCACTTCTGTCAGTTCTGTAATACAAAAATTGTCATGTATAACTACGGGTGACTTCTAAAGCAACCCTGTATTTGGTTTGTATATATTGTATATATAATATATACAAAGGGTTCGAACACAAGTTCTTACAACTTACTAGGTTCTCACCCTAATTGTCATAAAACATGATATATGTATCTATAAAAATGGCAAAGAACAAACATATCAAAACAAAATATTATACTTATATAAATCTGCGAGAATTGGTTATAAAGTTCTGCACAGCAATGAAAATTCTAACATTAGTTTTATAATCTAAGTTTTCATTACCCCATAGTAAAGTATGCGAATCTAGTAATACCTAAATCGTGTTATTTGGAATACATGTAGTTCATACAATCCTGTATTTCTACATATTTCAAAGAAACGTTGGCCAGAACAACTCAAGTGAATCTACTGGGCAGTTTCATGCACTGTATATGCTTTGTTTTATTAATTCATGTCAAAATTCATTATGGGTTTGTGAAATAAAAATTTTAGAATTGTCTTTTGGACGGCCATCCTGCTACCTCTAGCATTCCTGTCCAGTCACGATGAAGTTTGTTCGTTTTATAACAGAATGTCTGATTCTGACTGACACCGGAAATCGTGTTTATTTCAGCAGCAAAAACATCGCACTTGTTGAACTGAAAATAAGCACTTAACAAAATGTCATGGACATTCGGTACACGCACTTTTGCACAAAATAAAATAATCAATGTAATCAATGAAAGCAAAATAGATACGGTTAGAATCAAATGACATAATATTTGTTTTATGAATAACAGCTAGAAATGTTATTCGCATTATAGACCCAATCTATTTAAGAAAAACAACAAACATTATAAACATATATATGCAGCAATCAACAAGATATAAATTTTCAACTGGGATGAGTATTCATTAAAGAAAGTTTGGGTTGTTTTTTTTCGTAGACCGTTTTTCTGTTTTACAAATGATACACACCAATAGAGATCAGTATATAATAGAATAGTTAACAAGGTAGGATGTTTTAATAAACTAATTAATTAACTAATTAAACTAATTTAATAAACTAATTAATTAAAATATTAAGGAACTATATAAGGGTTTTTTAACGTAAGGTGTGTGGTGTTTTGTCCCCCTTCCCCCCCCAAACGAAATCTATTTTGTTAGCTTTACTACACTGCTTTAATAAGTTGTTTTTTTTAACTTAAACCACGCCATTATTCAAAGATCGTCAGCGCTTATTAAGACACGTCTCCACAAACTCGTAACAAAGAAATGTTTGCAGGCTTCAGGATCGGGGGCGGGGAGGGGGGTCCGTAGGTGGGGCCTCCCCTCCCCCCTCGAAGTATGTAAAAATTACAGGGAAAATTATATAAGAAAACCAGCTTTTAGGATTTTGAAGATTGGCGCATTGTTTTGCATGGAGTTTTGATTCAGTGCCCCCCCCCCCCCACCCACCCACTACACTTTCAGAAACGATTCTAAGTGGCTGTTCAGGATGATCCGGATCGACAGATTTATATCCTAGAGTACCGTCCCTTGATATATTTGATTTAGAGTACTATCATGTCATTTGGAAATAATTGTTGTAAATTATTTGTACATGGCAATGTCATAACTTGGTGTTAAAAGGGAGATAACTCAAGCTATCAACCTCTTAAATTAGGCACAACTAACCTACCCCTCTCTCTCTCTCTCTCTCTCTCTCTCTCTCTCTCTCTCTCTCTCTCTCTCCAGTTACTCGCTCATCATCTAGATGCCTACCAAATTTGAAGTGAAATGAAATTAAAATTAATAAAAAAAATCAACAAGTCCCGCGGCATTAACCCCTCTTTCCAAGAAAAGAAATATTGACGCCTTGATATTTTATCCAATAGTTTCTATCATATATAGCATTTTCATTAATAACCTGTGATAAAAGGAAATGAAATTCCAAGGAGAATAACTCTTTTTTTTCAGAAATAAAATGGATCCCTAGAAATATGAATTAATACAGTTGCAGATGAGCCAAGTAAGATCGCAGCAATGTTAAGGCGTCCCGGAGCTAAAATACGGCCTGAAAACGGTATGATTTGATTCATCGCAAAAATAATTTGACCGGGAGTATTTCTTAAAATCTTTATTGACAACAATGTTAAACATTATATTTGATGCATTTTTGGGACGTCATATATATATATATATATATATATATATATATATATATATATATATATATATATATATATATATATATATATATATATATATATATTCTTTTACCTTAAACGAAGCTTTAAAACTGTCGATTATTTGATACTGGTTATTATTATGAATAAATTCTGTACGCCTAGCATTAACGGTAGTATCTATGTAAAAGAAACATGCAGTTTTATGACTGTTTGATATAATTCATTGTTAACGTTACGATACATTCCATAAGACAAGGTACACGGTGTAGTACCTAAACGGCTGCTATCGGTAAAAAACGGCGTTCGATGTTTCTATTCGAAAATTGAACGGTTGCTAGTTGACATAGTTTTCATGGGTCACGCCACAAAATCAACAGTCAAGTAAATTTTAAAACAATCCATGTGCACGGAACATGAAAAAAAAATGACAATAACAAACCGTCAACCATCTCAAAAATCCATAAAACGAAATACAAATTCAAAGCAGATCAACACGGACCTCCTAGATAGAGGTAGGATCAGGTGCCATGGAGGAGTGAGCATCCTCTGCTGACCGGTCACACCCGCCGTGTGTTCTTTGTCGTAATCGGGAAAATAAAAACCGCAAAAGTCCGTAGACAATTAGGTAATTAATTATGGTCTAACAATTAGTATGAAAAACGTCAGCATGTTAGGAATTATTGTAATTGATAATAAATGTAATTTGCTAAATGACCTAATAAGTAACCAAATATAGACAAATTTCTTACGTGAGTGACGAATCATAAGGCATATCAAACAAAGATTTATGCTAATATTTTCATTTAGAAAACAGATTGTGTTGGTTCTGACCCGTGAAGATATGTGTAAATCTATTCTGATTCATAAAGGAAAACAAAATGAACATTAAAGTGTAGCTTAAAAGAAATATATGGACTACACATGCTTTTTAAAAGTTACGGTTGCTATTTGAAATATTGGATTGTTAGCATCGGCTATAAACTGAAAGCAATGCACCGGCTGCTAAATGAAAATTTTGAATTTTTTTTTTTTATAAATGGGTGGAAAGTCACGTAACGACTGGTTTTTTGTTGTTGTTTTTTTTTAAATGAACGCCCCCCCCCCCTTTGAATCTCTGGACAAGTCTTCTGTATATACATGTAGTAAGCATTTAACGACTTAATTAATTTACAGTGGGACGATCAGTGCCTATTTGGTCATGGGAAAGTAGATGTCAATAAAGTTGATTACAGGATAAAATCAACGCTTGGACATACGCGATCAAGATTAATTTTTTCAATCTTTTTGTTCCACTTGAAGGATAAGAAAACTTATGTGGCACTAGTATCAGTCTATCGTAGGATAATATGTATCGCTTCGTACATGAAATGATAATTCTGCACAATGTCTTTTTATTTGATTTTTACCCATCGTGAGGATGTTTTTATTTAATTATAAATACACAGGAAAACATGTAAATTGACCATTGAATAAAAGAGAAAAAGCACAGATTTTGGTGATTACTTTAATTTACTCAAATGGCTTTACAGATTGAGTAGAACAAGAGCTAGCAAAATTCTTTTTGTATGAAAAATCAATTAAGGTAAGGTTTGCGGTTACAGGGAGATAACTCACAGGTTTTCATTGTGACGTAGCACCAACTACTCTTTATTTCAGCTATGACGTCAAAATTTATTTGACGTCATAATTGGTGTAAGGTTTTTGTTATATCCCGGGGTATTGCTTTCGGCAGCTCCCTGCTACACAGTTGCGCATGCGCAATTGAACTACCGCTTTCACTTTAATTCAACACAAGTAATAGCTTTCCAAAAAGCTTGCCTGACTAAACATATTTATTTCATTGCAAGAACTTGGTTGTATGAATTTTAATCTGTCTTTGATTTGTAGTTCGTTCAGAAGTTCTCGCAGTTTTCCAATGCGCGTCTCTAAGGGTGGGGGGGGGGGGGGTTACTTTAAATGAATTTTACATATTATTTATTTTAAACCTAAAATATTTTGCGTACATGTAATTTTCTCTTAAAACTTTATTTGCCGCCAACAAAATAAAAATATAGCAATTAAAACTTAATTACGAACACAATACAGCTTAGCTTCCTATCATGGATTATTCCACTGTAGTGGCGCGTAAAATTATGGACTGCTCCTAAGATTTTGACGATATGGCGCGGAGTAGAATTAATCCTGTGCCTCCTTTGGGTGCATTCCATAATACCCGTATCTGTGGAGTCAATAGAACTCTTTTTGGCATTTGTTTAGTAACAACTTTTACTTGTTATATATTAATTTTACTTTAGTTTAGCAAGAATCAATCGATAACTATGCACTTATTATTTACATTGAGTAAAACACGGAAGTTACACCCCCTTTACAATGAATGCAATCCCTCAAAGCACAGTAAACGACCATGCCCGCTTCGTTTCTCTAATAAATATTAAGCTAACGTAACAATATACTTAGTAAATACTTTAATACAAACTGGCAATTTTGTTTAGAAATGATAACCGAACCGAATATAGTTTACATTCTACCGTGTAATATTATAATCATTAGGTACAACTTGTAAAAAATTGCGATGCCCCCCCCCCCCCCCATCACCGTTCAAATGTAGGATTGCACACATGTGCAGTGAACTGTGAACTTGCTCAATGCTGCTTTTTACATCCAATACAACAATTTTGTTTTTCTTTTAAACAAAAAAAAAAAATAATATCAACCGATGCATGTTAATGTGCCGGCCATTAAATGATTGCCTCGTTAGGTAATAACTTGTTGTGATGACACCCCCTCCCCTTCAACAGTTCAAACAGTGCTATCTATTTTTAAGCATGACAAGGTTAGCTTTTTTTAAAGGTATATGTGGCGTATTTTTAGTGAATAACAATAATGAGATCTGATTATTTGTTTCATTTCTTTACTTAAAGATAGGACTTTCACACAAATTACGCTTTATAAGTCAATCGCATAACAAAGATACAAGAAATCAAAAAAATATTTTTTATTTTTTACCGGCACGGTAAAAAATACAAAAGATTTGAATAACCCCGCCTTAAATGGGTCACGTGACATCCATCTCGGTCTATCAACAACAATGGCGACGACGAGAAGATAGGTATACCGATAAGTTTGACAGATCTGACAATGAAAGAAAAAAGAGACAGACTGACAAGGATAGGATCAAAGGAAAGATTGTCATCGGAGACCATGCAGATTGATGGAATAGGAATTAAAGCCGAATTAAACTTAAGTTTCCATCATGAAGTTGTAGGGGTTTTGCTATATAGTCAGGTTCGTGCTCCATGTGTTCCGTGTGTTTACTTTATAAGTTTTAAACCACAAGTGGATTTTCGTTGAGAGAATTTTTTAAATAAAGAATAAACACTCTCAGTACATGCATCCCTCAGGAAGAGGGGTATTTAATCCGTTTACCGTGTCGATGATACTAAAATCGTGTTTCATCTTTATTACACATAATTAACAATTTATATCGTTCTACATTGATGAATATCGGAATAATACTGCTTCGAGTATCATCTGATATAAGAATCATCTAATTTTAGACATGAAAAACGTGATTCTAATTTGTAAACAAACTGTTCTTCCATCGTGTTTACAATGCTAGGTTTTCCCGCACTCATGCGCAGTGGCGTTATAAATGGCGGATAACATTAATATTCATCAGACGTGTAGCAAAGTTTAGAGACAAATAACTAAAGAAAGAACATGTTTTATGGGCCTAGAGTTTGTGAAACGTCTAATTATAAGAAGCATGATGTATATTTTTACTCAAACTCGTGTCAAAAATTTTACTCCAAATACGCCACATATACCTTTAAAAGCTAACTGACAAAAGTCAGACAGCGGAATTTTACTTTTAGGGCAAAAGTGAATACACAATCTTTTAAAATTCTAGGTAAAAAGCTTCCAGAACAATATAATAATATGCGGGTGCACATTTAGTTTGCAGCCTTATTTTTATGGCTGTACATGTAGGTGACGAGACATGCATGTAGCGGTGTACATGCAATGTATGACTGCACACCTACTTAATACTTAAAGTTGTAATTTTGTTGACATAGCTCTCTGATTTTTATGGTTTGGTGGCAAACTACTTCCAATATATTTACTTTTCAATCTCACTAAGAGAGTTGGGAAGATATACGCGGACTCCGGACTGTGGCTGCAGACGATTCCCAATGACAGTCTTCCAATACATTGATGCGCAGTTTGACCTAGAAACTGACCGGTTTCATAACGTCTTCGAATATTTCTAACACGAACTGTCTAATTTCTTCCCAGAATTCCAATTTACGCAAGCGCAATTGAAGTTTCATTAGTCAGCCCGCGGGCTGACTAATTAAGTTAGGATGAAACTTCAATTGCGCTTGCGTAAATTGGAATTCTGGGAATGAATTAGACAGTTCGCGTTAGAGAAATTCGAAGAAGTTATGAAACTCGTCAGTTTCTAGGTCAAACTGCGCATCGGTGTTAATGGGAATCGTCTGCAGCCACAGTCCGGTTTCCGACTCTCTTAGTGAGATTGGAAAGTAAATATATTGGTAGTGCCAATATGTTTGCAAAGTTAAAACTTTTAAAAAGTATTAAGTGTGCAGTCATACATTGTTGTACACCGTTTCATGCTATTTCCTCACCTACATCATCATGTACATCCTTAAAAATAAAGATGCAAACTAAATGTGCCCCGCATATCTATTATTGTTCTGGAAATTATTTATCTTGTGTTTTAATAGATTGTGTATTCACTTTTGACCTAAAATTAAAATTCCGCTGGCTGACTTTCTTAGCTTTTTAAAAAGCTAAACTTGTCCTAACTAATAATAGTCAGCCCGAATTACACACGTGCACAGTGAACCTCTTTTTTGCTTTAAACACTTGCTCACTATTGCTTAATTGTTACAACCATTATAACGTTTTCGTTAATTGCGAATTTGAAGGTCGTCACATTATTAATATGCATTGATAAATCTTTTTTCAATGAAAAATGGTATTGCTAGCTTCCATTGTTGACTGCACTGTTTCGGATGTTGTAACTTTTAAACCTTAGATATGCCTGACGTCATGACGTCAGGCAATAACAGGTTAGACGCTCATGAATGGTTCTACGAGGTATGTACGAATTTTTTTATGATATTTTATTGTCTCTAATGGATTATATATACACAGATATTTCTTGTATCTAGAGAAATATCGTAATCTGAATAACTCTTATGCTTTTTGGTTTCATAGAAGTGTACAGTAACGTTAGATAAATAAAAGTTGTGCATGCAGTTTTACAGGTCCTAATCATGAAAGGAATTTGACTCAATCTGAGCAACAATAAAAAAGGGGGCATATATAGTACACCTTCTATTTTTTGTTACTCAGATTGTGTCAAATCCTTGTGCTAATCATGGACACAGAATAGTGAATTACTCTTTGAGCCTTTGTCCTTAGTTAAGACTTGTATAAAATGTATTGAAACTTATCAGTGGTCTAGCATACCCTAATATAACAATACATGGAACCTTATGCCATAACAGGGGCCTAATTACTTAATATAGCCTAATGGTCTAGCTCTTTTGAGTCACTGTCGACATCTATAGCTGAATTAAGCCAAATTTAAATGAATTTAGTAATGTAAATATTCACATGACCTTTACGTTATCCATTTATGTGGGTTGTACCATGTACCTATAAATGATCCTTACCTTATATATGTATAATTATGTACATGATCTATGTCACTGATGTCATGTCATGTCTTTATTGTCATTCATTATGCCCATGCATTTCTAAATAAAGTGAGATTAATTAGTGAAAATTAAGTTTTTGACTTGCCTATAGTAATTAAAAATCTGTGATAAAATCAATCTTCAAGGTAAAATCTTATAAGTTCAGTATATACTTCTGTAAGATTGGCATTTTTAAATTTGATGCTTTATAAGGTTTGATTCTCTTCAATGCTGATGACACAATTATTTAGTATATGCTGCATGTACAGTATTCTGCCATGTGCCCTTTTACTGCTGCCATTCTACATGTACGTGTATTTAAAGCATACTTTTCTTGTTTCAGAATCCAGTCAGCCAGCTGGGGTGATTCTTTATAAGCACCCTGGCCAACCCCTTCTGCACATAAGCACTCTCCAAATGTGACCTACACAATATCAGAGTGTCTTTCATTGACACAGTGGGAGTGCTGATTTATTAGAATGGTATGGCATTTTGTTCTGTACATGCACTTGCTAAATTCTTAAATTGGTGTTTTCAGATGCGATCAATAAATGAAGTGGAAGACATGATTCTTGTGCCAATAGTGATTGAAATATTTATATTTGTTTTTCAGGGGCCCTGTTTTGTCATCTATTTGGTGATAAAGTTAACTTTCTACACCTTATGCTAGGCAGACTAATATAATTAGGTAGGTAATTGACATGCAGACTTCACTAGAGCTCTCAGTATGTTATTGTAATTTTGTGTTTTAAAGAGATTCCTATTATTACATTTGGTCATTGACATTTTCTTTACATTATTTACATGTATCTTGATTCAAATTCTTAGGTTTTACATTAATATCTCCATTTGTGCCTCGTTTGTTTCAGTCAATGAAAAGCTCTCACTTGATCCATACGATGAAATAGCTACAACTACTGAGATCTCCGAGTATGATCACTCACATGCTCTCATTGCTCTGTAAGTTTCAAGTTATTACATCATGCAGTAGGTTCAACATGTATGTTCATGCATATTATAAATGTAAAATTTGTAATGTACTATATGACAGTAAAAGAAATTGATGTACTGTAATTCAAAGTTAACCTAATGGTAACATGTTTCTATTTTTCTAAGTGTTAAAAAAAGAACCTGTGCTGTTTGATAATACTACTAATTACATTGGGATACTATGAATCCTCTAGTTTTATTCATGGTGCTCCTATATTATACAGAGACTTACATCTGGTCATTCTAATTAGTTTCTGGTCAATGTAATCAGTTTCTCGGGTCACTGTTATCAATATTTGTTCACTGTAGTCAATTTTAGATTGACATAAAATATGTATATATATGTGTGTGTCTATTAAATATATCGGTATAATTATATATACCGGTATATACTAAAGTTCAGACATTTGCTCGTTACAGCTCAATAAGAAATTGAAATACCCACACGAGCCAGACCCTGTTCCCACATCCAGTGCTTTGATAGACCCACTTGTCTGATGATGAATGAGAAAAATGTGTCCTGTCTGTATTAAAACTTGCTTGATTTCATCAACTCTGATGGGTAACTAATTTTGAACTAGGCCATAGTTTAAAGAGATATAATTATCTTAGAGAGAGAGAGAGTAAAGATTTAAATAAATATTTTTGACATTTGTCACACCATTATGAAGAGTGTTTGAAAACTCAAGCAGAGATTTGCATGCAGTTTCAACAAAGTGAAGCATTTTTGTACGTATTACCTAAACATCTCAATTTTAGCATATGCATCTGCTCCATAGCAAATAATTTGATTAGAGTACTGTTGTAATGATATGGCGATACATCGTTCCTCTTGATCATGAGGGCCCATGATACGCCTATCTTATTTGAAGCAGTTTATAAAAAAGCGTAAACTGTTCCAAACCATTTTATATCGTATAAAATAAATATTTTAATTCATTGCTTATACCGGTAATTTAATTTTTTGCTATTAACTGTAGATAAAAATGGTCATTTGACCCTTAAAATGACATCAAATTGTACAAAATTCAAACGTAACGTCAGGCGGATTGGTACGTTTTTTTATGTTAGTCTTACTATGAGGTAGGCAACATTCTTTATACGATATAAAGTAATTTTTTTAGCCAATCAGTAAGCGCGTTACAACCAAAATTAAATTATTATCAAATGTGTATCATGAATTCATTTTCATTGACTTTCTAGAATATCTACATGGTATACCTTATATGAAGACATTAAAGTTGCGAATAATTTGTAAGTTTTGTTCTAAACAATTAAATCTTATTTCTTTGCATCGTGTTGATTTTTTAAATAGTTGACATATTTGCTTTAGACATCTTATTACTTTTAGAGGTAGGCAAAAATTACATAGATATCAGTTTGTCTAATAGTTGACAACTATATGATATCATGATGTATTGCACTAACATATCGTGATTCATATTGTATCATAAGGTTACTGGTGATAAATGCAAGCCTAATTTTGATAAAAATTTTGATCAATTATTATAATGCAAATTTATTACAACAATTGTGAACAGTAGATCATGAGTTCAAATCCGTCTGATGCTTTTGTTCATGTTTACTGAATTAAATTTTTGAAAATTAAATTTTTCATCCAAAATTCCACATTTTTTTGCCTATTTGAGATTATATACTGCTTATCCATCATGCTATCTATCATAATAAAGTAATTTTCTGCTGATTTGAGAGAGAGTTTTGAGGTGTAGTGAGCCACCTTAAGGAGGCTAGGTGGTCAAAAAATTACCCATGGGATCTACCTTAAATTTTATTATTATTTTAACTATTAACTATTGTTTGGCTTCTAAATTTAAGTATTTTCCTATGTGTTCATACAGAAATCTTCTTCTAAGTGAGATCAATACAGTCTACAAATAACTACGACCATGTAGCCCACTAAAAAAAAAAGAAATTTCAGTACTTGTAATACATTACAGAAATCTTCTGCACTTTCGTGTAGCCATATGCAAGATTTTAATATTACAATTAGCATCATTTCAACGATGGCTAACTTTTGCAGGTTGTTCGTAGATCTACTGCAGAAGACCTCCGAGGTGAATGAAATTTAGTTTTGTAAGAGTAGAGCATGGAGTCCTTTAGAAATCTTGAAGGAAGCTGACATTACTCCGCCTCATCTGCCTCAGGTAAGCTTTTACTGTAGCTCTATTTTGTGTGTTATTAAATATTTAAAAATATTAAGGTTATAATCTGTGTGGTTTAATTTTATGACGTCAAGTTGTTGTCTATGTAATTAACTAATATATATATATATATATATATATATATATATATATATATATATATATATATATATATATATATAGGATCTCTCATAATTAGTACTAGTATATGATTTTTATCCAACAACTTGTGTGTTTATTATCCCCGAGCCTTGGTGAGGGGATAGAATACACACAATGAGTTGGATAAAAATTATATACCATATTGCAAATCATGAGAGATTCTTTTATCACGTTTTACCACGTCTTTTGTTAAACTCCAATATTTTAGAACTATAAATGTCAAGACGTCAACTAATTTATGCATGAAAAAAAAGTTCCAAGTTTAACAAATGTCAAACATTTCATTTTCAAACATACCAATTTATGAAAAAAAATTATTAAACAGCATTGAATGCTTCACATTTAAAACTCTACACTTTTCAACTGTTATATTTTGATACTTTTTCATTCTTCGTCAAGCATCAGACTTAAACCTACAGTATGTTTGATTATGATGACATGTTGGGTAAGAATACACAGTGTAATACAAACAAGTATTCCTTTTAAAGGAATGATCGGCATGTAAGATCAGCTCTGATAATGTTATGCGAAAGCATTACGGTACATGCAATAAACATGATAAATAAGACATATCGCACCGTTTCGTTAATTTCCGAAATAGCAAGGCATGGATAAACTTTACTTTTAATAGGCGAATTGTACTTCCGATTACCAGGGTAATATTCTTACACATGTAAAGAAAAACGTGATTTGAAATGTATACACATGTAACTGTATAAATGTTTTACTCTCAAGGCAAACACATTAGAATAACATTTTTAGTAATCTACATGTAATTAAAGATTTATATGAAGCTGCCATTGCATAGTAAATAAAGGAGTGCCATGCGCAATGCTTGTGCAAATAGTAAAATTTGCCAGATGCTTCATATGGACACAACTGTGATCAGCCGAAGCCGATTACAAAAATTTACTACACGAGTGATATCAACTGCATATTGAGCTAAACATATGATAAAACATTGTTAACGTTGTCAGTGTATGTTAAAAAAGAAAAAGAATAGGCTTTAGTGCATTTTTATTTTATGTGAAAGATTTTCAATTTCAAAATTTTTGTTGTGATTTTAGGACCTTCTCCAGAGAAGATGAAAATGAAAGAGAATTAACAGTTAGTTCTGACAAGGAATCGAACACTGAAGCATAATCTCCAGTCGGTTCCCCATATCGTGGGATGTGCTGCATAAATAGCCAAAAATCCATTAAGCTAATACTTCACATCATGTATATAAGTGGGCATCGGAATGAGGCAGCAATGGAGTTGTGCACTGGCTAAACCATCCTCTACAAGTCATGTTCATCTATGGTTGATTTCCTCTGTACTACCATCCTTCTTAATGTGAAACTGGAATTCACTGTTTAATTTAATTCCCTTTCACAGTTTGTGTTAAACATATCTTCCTACATCATGCTATATACCTCAAGTCATTGCTTATTATCTTCGTACGAGGCCAACTCAGCATACATATGGCTATTTTCAATTGAAAGTCATTTACGCTTTTTGTATTCTAATGCACATTTCAAAGTTTAAATTAAATCTTAAATGATGACAGACATGCTTTTTGTTTTAATATTTTAAACATAGGTAATCAAAGATTACAAAGCTCACTAAGACAAGGTATTACCAACATGACCAATGTGATAACATTATATGCAAATTATAGCTAATGATCTATATCATGATATGATACAAGTAAAGCTAATGTCCTAATATCTTATACAATATGATATAATTAATATGACTATCTTTGTTCAAATCATGTAAAAATGACAATAGATATCACAATATGATAAAAAATTATAC
The DNA here is from genome assembly GCA_020458035.1 of Magallana ariakensis. Classification (NCBI taxonomy): domain Eukaryota; kingdom Metazoa; phylum Mollusca; class Bivalvia; order Ostreida; family Ostreidae; genus Magallana; species Magallana ariakensis. Next base: position 553,529 of record CM035812.1, read on the forward strand.
AATACAATATTGTATCAGATTAATAATATGACATTGTATCATATGATAGAGAATATTGTTATTTGGGGGGTTCCAAGGCATATTTTTGGCAATGTTATAATGTAATTTAAAGAAATTTGAACTTTTGAGGGGGAATCTGGACCCCCTGACCCCTCAGTATCAAATGATATGATACAATGTTATATAATTTGATGCAATTGTGTATCATATAATAATGTAAGATTTTATACAATGATGTACACTGAATGTATTTTGTATTGTTTTTGTATCATGTTGCATCATGTAACAGGACATAGTATGTATAATATGATTTGTATCATATCATGAAGCAAGATTGACTCAATTTAAAGTGGAGCTCTTGTTAAAACATAATGAGTATTTATTTATTATTTAAATATCTTTCTCTTTAATTCTGAGCATCTAGCTGGACAGTCTAATTAAAATTAGATGTTAGATCTGCTCACTTACTAGCTACACTAGCTTGTGTAGCGAGTAAGCGAGCGGATCTAACATCTAATTTTAATTAGATTGCTAGTTGGAAAAATTAGTGCATGGTTAGGACTAGCAGGGAGACCTCTACCAAAATTGTGATTATGTTCCCAGGGCTAGGGGCTCTTATTTAGGGTAGACCCTTTTGGTCATATAGTTTAACTCTTTAAAAATCTTTTTTCTATTACATGTATAAGACACTGGCAGGCATACAAGTACATGTACATGCCTGTGTTGATAAACATAGAGGATTCATCTAGAATTTTGAAAATTCATGACCACCGAGTCAGGGTTACTGGTGTTGTTTGGGGTGTGGGGGAGCCTAGACTTGTCACACATAAAACATTAACACCTAACAAAGGGCAATTTTAGTACTGGTTAGGATGAGCATTGAGGCATACAACACAATTTTTTAACTTCATGACTCTTTGGTCACAATTCTTGTAGGTATTTTTTTCTGGTGGAGAGGAAGGAGGGGTGCCTTTCCTAAGTTTGATTTCCTGACCCCCCCCCTCCCCTCTAAATACGTGCATACCAATTGTATCACAACTATTAATTCTCTAATCATTAAATTAATGGAATTTGATTCAAATATTTTTAAAATTTGAAAATGCAAACCAATTTTTTTGTTTGATCCAGACTGTTCTTCAAGACTGTTTGTATATATTTACATTTATATGTTTTTATAACATGTACATTTTGAATCATTTATATGATTTGAGATCGATTGAATTGATCCATCATATCACTATTAATTTTGATTCAAGCAAGATATTTTCCTCTATTAAAGTTTATAATGCATGAAATCAATTATTAAATAATCATTATTTAATTATCAAAATGTCATTGATTAATCTTCAACAGGGTTGAATTTTTGCTCAGGTAACAGTTTAATGAGGCTTTGGGCATCGTTTAAAATATATACAAGTATTCTAAAATCTAATTATTTTGCACTTCAGACCTACTTGACAAATGCAATATTGTAACATGTAAATAATTGTTTAAAACTATACCAGAAATTTGCACATGCATTGCAATATACCTAATTAATACATTCATTTTCCCAAACATTTTATGTATCTGACCATTGTCTTTTAATTAGTTATTACAATACATTTATATGCGAGTTTTATTTAAATATCCTTCCCCATATATGTTGATGTATTACTTCATATATGTAAAGGGGTACGTTTATAAAAGCATAATGCACATACAAATACACATTTTAGACTGGTTAACATGAAGTTTGAGACTTTTATCACCAACATATCCCCTAGTTACTAGTATTCAAAAGTATATACTGTCAATCAATGCAATGTTGCATGTTTGGAAATAAATTAAATCAATAACTTACTAAATTACTTTACAATAATTAAATCAATTCCCTGTAAAATTACAATATTAATTAAAATTTACATGCAAAAGTTATTGTGTGATTATAGGGGAAAGGGGAGTGGGAGATTGACCCACCATAGGCATAGGTTGAGAGGATCGGGATGCATGTTGAAAGAGTACACTACGACATTTAAATATTTAACGACGGGTCGGGGGGGGGGGGTGTATTACATCTTATTCTACGCACACAGGTATAAATATATGGTATATAACAATACATAAACACTTTCTTCACTTTGTGACATTGCAGTTAAACATTTTAAAATAAAATATTATTTATCTTACATGTCCGTGTGCAAAAACAGGATAAGACGTATGTGCTTTACTTAAACCACGCCATTATTCAAAGATCGTCAGCGCTTATTAAGACACGTCCTCCACAAACTCGTAACAAAGAAATGTTTGCAGGCTTCAGCTAGGATCGGGGGCGGGGAGGGGGGGGTCCGTAGGTGGGGCCTCCCCTCCCCCCCTCGAAGTATGTAAAAATTACAGGGAAAATTATATAAGAAAACCAGCTTTTAGGATTTTGAAGATTGGCGCATTGTTTTGCATGGAGTTTTGATTCAGTGCCCCCCCCCCACCCACCCACTACACTTTCAGAAACGATTCTAAGTGGCTGTTCAGGATGATCCGGATCGACAGTTGTATATCCTAGAGTACCGTCCCTGGATATATTTGATTTAGAGTACTATCATGTCATTTGGAAATAATTGTTGTAAATTATTTGTACATGACAATGTCATAACTTGGTGTTAAAAGGGAGATAACTCAAGCTATCAACCTCTTAAATTAGGCACAACTAACCTCTCTCTCTCTCCAGTTACTCGCTCATCATCTAGATGCCTACCAAATTTGAAGTGAAATGAAATTAAAATTAATAAAAAAAAAATCAACAAGTCCCGCGGCATTAGGAAAAGAAATATTGACGCCTTGATATTTTATCGAATAGTTTCTATTATATATAGCATTTTCATTAATAACCTGTGATAAAAGGAAATGAAATTCCAAGGAGAATAACTCTTTTTTTCAGAAATAAAATGGATCTCTAGAAATATGAATTAATACAGTTGCAGATGAGCCAAGTAAGATCGCAGCAATGTTAAGGCGTCCCGGAGCTAAAATACGGCCTGAAAACGGTATGATTTGATTCATCGCAAAAATAATTTGACCGGGAGTATTTCTTAAAATCTTTATTGACAACAATGTTAAACATTATATTTGATGCATTTTTGTGACGTCATATATATATATATATATATATATATATATATATATATATATATATATATATATATATATATATATATATATATTCTTTTACCTTAAACGAAGCTTTAAAACTGTCGATTATTTGATACTGGTTATTATTATGAATAAATTCTGTACGCCTAGCATTAACGGTAGTATCTATGTAAAAGAAACATGCAGTTTTATTACTGTTTGATATAATTCATTTTTAACGTTACGATACATTCCATAAGACAAGGTACACGGTGTAGTACCTAAACGGCTGCTATCGGTAAAAAACGGCCTTCGATGTTTCTATTCGAAAATTGAACGGTTGCTAGTTGACATAGTTTTCATGGGTCACGCCACAAAATCAACAGTAAAGTAAATTTTAAAACAATCCATGTGCAAGGAACATGAAAAAAATGACAATAACAAACCGTCAACCATCTCAAAAATCCATAAAACGAAATACAAATTCAAAGCAGATCAACACGGACCTCCCAGATAGAGGTAGGATCAGGTGCCATGGAGGAGTGAGCATCCTCTGCTGACCGGTCACACCCGCCGTGTGTTCTTTGTCGTAATCGGGAAAATAAAAACCGCAAAGGTCCGTAGACAATTAGGTAATTAATTATGATCTAACAATTAGTATGAAAAAGTCAGCATGAAAGGAATTATTGTAATTGATAATAAATGTAAATTGCTAAATGACCTAATAAGTAACCAAATATAGACAAATTTCTTACGTGGGTGACGAATCATTAGGCACATCAAACAAAGATTTATGCTAATATTTTCATTAGAAAACAGATTGTGTTGGTTCTGACCCGTGAAGATATGTGTAAATCTATTCTGATTCATAAAGGAAAACAAAATGAACATTAAAGTGTAGCTTAAAAGAAATATATGGAATACACATGCTTTTTAAAAGTTACGGTTGCTATTTGAAATAGTGGATTGTTAGCATCGGCTATAAACTGAAAGCAATGCACCGGCTGCTAAATGAAAATTTTGAATTTTTTTTTTAATAAATGGGTGGAAAGTCACGTAACGACTGTTTTTTTGTTGTTGTTTTTTTTAAATGAACCCCCCCCCCCTTTGAATCTCTGGACAAGTCTTCTGTATATACATGTAGTAAGCACTTAACGACTTAATTAATTTACAGTGGGGAGATCAGTGCTGTTTTTTGTAAAGCTAAGGACTTTCCATAACCAGAAGGTAAAATAAATATACAGCTGCCTGGCTTCCAGAGATTTTTTCAGGCTAACACTTTGTAGCGGTTTTACTTAATCGAAAGATGTTTCTCTTTCTTTGTTTATAACTATTAAAGCCGTTTTACTTTTAAAATAAATCTATTGACTCTCCGAAAGATTTTTTCGGCATTCCATCGCAAGCGTGTGAAGATAACTTGTGGGCCTAAAAATAAATTTTTCTCGTCACTGCTATTTCCTAAAAGCTGGCGAACCAGTCTATGCCGTATCTATAATGCTAAACCAATATACAACAAAATCACAAGATACATTTATCGCTTCCATTCATTTTGGAGACCGTGCCCGACAACAAATAAATTTACATGTTAATTTTTATTTTTATCGGGCACGGTCTCCAAATAAACTGTCAATAAAGTTGATTACAGGATAAAATCAACGCTTGGACATACGCGATCCAGATTAATTTTTTCAATCTTTTTGTTCCACTTGAAGGATAAGAAAACTTATGTGGCACTAGTATCAGTCTATCGTAGGATAATATGTATCTCTTCGTACATGAAATGATAATTCTGCACAATGTCCTTTTACTTGATTTTTACCTATCGTGAGGATGTTTTTATTTAATTATAAATACACAGGAAAACATGTAAATTGACCATTGAATAAAAGAGAAAAAGCACAGATTTTGGTGATTACTTTAATTTACTCAAATGGGTTTACAGATTGAGTAGAACAAGAGCTAGCAAATTTCTTTTTGTATGAAAAATCAATTAAGGTAAGGTTTGCGGTTACAGGGAGATAACTCACAGGTTTTCATTGTGACGTAGCACCAACTACTCTTTATTTCAGCTATGACGTCAAAATTTATATGTAATTATAATTATGTAATTTTAATTGGTGTAAGGTTTTTGTTATATCCCGGGGTATTGTAGTTTCATTTCTGAAAACCCATGGATTGATTGTATACATTCTATTTTTAATAAGTGTGGTTTTTCAAACATTTGGAATGAACAATGTACTGTAAATGTTAATTGGATTACAAATGCTGTCAAGCAAAGGCTTAAAGACCAGTTTGTGCAGAAATGGTCGGCTGATATTGCAAATTCTTCAAAAGGTCATATATATAGAACTTTCAAATTTATTTTTGGATATGAAAAATATTTGAGTATTCTGCCATCAAAACTTCGAAAAATTCTTGTTAAATTCCGTACGTCGAATCACCGACTTCCTGTAGAAACTGGTAGATGGTTAGGCATTCCTCTTAATGAAAGATGTTGCACATTATGTAATAAAAATCAAATAGCCGATGAAATGCACTTTATATTAGAATGTAATGCTCTTTCATGTATTAGACAAAAATACTTGGAACCTAGATTTTGTGTAAGACCAAACACTTTTAAATTTTGTGAATTATTGTCTACTTTAAAACTTAAAAAACTCAAAAAACTCTGTTTATTTATAAATGAAATTTTTGAATCAGTCTGTCCTCCTTGAACATTTGTACTTTTTTCTCATATTTTTTTTTTCTCTCTAATTTGTACTGTCCATGTACCTCTGACTCTATACATACATTTGTAAATATTTATATATATATATATGTGTACCTCATGTACCGTCATGTTGACGGTTTGAGTGAAAATAAATTGAATTGAATTGAATTGAATTGAAAAGTAACAGAACACAAGCATTTTATCAATTTCCACAAAATCGAAGTCCGCATCATATAGTTTTGAATAGTGTTTTAGAAACACCAGGTTACACATATACTAAGATACGTTTTTCCTGAAATCGGTGGACTTGGAAAGGTTTCAAATAAGATGTTTTCATTTATAAAATAGTAGTCCAAAATTATGACTTTTGTTGCATTTTATTCTATTTTAAATAGTTCATCAGAAATTTAAAAAAATAAACCATGATATAAATAGTGACATTATTTTCGAACGTTTTAAGCAAAAATAACCCTTATAATAGTCACATATAAAATGTATATATTTTCAAGAAATTACTTGATTTCATCAACATGAAAATTTGAAATCATGAACTTTGACCTTTTGTAGTTCATATAAAACGTGTCCGGCAAAATCATTTGAATTTCATGAGAAAAAGGACTTTAGTATGATGAACAAAATGGTATGTAACTTTGGTACAATTTCTAAAAACTGCAAGCCGCAAACCTTACTCACATTAAAAAACTAAGATCCCTTTTTTTAATCCCGCATGATTCTTAATGTTTTTAAAGATCAATTATCTGTAAATATCAAAATTCAGTGGCCACGCAAAGTCAGCGATTTTCTTCATATTTTATATTTTGATATTTTGATGAATAAAGATGCGAGGCCACCTTAAAAGGTTGTTATGGGGACGGGTTGCCATGGTAACAAAAGCAAAAGATTGAAAAATGGCCATTTCAAGCTGTTTTGAACACAAATTGAAAGAGATTGCTGCAATTTCAGCTATACAGAATAAAATCATCGCATACAAAATATTGTGAATTTTTCAATTATTGAAAATTATTCATGGGCAAATGAATAGTTTAAAAGTGTTACCATGGTTACTAAACAGCATTTAGATACATTTTTTCCATTTTATTCGAACTTAAATAGCTTTAAATGGAAAAAATTATACTTTTTAGTTTGGCAACAAAGATAATGAAAATTTAAATCCGTTACACTGAATGTAAATATAAACATTTTATAAACTAACTTTTTGCCGAACGATTTTATTTCCATAAAAAGTAAAATTACTAAACGATGAAAAGATTGACCAAGGTACTCATTGACAAAGACAGTAAATACATACATGCAATTAGTATGGTACATGTAAGTTTTAATAGAATAGAAATCTATTAATGCATAACTTGAATTATAGATCATATATTCAATAAAATATAGAAACACTGAACATACATGTAATTGATTAATTCAATGCATAAGCCATAACGGGGATGTAACTTCATTAAAATTAGGAACTACACATTTCCAATAGAAGCCGGTGTTGTGGTCTAATAGTAGTCGTAACACAAGTTCTTTGAAGTAAAATCTTTATAATTCCTTAATAAACGATTAAAATGGGAAACTCTAACCAACAAACTATACAGAGTACTAATATCAAGTAATCTGTCGCTTCAATTTCTTAGTGTCTTTAAATATGGCGCAATCAAGTTCAAAAGACTAGCTAGTTTGCTTGGACATGTACCCAAATCAACGACATTCATGCGCGGATCCAACAAATTTTTCCAGGGGGGGGGTGTCCGAAGGATAATTGTGTTTGCCGGGGGGGGGGGGGGGGGGTCCGAGGCATATTTGCGATAATTGACCCCCCGACCCCCCCTCTAGATCCGCGCATGACATTTATTTGTTAAGTTTAATGTAAAGTCTTTATTTTGTAGACTAATATCTTATTGTTAAAATGTGTGTTTTGTTCCGTAAGGGCTGTCAACTACACTACTTAGCTAAACTATTTGAGTAAATGAGCATTTTGTTCAATGTGCGAAGTAAAATACTTACTACTTCGGCCATGTTTTTTCAGCTAGTATAATTTTCGAATAGAAACAATGACCGCGTTATTTTTACCAATAGCAGCCGTTTATGTACTACACCGTGAGATAAGAACTATCGACAGGATTGCAGATCGTGACGTCAAAGTTAATTATGACGTCATATCGTATGAAGGTCAGACAAGTGACTATCTACACATCACTTTGGGAAGCCTTAACATACCCGCGATGTATTACTATGATGATTGGGGAGCTTCAGATAAAAGTTTTGAATGTTTCAATAAGATTTGAGGTCAATATACGTGTTTATGATTTATTTGCAGACAGCAAAAATACAAAAGTCAAAGAAATTTTACTCTAGATTTTGGACTTCTGGGACATCAGGACTTTAGGCGTTTACACAAAATTGGACCGATGAAAATTGTTCGGTAGTTCCGCCTCCTGTTTTAATTTGTCGATTGTACATATATAAAATTGCAAATCGTTTGCATGGTTCATAAATTATTCCAAAACGGAAATCGTCTTTGTTTTGACCAATGGTTTGGAATGCTAAATCTAATATTTTCACAAATTTGTGTTAAAGTTTATTGAGTAAAATAAAAACGGATTTCTTCGACTGGTTCAGATACTAGGAGAGTAGTTTTGCTGCAGAAATATTTAATAGTAATGTGCTAGTTTTGAAAGTTGATTTTAGAGGTGTTGAAATTGAATGAAAAATGCAAGGAGAAATGAAGAATTTTAAGCACCATGTACATTTTATAATGTTGGATTTATGCACCATGTGCGATAGTGACACAATGTGTTTTTATAAAGCACCATGTGCAAAAAAAAAATCAAAAAAATCAAACAGTACTGTTGATCGTTTCGTGTGGTTTTGAACTTGAATTGATTAAAAAAATAATATATATACATATATACATGAACTTTTGCACATAATACAGGAATCAATAAATCAAATTATAATCTTAAAAAAGCCATGCATTGAGCTCATTTTCGTTGGTAAAAAATTTATCGCGAATAGTCGCGAAACTTTTTCAATATAAAGCGAAAATTTCGCGAAAATGATAGAAAAACTTGTGTAGATTGAAACTTTTTCAAATTCTCATATGGAGAAATAAGTCCGATTTGTCTAATTTGCATACGGCCGCCATCTTGAAATTGAGGCTGTAACTATTTCAAAGTAATGTATAACGAACATTTAAAATTTCTCAAATAACTCGGAAACGCTTACGTCGGAACTTTTTGCCATGGTATGAATTTCACCTACACACCGGTAGAAAAAAAATGACGCTATTCGATTAAAAATTGATTTATTTTTTATTGTGCCGTTTGAATATGAAAATTTGAAGCGAGAAATGAACTATTTACATAGTAAAATAGTGAATTAAGTTGATAATTTCCAATTTCGACACAGAAGTTCGAATGTTTTAAATTTTTTTTTTTTTTTTTCCATTTATTTCACATTACAGAACAACCCATTAACAATATCCAACTATCTCGGGCCAAGATAGTTAGTGATAAAGTAATATGATATGTATTATAACAATTACAGCATATCTGCAAATTTCACAATATTAATTCTAAACATTTGTATTTTTGAAATATTTACAAGTACATCAATATTGTATCTTATATTGTTTTTCAAATATAAAACCAATGCATTATATGTCTCTGTTTTGTTTTGAAATCTACAACACATTTTATATTTAAATATCTTGTAGGCTATGAAAGACACAATAGTATTCAAAAATCGTATTTTTGCGTTTCGTTCAAAGTAAAAACCCAACATAACATGTTTCCACTGTATATCAAATCCTATAACTAGGCTTAAAGTTGACCATATCATCTTAACATGTTCACACTCAAAAATCAAATGTTTTACATCTTCAATTTCGCTACACATATTACAAGAAGCAGAAGACCTATATTTGCATTTAAAAAGAAAGCTGTTACAGCACACTGTATTATTCAGCAATTTGTAATTAAATTCACATATTCGTTTGTCAAATATATCTTTTACTTTGTTTTTGTATATGTCATTCCAATATTCTTTTTCCACTGAAAACAGTCTTTTAAACAATGCCTGATGACAGGGAGGCTTAAATTTTTTGTACAACAAATTTTCGTAGAAAAATTTACATTTTTTGTCTTCGATACAATGTAAACCATTAATAAAAATAAAATCACCAGTGGATACTTTTTGTATATATTGACAACATTTCATATTAAATCTTAGTGATTTTTTATATATTGCATTTCTAACTATTCTATATTCACACATCCAGTTAGCTTTTTGCTTTAGAGTAGATGACAATTCTTGAAGTGTTTTGAATTGGCCATCAGCATTAAAAAGATCCTTTACATACAATATGCCGCTTTGAATCCAACTTTTATGACAAATTGTTTTATTATAAAATTGAAACAAATTATTGTTCCAAATTGGTTGTTTAGCAAAATTTATATAAGATAATTTAGTAATGTCAATGTTTTTTTTACAATCGTTGAAACTACAAAACACTTCTTTATAAAAAAATTGGGAGTTTAGAAATGATCTTAAAATTAGAGATATTAGTCTCCGATACGTTTAATACATAATTGATATCTACATTTAAAACTCTCAAATAACTATCAACTATTCTGTTAATTATGCATGTATTGTCCATCAAGATTCTACACCATACAGCTTTTAAAGCCTTAAACTTCGATTCAATATCAACAACTCCTATACCGCCATCTTCTTGTCTTCCAATCACAGTATCTCTTTTTATTCTATCTCTTTTATTCCAAATGAAATTAAATATGCTATTTTTCAGTCGTTTAATATATTCAGGGTCAGGCTTAGGTAATATAGAACCCACATAAATTATTTTAGATATAGCTAGTGAATTAACAATGCATGCTTTTCCAAATATAGTTAATTTTCTTTTTTTCCAGGACTCGAAGAGTTTTTCCATATTTTGAAAAGAGTGTAACCAATTAAGTTCATAGCATTGATTTTTATTATGTCCAATGTAAATACCCAAACATCTAACAACATCATTGGTTACATCGATGCCGCTTATATTATTATATCTGTCTTTCAGACTACCAAGTAGTATACATTGTGTTTTGTTTATATTTACTTTTGATCCAGCGTGTTTACAGAACTCTTCAACAGTCTTTATTGCAACATGTAAAGAAGAAATATTTTTCAAGGTTAAAGTGACATCGTCCGCATGTTGAATAGTTTTTATATCGTCTGTCATGTTTAATATATTTATTCCTTGAATTTCCGAATTGTGTTTTAATTTATAAGCCAATATTTCCGCAACAAACAGATATAAAAGTGCTGAGATAGGACACCCTTGTCTTATACCTCTATTCATTTTGCAAGTTTTAGAAATCCATCCATTGTTTTTAACTCTGAAAATTGGTTTTGTGTAAAGAATTTTGACCCATGAAATAAAATTTTCACCAAAATTGAATTGTTTTAAAACTTGAAGAAGAAAATTCCACTCGACTGAATCGAATGCTTTTTCAAAATCTAAAAATAGTAATAAACCGTCATTATCGTTTTCCATGCAGTATTCATAGATGTCTAAAATTAATCTTGCATTTATGCCAATAAAGCGCCCTTTTATATACGCTGATTGTTCCTTGCTAATTAGTTTATCAATAACTGTTTGTAATTTTTTGGCAAGAACAAAAGCTAAAATTTTATAGTCGGTATCAATCTGATTAAAATCAGCCGTTCTGATACGCTACCTCTCTCGAACATCTGAAACAACCCGCTTAGAGGTCACGTCCGAACGACCCGACAATCTAAATATTTAAATACAAGGTCGTGACCTTTTTGACCAATGAGAATCCCCGTCTCTTAAAGACTATCGGGTGAAGTAACAGCAAGGTAAATATAACCGCACAGATTTATGGGAAATTATCTGCTGGCAGAGTTTTGCTAGCCACAATTTGATTGGCTTATCGAAAGGTCTTTCGGACGTGACCTCTAAGCGGGTTGTTTCAGATGTTCGAGAGCGGTAGCGTATCAGAACAGCTGATTTTAATCAGATTGTAGTCGGTATTTGTTAAACTTAGTGGTCTGTAATTTTTAAGATTATTTTTTCCCCTTTCTTAAATAAAAGAGTGATCAGAGCTAACCGCTGTGAAAAGGGTAGTTCCTGTTTATCGAAAATACTTAATAAAACTTCATAAAAGAGTGGCCCAATTGTTTTCCAAAAGCATTTATAAAATTCAGCCGGTATACCGTCCAAACCCGGGGATTTGTTATTTTTCAAATTATTTACTGCATCTGCGCATTCATCAATTGTAGGTAATGAGTCGCAATATTCTTTTTCACTATTGTTAAGTTTTGGACATTCAACGTCATTCAAATAAGCATTTATATCAACATTTTTAATAGATTTACTTGTATATAAGTTTTCATAAAAGTGACACATTTCCTCTATAATTTCGCTATTACTTGCTACAGTTTTGTTATCGGTTTTTAATTCTAATATTGTATTGTGTGCTTGATGTTTCTTTTCCAAACCTTAAAAAAAAATTTGTATTTCGTTCACCTTCGTTAATCCATTTCGCTTTAGATCTAATCTGCGCTCCTTTAGCTATTTCATTGTACATATAATCTAATTCCTTTTCAAGTTTTCTTTTTTCATTCATATCAATATCTCCGCTCGGTAAGTTTTCTATATCATCTATCCTTTCCTCAATCAATTTTAATCTATGTTTTACATTGTTCTTGGATTGTCTTGCGTAGTTATGGGAATAATCACGGACTTTAATTTTAAAAGTTTCCCATTTTGAAATTGGATCTAATGAGTCATTTATATTTTTGAATAATTCTAAGATTCCGCGTTTATAGTCTTCGTTCTCTAGATGCGAGATATTTAATTTCCAGTATCCTTTACCTCTCTCTAAATTACTAAAATTTAAATTACATTTTATTAACCTGTGGTCACTTAACCGTGTGTTTTTATTATGAGTACCTGGTAATTTTCTAACAACAATATTTTTTACATAATCGATTGAGTCATTGCGCACAAAAATGTAATCTATTCTACTTTTTGGGGAATTTTCTGCATCACACCATGTATAACCATTTTTTGTTGGATTTTTATTCAACCACACATCGACTAAATCCAGCTTATTTAGTAGTTTACTTAACTTTTTGTAGGATTTGTCATTTTCTTTTTTTAAATTGCAATTGAAGTCACCGCCAATAATTAGTTTACTATCTTGGGGAGTATAGGAAGAAATAAATGTATTTAGCGAGTTAAAAAATATTATTCTATCGCTTTCTTTATTAGGAGCATATAAGTTAACAATCGTAAGTAATGTTTCATCTGTTTTAGCATTTACCAGAAGTTTCCTTCCAGTAGTATTGATTTTAGAAAGTTGTCGGAGGGAAATTTTCAAACAGAAGAGGATAATAAAAGTAAAACATCCATGTGTTCTGTCTATGAAAACAAAAGCTAGTTAAAACACCCTTTGTTTGCGCCTGAAATGTCGCTTAAATCATATATATATTATAAAGGTTTGCAGGTTTGTGCCCCTTTACCTACAAGCAACACCCCCCAAAAAGACAATTTAAAAAATTCGAACTTCTGTGTTGAAATTGGCAATTATCAACTTAATTCACTATTTTACTATGTAAATGGTTCATTTCTTGCTTCAAATTTTCATATTCAAATGGCACAATAAAGAATAAATCAATTTTTAATCGAATAGCGTCATTTTTTTTCTACCGGTGTGTAGGTGAAATTCATACCATGGCAAAAAGTTCCGACGTAAGCGTTTCCGAGTTATTTGAGAAATTTTAAATGTTCATTATACATTACTTTGAAATAGTTACAGCCTCAATTTCAAGATGGCGGCCGTATGCAAATTAGACAAATCGGACTTATTTCTCCATATGATTATGACATCACAGAATATTACAAAACTCGAAAGTACTAATTAATTCATTTATTAGCAAAATTAATTTATACTATTCTTTTAATTAAAAACAACAAATGCTATTACTTACAATTTCGATGTCTGTTATATCGTACACACTGAAAAATAAGCGAGAGGTCGTTCTCGCTGTACTACAAAATATGACGTCATATGCTTCAAAATAACGCATTAAGTTTGGTCATTGAAGGCTATCATGCGGTTTTTTAGCGATGAAAAATAAATTTCATAGATTTACGGAAAATTATAAATGAATATTTTGTTTAACATTATTATTAGTAGAATGCTACCTATATAGTCTTATTTTCAATTTGTTATAATTATGCATCGTATTAAGAGGCAACCTCGGTTTTGTATAAAATATCGTATATCTTATAGCTGGGTGCCTAAATAAATCACTTTATTGCAAGGGCATACACTTATCTGATCATGACAAACTTTTACATGTAAATTTGAAATATGCTATGTAATTTAAAAACATCTAATTTAAGATCCTTGTCAAATCTCACAAATTAATTATTTTTTAATGAAATTAACACGGTGACCTTTAAAATTATTCAACATATGCTTTATAAATTTTGTTTTTTTTCTAACAAATAATATCATCTTTCAAAGTTCACAACATTTTTTAAAATCTACTATATAACATCAAGTTATTTTATAATTCAGTTGTGAATTTTGACATGATTATGCCCTTGCAATATTGACATTTTTAAATGACCTCAAAACCACAAATAAATCTGCTTGTACCATGCGACTGCCATATCACGTGACCACTATGAACATAAAATATTGTACTATTATATATATATTTCAGAAATATATTGCATTTGAGCAACTGTTATTGATTTTAAAAAGGACATGAACTAAAGTATACGTGTTTTCATCACAAAAATTCGCCGATATTTTTATTGGCTGCCTTAACTGTACTGCGAAGGTATATGTGTAATTCTTGCGGCTGCGCTCGCCACAACGGTTAGTACCGTAAAACATATTACAGCGCTCATGAGAAGCGTGATCTATTAAGTGAATTTACTTTTAGATCCCCCTTGTTGTTTGATATTCTCGTGATTTAAAATTTAAAATATATAATAACGCTGTGACAGACCGACAGCAATCTGCTACCGTATGGTTTCAGGAGTTACCGCCCTTTGCTGATATAAGACAGCTAGGTCTACATAACTAACATTCAAAGATACATCTGTACTCAACGCAGAGGAAGAGAGATAGAGAAGCCGTGCAAGCAAGTTGGACGAGGCGGCGCATAGACAATTCGTACCTTGTACCTAGTGTCACCAGGATCACTACAATCTATCGTTTTTAGACACATATATACGAGTGTTGGTTTTGTATTGGGGGTACCATGTTATATTATACTCTAATGTCTGTAGGCCTATGTAGTATAGTATGTAAAGCAAAACACAAATGTATCAATTGCAAGAAGTGAGAATATAGTGTTTTGTTATTGATTAAATAAATTAAGTGCACGTGTACCAGGTACCTTATATTTACATTCTACTGTGTTTTTCCATTAAATTCTGTGATCTTTAAAGACCGGGGTTGACCTAGTTGAATATCCACACGGACGGCAATTAAGCATATAAGGAAGCAGGCCACACCTCCAAACTGATAAGACTGCAGCGTGAATCTATTTATAGATAGCTGCATACCAGAAGCACGTGCTGATCAGAGAACTACATAATCTTTAGGGTCATTTAATAATGAAACGGTGTGCATAATTCCTTTCCCTGATTTTTATTCTTTAAGTAATAAGCACCTAAAAATGCATGTACGGTACTTCTAAATTGATCAATGCCAAAACAAACATCCCTTTTGTCTTTGTTTTTATATATAGAGCATTGTTAAAACTTCTAACATAGTAAGCATCATTTTTCACATACATGTAATTATTTAGAAAAATACTGTAAATTAAAAAAAACCCAATTCATTGGTCAGAAGAACTCTTATCAACAACAATGTGGGTTAGGTGCAAGAGGCTAATGCACATGAGTTCTGACTCAGTGGGGAATCCCTCCCGCCAAATGTCAGTAAATCAGCCTCGAGGTTCCAGGGAGGTGTTTCAATAAGTAAAACTATATTTACCTGATGATTTTGCATATGGGCCTAATCTTTGATTATCATAAATATTTGACAAATTTATTCATATATATACAATTTATTGAATCAGATGTTAAAGTCACAAACTGTAATTCACTGTAGAACATTACGAGATCAAGTTTCCTTTTGGTTTACCTTTGCCCTAATAAAATTCCCTCCAAAACATTCTTGTAATCCAAATAATGGCGGTGAGAAAGATCACGGAGGGTAAATTGGAACAAAGAGAAATAGTAAAGTTTGTCAACTTATAAAATGGGATTTAGAAGAATCAACTAGTGATCCAAGATAGTGCAATATGCTGGTGAGACAAATGAAGACGATTTACAGGAGAGTTTGTTGAACGTTAATGTGCATGATTTCATCAGAACAGCAATAATTTAGGAATATCCCCATTGTTTATGCAGACCCAGCAGAAGCTGTCCGATATGGTGGAAATCAAATTTTGAACTTCCAAACAGACATAATACTTCATTGAAGAAGCTAGGGGGAAAATACTGTTTCACAGAGCTGTATTCTAGATCCAAAACATCTGTAGGAAACTTGGATTTTTCACTAGAATCTGTGTTCAGTGGCAAAGGATTGATTTTATAATATCTCAATGTGATGACCTATGTTTATAATTGAATACTGCTAAAACCTGTGACCTGGGAGGCCCCATGGGTTAATAGATTAGGGAACTTGATACTATCAGTGTGAAGCTGCAGGACTGACTCTCCATCGTTACACAAGTGTGTGTTTTTCTGTTTGTTTATGATTACCAAAGTGATAATAGAGTAATAAAATAATTACAAGGATCACGTTACTCAATTTGTCTGCACACACCGCTGCAGTTATGAGAGTGTATACTTCAAAAAATCATGATTCAATGATATAACAAGGAAAGCTTGCGATAACCGTGTATGATGTTTCATCAGGTTAATGAGAATTCATTAGAAACATTTAACTCATTGAACACAATCTAACACTGTCCTAATCTTTTAATCAAACTTGTATTCTTTTTCAACAAACAAAAGAATAAGACAGATTTGAAACGGAGGCTGCCGATTAAGAATGTCTATATCGTTTCCGTATCGGTACAATATTCAAATACGCAATCCGTCAACATGTTTTATACGGCTAACAAATTATGACTTTCATAGGCAATCCAAATCAACTATAAGTGACACTGTCATTTTGTAAAACGCATGCATTTTTTAACACCATGATTGTGTACAGTTATCACACAAAACCTCAGACATCGGCTAACTCATCCTGTTTATCTTTTGGTATTTGATTTCATTGGGTGGTCACCGTCTCTGTTATGTCAACGGCCAATAGATATTAATCTATTTTAAGCTGCATAGTACAATTTTGAATGATAGGAAATTCAGCCACAATAAAAAAAAATAGAGTGAAAAACATCCTGTTCATATACTATGAAATGCGAGAGAAGAAAAAAGACGATTTTACATGTAATCATTTACTCTTATAAACCCTCTTAACGGAAAATAGCAAGATGTTTAATCACAATGTTACAATTAATTTATCCAAGCAATTAAGCTAGGAAATATACACCGGTATACAGATGTTGGGTCTGAAATCTAATTATTTATTTTGTTCTTTCCAATACAATGTTTAGAATTTTAAAAAAAGGAAAAAATAAAACAGTGATACACTGCGGAAACTTCGTTTTTATTTCGTTAGGCGTACGTATCTTCTAGTAGTTTTGAATTTTTTCTGGTTTTATGCACGGAAAATATTCTTCTACACGATTAGTATGATCAAAGAAGAAAGTAATAATTATTTGATTGCATAGCATCCCTCGTCATGTTGTAAATTTTGAATTTTATTCTCGGTGGGTGTACATACAAAATTAACAACGTATTTACACCACTCAGTAAATTCAAAACTTGCAACATGACATCCCTATAAAATCTGTGAATAATTAAATTTCAAAAGCGGTTTGCAAACCGTTTAGAGTCGGGCAAACCGTGCAGCGTTTCGTGAAAACTGTGGCGCTTCGGTTGAACCGCCGTTTAGCGAGCGTGTGGTGAAGTAGTACATTTTAGGGTCTGTAGTATTAAAAAAATATATATGAAATCATGTTTTATATTACCAATACTAAAACACGATGTGATGTGCTTCTTGCATGCAAAGAAATTTAACAAACGTGCGAATAGCACTTCATATGTTTAATATAATACATGTAAATGTAAATGAAAAATAAAGTTGAAATATCATTATGTATGTTTAATTTTTTGAATGCACATTGATGAAACTAGATATAAAAAAAATGAAATCATTAAATAGGGTCATGCAATCGCTCAAATATCCAAAATTCAAATTACGCATAGCAACAAAATCTACAAATTAAATCAATGATTAAGACGATCAACCTATATTACGTTTGAATACGTTACACATGCACCGTAAACTTTACTCTATATAAAAGTAGGGTTTTTTTCTTCTCGTAATCGCAAATGCGCCGAGGCAACAAAAAAAAAAATAACGCCATACAATGACAAATGACGTTCTTGCTTACTGTTTGTTATGTTAAATAAAAATATTTCGACATTTTGAAAATTTATTCCAATCTCCGTAATATATCGAGATCATAACGGTAAATCCTGAAGCTCCAGTCTAAATTGTACATCCGATACCTCAAAAACTATCTTTAAGTGGTGTGCATGACGTGCATGACGACAGTAGCAGCGAAAAAAAGTTTATTTCAATTTTATAAATTGTTTAAAGCAGTTACAAAGTATATATTTAAATGTTAAACAAGTGTGTTAGCGAGACGGCGTGTTGTGCAAAGTTGTGTTAGCGCGACAGCGTGTTGTGTGTTAGTGCGATGGCGTGTTGTGCAAAGTTGAGTTAGCGCGACGGCGTGTTATGCAAAATTGCGTTAACGCGACGACGTGTTGTGTGTTAGTGCGACGGCGTGTTGTGCAAAGTTGCGTTAGCGCGACGGCGTGTTGTGCAAAGTTGCGTTAGCGCGACGGCGTGTTATGCAAAGTTGTGTTAACGCGACGGCGTGTTGTGCAAAGTTGCGTTAGCGCGACGGCGTGTTGTGTGTTAGCGCGATGTCTCGTTTATCTGAACGCGATGTCGCGCTAACGCAAATGGCCCTATCCGGACACCATAGTTAAGGGTCAGCCGACATTCGTGATTTTATATAGTAAATCAAGGACGGGCATTCATTTCAAAGCCATTGTTTACCATCAGCCTAACCGTGTACAAACTCGTGGAAAAGACAAAAGACGTATTATACAGTTAGAAAACTCCTGTGAAAATAAGAAAGAGCTAGAGCCACGAAGCATCAAAAATTGTCCTATCATGAAAGATCACCATATTTTGGTGAAATATAATGTAGAATCTAAGCTTTTCATAACTGTTTTTGTTTTTTCGATATCTATTATACTTCTTTATAAACGGAGTTTACAATATGGCACTGTTTTGATGAAAAAATGTAAAACAGACGTCAATTTTGTTAAGTAACGTCATGAAATGATAAAACTACGCATGACTTGAATTTAATAAAATAAACTAAAACAAAATAATATTATCTTGAAGACATTATAATTTATTTATGAAAATAAATTTATTGATGAAAATACCATGAAAAGTATATTTACAATAAAGTTTTAAAAAATTATAGGGACCAGTGCTCAAGGTGAATATAACGGCGGTACATTTAAATATGTCGGTGTCTTCAAAGTTCTTTTTTCTGCAATTTGAAACTGCATGAAGTAATGCTGATGATGCACAGTGTATAACTGAGGATTAATTATTTAATTCTACCGATATTATAACAAATTATTAGAAATAAATATGACAGAAATAAGGTAATTGAATTTAAAAGAGATATATGTAATCTTGAATTTTGATTCTTTTTTTCTTTTTTTTTTTCTTTATTGGACAAACCAGTAAACAAGCAGCAAGCAATAAGACATACAGTTTGACCAGAATAATCAGAAAAACCAAATTTGCTTACAACTTATTAAGAAAAATGAAACTATATCAGCAATATAGGAGACAACAACAATAAAGAAAATGTGCACACAGTTATACATGACTGTATAATGTTAAATTACAGGAAATATAATATTTTCTCTTATGCACAACTTCTAAAAAAATAATAGATAAAGGCATTGTTGCTCTGTAATGTAGAAAAGAGAAAAGGACAAGGAAAGGGAAAAAATTTAAGAAAGAAAAAAAAATTGGGAGGGAAGGATTTAAAAATCACATATATATAATATATAGTAATTAAAAGAACCAATGAAAAAAAAGTCATTAAATTAAAGTATAAGAGACCATTTCTGCCAGAAAGTATTACAACAATTGATATTTGTACTGTCATGAGCATTGTATTTCAGGGTTTTAAAGTAAGAACTAAAAATATTTAGGAAACCTTTGATAGATGGACAGGTATTTTGACACCGAGCCTTACAAATATATTGTTTTATTAACATTAGCAAAATATTAAACAGTTCTGAGAATTCATTCTTATTAGTTGGTCCAAAGATAAAATTTTGAATTTTAATTCTTAACTGTAACAGTCTGTGTACAATTCTGCATGATTATTTTACTTGTTCAAGGCTTCGATATTTTCACCCAAACCTGGCATTTTATAGCAGTTAGATGTCAGAGTTCAGTCCCTGAAACGTTCTTTTTCTCATTTTCCCGTGCGTTCACGGTGCGCTCACCGTGCGTTCACCTGCGCTCTCCGCTCCGTTCGCGCTCATTGTTCACAAAGCGCCCACCGTGCGTTCACCGTTCGTTCAGTGTTCACTAATTGTTCAGTCAGATAATATTATATTTAGGCTGATAACAATACATACATGTATATAGTTTGTTGATAATATTTCCTGATTAACAATGTTACACAATGTAACAATAACTCCCGGGGCACTCCGAATAAATTGTTACTCTTGCGTTCACACAGTCCACATATCGTTCACTGTGCGTTCACCGTTCACTTTGCGCTTGCCCTTCGTTTGCGCTCAGCGTTCGCTTACCGTTCATAAGCGCTCACCAAATTCCGCTCAGCGTGCGCTCACCGTTTACGCAAGAGTGCACTCACCGTGCGCTCACCGTTCAAGTAGGAATATATACATTTGCAAACATTTTTCCTTATATGAATCTATAGCAAAGCGAAAACGTTCAATTCTGTATGAACGTTTTCGTGACGTCACAATGATCATAGCACGCGCTGATCGCTTGTCGTTTGCAATTGGATTATTGTAAACAAAATTTCTTGGTAATTTAAACAGTTCTGAACGATTTATCTTTTTCAAACGTTAATATAAGTAATAAACAGCAATGTTAAAAAATTTACCGGGATATAAAGTTGGTTGGTACGTTATCAAATCTACTGAGAAGCCCTTCGGGCTTCACAGAATTTGATCACGTGACCAACCAACTTCATATCCTAGTGTTTTCGGCATACATGTATACCCATTACATATACACAGTCGCTGAAAGGTTTTATTTTCCCACTTGTTATTATCGTACTTAAAACAGTTCCGTTGAATTTCATTGTTGATTTACCTGAGACACCCCTGCAAATGTGTTCGGAATGTTTTCTTTATCGTTGCTAAGTATCTAATAAATCCAGAGGCGCTCGAATGAAAGTTCACGAGACTCCCCCGAGATTTGTTCAGTTCCTGTTAAATTTTGAGCGGAAGTATAAGTTTTTTTTTGCAGCGTCAAATACTAAAATTGAAAATATAATTTGCAAAATAAAAACATATGCGCGATCATTTCATGTTCTGTGCTAGTGGAAATGTATTTTTTTATCTATTACAAAAAAAAGTAGTTTGATTTGTAAACATTCTGTTATTCTATACAACTCTATATTTAAAATCGCTGCCAAGACATGTTTATAATACCAAACTATAAGGGCAGATAGCATAAAAACTATCATTTCAATTTCGTTTTAATTTGGTAAAAAGTTTACCTATACGTTAACCTTCCATCGCTGAAAATTAAAAGAAAAACGTATGTTTGAATTTTTTTACATATTAAATTGAAAATGATAACCCCCTTTTTTCTATCTAATCTTATATAAAATGTCGGGGATGATTCGGACATACGTCCAAAATTTGAGCGCAGAACACAGATAAACTATCCAGTCAATTTACTTTATATTTGGCACATAGTTTAATCATAAGTTGACCTTTCATAGAGAAAAATTAAAGTAAATCGTATGCTTGAAAATTCTCCCCGAGACTCCTTAAGTTGACTGAATGGCACAGTTGTGGTTGTGTTTGATCAGTACAGAGCTCGTATGAAATATATACTTAGTAAGGAAAATTCTTAACCACACATAAAATAATTAATGTACTTACACGTTTGGATAGTACAAGAATGAAAGATATCAGAATTCCAAAAAAAACGCAATTAAGATACACTTAACGGTGTGTGCGATGACTCCAAAGAAATGCTGTCCAAAGCCTCTAGAGAACAAAACTGTTCTCTATCTAGAAATAAGAACATCTCAGTATTTGAATTTTCTGGTCTAATCTTTAGTGCACACCTTTTGTGGGCACCAGACGGGTATCTGAATTCTTAACAGTAAAAAATACTCGCAAAACGAGTTAAATATTCTGGATCTAATAGAAAGTACACGTACTTACAATAGAAATAATACATTCAGCATATCAAAATTGATTCAAAACTATCTATGAGAATCCATGGGCAACATTTTATTGAATTCCAAAATACCCCTGCGTAGATACGTCATCGGTGATTTAAAAAAATCCAAATAGGGAGATGGTTTAACAATACCAAGAATCAGAAAGGGGGGCCCTTGGTATTTATTTGATAACAGAGTCGCATGATTAAAAAAAATCCGTTTTAAAATATTACTAATCTTTTATTCAATGTAGATCTCTACTTGGCAACCTAGAAAACAAAACTTTTATTTAATTTCGTTGATGAAACATCGGATCGTGTATACTTTTATTTCATGTTAACAAAATAATATAAGCACTTTTAGAAAATAAATGTGGTGCTGTTTCTGTTACAATTGTATTATTGTTTTTACATTGTACTAGATGATAAAAAGAAACGAACAGAATATGCAGTCTGTATGCCATTGTACAAGAGTGGAGATCAGTTACATGTAGAGCCCTATCTTAGCAGTTACTTTACTACTGTAAAACGAGAAAACATGGCGCACTTTAAATTTTAGCACCATTTGCGCAAGCGCCTCTGCGCGCTAAAATGTGTAGTGTGCCAAAGGTTCCTCATAGCTATTCACTTTTTTCTGGCTTTAAATAATCACTATGGTCTATTTATTATATCATAACACTGGAAGTGCGCGCTTACGTAATTTCGCCTATGCGGTGTATTACACACTCATACAGGTAAACTGTATGGGTCTTTGGAGGGTAATCGTGTTCAAAAATCCATACCTGTAAACTTTTAAATTCAAATATGCAATCGTTTTGGTGTGTAAGTCTGAGTATGAATGTATGTGATTCTGATCGTGTAACCTATAAAAACTCGATCATTAACACTTTAAGACTTGACTCTGTTCCTTCGTATGATGCACATTTTGCTGCTTAATTGGTTTTGTTAGTTAATATAACCTTCAACTTTGCACATTTTAAATCCATAGTTTCTGCATTCTGCATTCTTCACCCTCGGATAGAGCACATCTGACATGTTACAAAAAATGTAAAGTCTACAGGTTTGTCGAATTTTGACATGACCTTATATGGCAAACGCTCGCTGCAGGAAAAGGCATGCCGTAATCGCCGGAATGGACTAAAATAAACATAAAATTCAGTTAAACTGTTCTAATGAACGATACTAATTTCTTTGGATCAAAAATATCATTTTTTTTATTTTTTATGAAAAAAGATTTTGAGGTATGATTGAAACTGGACCAAACAAGAAGAGGCGAATGTTTGTAAAAATCGGTGCCGGTGTGACGAATGCGCTGGTTTCTGTAATACAATTCCCATGGACACTGGTACATGTAATATACGATAAGGGTTAACTTTTACTAAAAAAGAAATGCCTAAAACCTATTCTTATATCGCTAAAATAATTTGACATGTAATTTAAACTGAAAAATGTAAAGTTGAATACGTACTCTTTTCTAGAAATGAGACGGATCAAGAAATTTCCTGGGAGGTAAATATCTTTTGTGCGGCATGGGGTTTGGAGATCGCCGTGAAGCCCGTATAGCTTCACTGCTTACCTAAAAATTTTGAGAGTGAATTTTATATTCCTCGTTTCTTTAGAATTAAACGACTTGCAAAAAAAATTGGTATTTTTTCGCGGACAAATGTATGTATCTTATATATTTATAATAATTAAGGTCTTCCGTTTCCAACGGAAGACCTTATAGTGATTGTAATGTTTCTTTTTATTATTAAGGTCTTCCGTTTCCAACGGAAGACCTTATAGTGATTGTAGTGTTTTTTCTTTCTTTCTTATTATTTTTTTTTTCCCCTTTTTTGTCGGCAGAATTTCTCAGAGATGGCTTTATGGATTTCCCTGAAATTTTAAGGGATGATAGAAAATGATAATATCTCGAGGAGTTTTTTTCATTTTTTCAAAATTCATTTCCGTTCGTCCGTTTCCTGTCCCGCGTCAACAAACCTTGTTCCCTCAAGATCTCAGAATCGGCAAACACTTGAACATCCAGTCTTTGTTGGATGATAGTCCTATATCTGTAGATGTGTTTAAACTATTTTGTTTTGTTCGTCGTAACTTCCGGTCGTCACCGGAAGTACTTCAAAAATTATTTTATTTATGTATTAAACTTATTTTACG
Source organism: Magallana ariakensis (assembly GCA_020458035.1). Classification (NCBI taxonomy): domain Eukaryota; kingdom Metazoa; phylum Mollusca; class Bivalvia; order Ostreida; family Ostreidae; genus Magallana; species Magallana ariakensis. The sequence goes on from CM035812.1 coordinate 578,186, forward strand.
TAAAATAAATCTGATAGTATGAATCCTTACATGTGTCATCTAAGCGATGATATTTTAACAAAAACATTCTACTTCCGGTGAGATATCTCAATTATCTCAAGTAACTTTTTTAAAACAAATTTTGTTCCCGCGAGCTCTCAAAAACTATAAGTGATGAAGACACGAAACGTTCATGGATGATAGACATTTGATTGGAGATATGTTTAACTGGTTTTAATTTGTCGACCGTCACTTCCGGTCCACACCGGAAGAGTTCAAACAAATCAAGCTCTTTATCAGTTTAACTGTTTTCCTTTCATAGTATTAGTTGGCTAGATGAACAATAATGTGCAATGGGCAAGTATACAAGAAATAATAAATTAATTTTTCATTGAGCACTTCCGTTTGTCCGTTTCCTGTCCCGAGACAAAAAAACTTATTTCGACGAGATTTCAAAAACGGTAACGACTTGAACAACCAAACTTTGTGGGATGATAGACCTATGTATGAACATGTGTTTACAATATTTTGTTTTATCCGGCGTAACTTCCGGTCGTCACAGGAAGTACACCAAAATTTGATTATTTCAAAATATTTTGGTTGTTTAGCATGGAAGTAACATTTTAGCAAGAGAAATATAAAAGTTCATCTACACATGGATAAATAAACGAAAAAATTCTACTTCCGGTGAGACATCTCAAATATCTCAAGTAGCTTTCTTTTATAAAAATTTGTACCCGGAGATCTCAGAAACTGTAAGAGACCAAGATACAAAACTTATATAGATGATAGACATTTGATTGAACATGTGTTTAATGGGTTTCATTTGGTCATCCGTCACTTCCGGTTCTCACTCGAAGTGTTTAAGCAAAATGAAGTTTTTTTTTAAAGTTTAGAATTTGTTTAAACAATTTACTCAGTGTGATGAACAGTAACGTACCGTAGGTAAATGTACTAAAAATATCTACTTTTAATTTCCTTAATCACTTCCGTTTGTCCGTTTCCGGTCCTGAGACAAAAACCTTTTCTCAGCGAAGTCTCCTAACTAACAAAACTTGAACATCCAAACTTTGAGGAAAGACAGAACAATGTATGAAGATATGTTTACTATGTTCTGTCTGATCCGGTGTAGTTTCCGGTCGTCACAGAAAGTACTCAAAAATTGACTTTTTGTCTTTTTGTTTTGTTTTACATAGAAGTAATTACTGGGAAATTCCATCACAGAATAAATTATATACATTTTCGTTTAACAAAGGAAATGATTTTTTTTTTCAAATTAATACATGAGGAACGGAAGACCTTTTTGTTGCTATAGCAACAAGAGTCTAGTTAAGGTCTTCCGTTTCCAACGGAAGACCTTATAGTGATTGTAATGTTTATTAAGGTCTTCCGTTTCCAACGGAAGACCTTATAGTGATTGTTAGGTTTTTTAAGGTCTTCCGTTTCCAACGGAAGACCTTATAGTGATTGTAATGTTTTTTATTATTATTAAGGTCTTCCGTTTCCAACGGAAGACCTTATAGTGATTGTAATGTTTCTTTTTATTATTATTATTATTATTATTATTATTTTTTTCCCCTTTTTGTTTAGTGAATTTCTCAGAGATTTCTGGATGGATTTTCCTTAAATTTTCAGGGATGATTGAAAATAAAAATATCTAGAGATTCCTAATTTCAATTTTTCTAAATTTACTTCCGTTCGTCCGTTTCCTGTCCCGCGACAAAAAGCTAGTGACATCGTGATCTCAGAAACGTAAATGACTTAAGCTTCCAAACTTTGTGGGATGATAGACCTATATGTGTAGATGTGTTTAAACTATTTTGTTTTGTTCGTCGTAACTTCCGGTCGTCACCGGAAGCATTTCAAAATTATTTTTTTTACGCATTTAATTTATTTAACACAGAATTGAAGTATAAGTATAAATGCTTACATATATCATCTATCCGATGATAAAAAAACAAAAAAATTCTACTTCCGGTGGGATATCTCAGATATCTCAGGTTGTCTTTTTTAAACAAATGTTGTAACAACGAGATCTCAGAAACTGTAAGTGACTAAGACATGAAACTTACATGAATGATAGATATTTGATAGAAGATGTGTTTAACAGTTTTCATTTTGTCAACCGTCACTTCCGGTCCACACCGGAAGAGTTTAAAGAAATCAAGCTGGTTATATGTTTAACTGTTTTTCTTCAATATTTTTAGATAAAATGTAAGGCAATTAAGTCACATTGTCTAGTGTTAAAGAAAGTCTAGCTTTTATTTTCATTGAACATTTCCGTTTGTCCGCTTCCTGTCCCGAGACAAAAAACCTTGACTCCTCAAGATCTCAAATACGGTAATGACTTGAACAACCAAACTTTGTGGAATGATAGACCAATGTATGTAGACAAGTATACACAATTTTGTTTTGGTCGGCGTAACTTCCGGTCGGCACCGGAAGCACTTCAAAAAATATTTTTTTACGCATTTAATTTATTTCCCACAGAATTGAAATATAAGTATAAACGCTTACATATATCATCTATCCGATGATAAATAAACAAAAAAAAATTACTTCCGGTGAGATATCTCAAATATCTCAGGTAGTTTTTTTTAAAACAAATGTTGTAACAACGAGATCTCCGAGACTTTAAGTGACCAAGACACGAAACTTACATGGATGATAGACATTTGATAGAAGATGTGTTAAATTGTTTTTATTTTGTCAACCGTCACTTTCGGTCCACACCAATACAGTTTAAACTAATTAGGTTGTTTATTAGTTTAACTGTTTTTCTTTGACAATTTTTTATAAATTGGTAGGCAATAAAGTCCTGTTTTTTAAGTTTAAAAAAAACTAACTTTCATTTTCATTGAACACTTCCGTTTGTCCGTTTCCTGTCCCGAGATTAAATGCCTTGATTCCTCGAGATCTCAAAAAAGGTAATGACTTGAACAATCAAACTTTGTGGGATGATAGACCTATGTATGAATATGTGTTTACACTATTTTGTTTGATTCGTCGTAACTTCCGGTCGTCATAGGAAGCACTTTAAAAATTATTTTTTTAAATTATTTTATTTATTTTACATGATATAAATACTCAGTATAAAATCTTAGATATGTCTTCAATACGATGTTAAATAAGCAAATAAATTTTACTTCCGGTGAAATATCTCAAATATCTCTAGGTAGCTTTTATCCAATTTGATCTCTGCGAGATTGTAGTCACTGTGAGTGATTGAGACACAAAGCTTTAACGAATGATTGACATTTGATTGAAGATATGTCTTACGGATTTTATTTTGTCAATCGTCTCTTCCGGTTCTCACGGGAAGGGTTCAAACAAATCATGTTTTAAAAAAGTCTAACTGACTTTTTTGGGTGTTTCATCTAGCCTGATAAACAGTGATGTACGCTAGGCAAATGTACGACAAATACCAGCTTTTGTTTTTATTAATCACTTCCGATCATCCATTTTCGGTCCCGAGAAAAAATATTGTTTCAACGAGACCTCAGATTATGCAGAGACGTGAACAACCAAACTTTTAGGAATGATTAACTTATGATTGTACAAATGTTCAACATGTTTGGTTTGGTTCGGCGTTACTTCCTGTCGTCACAGAAAGTACTTCAAAAATTGGTTTCTTTTTCATTTTCATTGTTTTACATGGAAGTAAGAACTGAATATTTCATTCACAAATATTATCATATCCATTATTTTTTCTATATGAGAGAAGCAATATCTTACAGTTAAATTGATACATGTATATCAAAACGGAAGACCTTTTTGTTGCTATAGCAACAAGATTCTAGTTATTAAGGTCTTCCGTTTCCAACGGAAGACCTTATAGTGATTGTAATGTTTATTATTATTATTATTATTATTATTATTATTTTTTTCCCCATTTTTCTCAGAGATGACTGAATATATTTTCTTGAAATTTTCAGGAATGATAGAGAATGAAAAAGTCTAGAGTGGTTTTTTTCATTTTTTCAAAATTTTATTTCCGGTCGTCCGTTTCCTGTCCCGCGACAAATAAGCTTGTCACCTCGAGATCTCAAAAACGATAGGGACTTGAGTATTCAGACTTTATGAGATAATAGACCTATAGTTGTAGATGTGTTTAAACTATTTTGTTTTGTTCGTCGTAACTTCCGGTCGTCACCGGAAGCACTTCAAAAAAAGGTTTTTTTAACATTTAATTTATTTCACACAGAATTAGAATATAAGTAAAAGTACTTACATATGTCATCAATCCGATGTTAAAGAAATAAAAAAAATCTACTTCCGGTGAGATATCTCAAATATCTCAGGAAGTTTTTTTAAAGACATTTTGTCACCGCGTGATCTCGGAAACTGTTAGAGATCAAGACACGAAACTTACAAGGATAATAGACATTTGATAGAAGATGTGTTTAACGGGTTTAATTTTGTTGACCGTCACTTCCGGTCCACACAGGAAGAGATCAAACAAATCAAGTTGTTTATAAGTTTAGCTGTTTATATTTGCCAATTTTAGATAAATTGACAGGCAATTTAGTCATGTTGTTTAATGTTTATGAACTTTTAACTTTCATTTTTCACTGAGCACTTCCGTTTGTCCGTTTCCTGTCCCGAGACAAAAAACCTTGACTCCTCGAGATCTCAAAATCGGTAATAACTTAAACATTCAATCTTTGAGGGATGATAGACCTATGAATGTAGATGCGTTTACACTATTTTGTTTTGTTCGGCGTAACTTCCGGTCGTCACCGGAAGCACTTCAAAAATTATTTTTTAAACCTAGTTTTAGTTATTTTACAAAGAATGATTATATTAGTATAACTCCTTGCATAAGTGAAGTATGCGATGTTTAATAAACAAAAAAGATCTACTTCCGGTTAGTCATCTGAAGTAGCTTTTTTTTTAAACTAAATTTTGTACCCGGTAGATATCAGAAACTGTAAGTGATCAAAACACAAAACTTACATAGATGGTAGACATTTGATAGAAGATGTGTTTATCGTGTTTCATTTTGTCGGCAGTCATTTCCGGTCCTCACCGGAAGGGTTCAATCAAATGACAATTTTTATAAGTTTAACTATTTTTCTTGTACTGTTTTAGTAAGCATGATAAACAGAAATGTACAAAGGGCAAATGTTAAAGATATACTAACTTTTATTTTCATAGAGCAATTCCTTTGGTCCGTTTCCTGTCCCAAGACAATAAATCTCCTCTTAACAAGGTCTCAGAACAGTAAAGAATTCAACAACCATACTTTGTTGGATGATTAACTATTGCATTATAATATGTTAAACATGTTTTGTTTGAATCGGCGGAACTTCCTGTCGTCCCAACAAGAAGTAGTCAAAAAATGATTTTTTTTTCATTTTGTTGTTTGACATTGAAGTACGGTCTAGAAGTTTTCTTCAAAATAAATATGATATCCTTATATTTTCTATTTGAAAAAAGCTTTTTCATGTACAGAATAATACATTTATATAAGAACGGAAGACCTCTTTGTTGCTATAGCAACAAGAGTCTAGTTATTATTATTATTATTATTATTTTTTTCCCCTTTTTTTGTCCACAAGATTTCTCAGAGATGGCTCGACAGATTTGCACGAAATTTTCAGGGTTGATAGAGAATGATAATATCTCGAGGCGTTTTTTTCATTTTCTCAAAAATCACTTCCTGTCGTTCGTTTCCTGTCCCGCGGCAAAAAGCTATGGTCAATGAGATCTCAGAAACGATAAAGACTTGGACATCCAAACTTTGAGGGATGATAGACCTATAGGTGTAGATGTGTTTAAACTATTTTGTTTTGTTCGTCGTAACTTCCGGTCGTCACCGGAAGCACTTCAAAAATTATTATTTTTAGGTATTCAATTCTTTTTCCATAGAATAAATATATAAGTATACATCTATACATATGTTATCTATGCGATGTTATATCAACAACAAAAATCTACTTCCGGTGAGATATCTCAATTATCTCAGAAAATCTTTTTAAAACAAATGTTTGAACCACGAGATCTCAAAAACTGTAAGTGATCAAGATACGAAACTTACAAGGATGATTGACATTTGTGAGAAGATGTGTTTAAACACTTTCATTTTGTCTACCGTCACTTCCGGTCCACACCGGAAGAGTTCAAACAAATGAAGTTGATTATATGTTTCACTGTTTTTCTTTGATAATTTTATTTAAAATAATAAGAAATACAGAAGTGTTTTCTAACGTAAAAAAAAATAGTAACTTTTTTTTTTCAATGAGCACTTCCGTTTGTCCGTTTCCTGTCCCGAGACAAAAAGTAATGATTATATGAGATCTCAAAAATGGTAACGACTTGAACAACTAAACTTTGTGGGATAATAGATCTATGTATGTAGACATGTTAAATCTATTTTGTTTTGTTCGGCGTAACTTCCGGTCGTCACCGGAAGCACTCCAAAAATTTGGTTTTTTAAAATTTTTCTAAGTTGTTTTTTATAGAATGAATTAGTAGTATAAATCCTTACATAAGTCATCTATGCGATGTTTGACAAAAAAATTTTACTTCCGGTGAGATATCTCAAATATCTCAAGAAGCTTTTTTAAAACCAAATGTTGTACCCGCCAGATCTCAGAAACTGTAAGTGATCAAGACACGAAACTAACATGAATGATAGACATTTAATAGAAGATGTGTTTCACGTTTTTCATTTTGTCGACCGTCACTTCCGGTCCTCACTGGAAGGGTTCAAACAAATCACGTTGTTTATAAGTTTAACATTTTTCCTTGAACAGTTTTACTTAGCATGATAAACAATAATGTTTGATAGGCAAATGCTCGGGAATTACAAACTTTTAGTTTAATTGATCACTTCCTGTCGTCCGTTTCCTGTCCCGAGACAATAAACGTTGTATCCACGAGGTCTCAAATACGGTAATGACTAGAACAAACAAACTTAGTGGGATGATATACTTATGTTTGTCGATATGTTAAACAGGTTTTGTTTGAATCAACGTAACTTCCGGTTGTCACAGAAACTACTTTAAAAAGGGTTTTTTTTCTTCATTTTCTGTGTTTAGCTTGGTAAGTTCTGAGAGTTTTCTTCAAAGTAAGTGTTATATGGAATACATTTTCTACTTGGAAGAAGCATTGCTTTTTAATAGATTAATACATGTTTATAAGAACGGAAGACCTTTTTGTTGCTATAGCAACAAGATTCTAGTTATTATTATTATTTTTTTCCCCTTTTTGTTTAGTGAATTTCTCAGAGATTTCTGGATGGATTTTCCTTAAATTTTCAGGGATGATTGAAAATTAAAATATCTAGAGATTTCTAATTTCAGTTTTCCTAAATTCACTTCCGTTCGTCCGTTTCCTGTCCCGCGACAAAAAGCTAGTGACATCGTGATCTCAGAAACGAAAATGACTTACGCTTCCAAACTTTGTGGGATGATAGACCTATATGTGTAGATGTGTTTAAACTATTTTGTTTTGTTCGTCGTAACTTCCGGTCGTCACCGGAAGCATTTCAAAATTATTTTTTTTACGCATTTAATTTATTTAACACAGAATTGAAGTATAAGTATAAATGCTTACATATATCATCTATCCGATGATAAAAAAACAAAAAAAAATTACTTCCGGTGAGATATCTCAGATATCTCATGTTGTCTTTTTTAAACAAATGTTGTAACAACGAGATCTCAGAAACTGTAAGTGACTAAGATATGAAACTTACATGAAGGATAGATATTTGATAGAAGATGTGTTTAACAGTTTTCATTTTGTCAACCGTCACTTCCGGTCCACACCGGAAGAGTTTAAAGAAATCAAGCTGGTTATATGTTTAACTGTTTTTCTTCAATATTTTTAGATAAAATGTTAGTCAATTAAGTCACATTGTCTAGTGTTAAAGAAAGTCTAACTTTTATTTTCATTGAACATTTCCGTTGTCCGCTTCCTGTCCCGAGACAAAAAACCTTGACTCCTCAAGATCTCAAACACGGTAATGACTTGAACAACCAAACTTTGTGGAATGATAGACCAATGTATGTAGACAAGTATACACAATTTTGTTTTGGTCGGCGTTACTTCCGGTCGGCACCGGAAGCACTTCAAAAATTATTTTTTTATGCATTTAATTTATTTCCCATATGAATTGAAATATAAGTATAAACGCTTACATATATCATCTATCCGATGATAAATAGACAAAAAAATTACTTCCGGTGGGATATCTTAAATATCTCAGGTAGTTTTTTTAAAACAAATGTTGTAACAACGAGATCTCCGAGACTTTAAGTGACCAAAACACGAAACTTACATGGATGATAGACATTTGATAGAAGATGTGTTAAATTGTTTTCATTTTGTCAACCGTCACTTCCGGTCCACACCAATAGAGTTTAAACTAATAAGGTTGTTTATGAGTTTAACTGTTTTTCTTTGACAATTTTTTATAAATTGGTAGGCAACAAAGTCCTGTTTTTTAAGTTTTAAAAACACTAACTTTCATTTTCATTGAACACTTCTGTTTGTCCGTTTCCTGTCCCGAGATTAAAAGCCTTCATTCTTTGAGATCTCAAAAAGGTAATGACTTGAACAATCAAACTTTGTGGGATGATAGACCTATGTATGAATATGTGTTTACACTATTTTGTTTCATTCGTCGTACCTTCCGGTCGTCACCGGGAGCACTTCAAAAATTATTTTTTTAAATTATTTTATTTATTTTACATAATATAAATACTCAGTATAAAATCTTAGATATGTCTTCAATACGATGTTAAATAAGCAAATAAATTTTACTTCCGGTGAAATATCTCAAATATCTCTAGTTAGCTTTTATCCAATTTGATCTCTGCGAGATTGTAGTCACTGTGAGTGATTGAGACACAAAGCTTTAACGAATGATTGACATTTGATTGAAGATATGTCTTACGGGTTTTATTTTGTCAATCGTCTCTTCCGGTTCTCATGGGAAGGGTTCAAACAAATCATGTTTTAAAAAAGTCTAACTGACTTTCTTGGGTGTTTCATCTAGCCTGATAAACAGTGATGTACGCTAGGCAAATGTACGACAAATACCAGCTTTTGTTTTTATTAATCACTTCCGATCATCCATTTTCGGTCCCGAGAAAAAAATATTGTTTCAACGAGACCTCATCAGATTATGCAGAGACGTGAACAACCAAACTTTTAGGAATTATTAGGACTTATTTATTTATATATATTTAATAATTAGGACTTATGATTGTACAAATGTTCAACATGTTTGGTTTGGTTCGGCGTTACTTCCTGTCGTCACAGAAAGTACTTCAAAAATTGATTTCTTTTTCATTTTCATTGTTTTACGTGGAAGTAAGTACTGAATATTTCATTCACAAATATTATCATATCAATTATTTTTTTCAATATGAGAGTAGCAATATCTTACAGTTAAATTGATACATGTATATCAAAACGGAAGACCTTTTTGTTGCTCTTGCAACAAGAGTCTAGTTCTTTCTTTCTTATTATTATTTTTTTCCCCTTTTTTGTCGGCAGAATTTCTCAGAGATGAGTAGATAGATTTTCCTGAAATTTTCAGGAATGATAGAGAATGATAATATCTCGAGGCGTTTTTTTCATTTTTTTAAAATTCATTTCCGGTCGTCCGTTTCCTGTCCCGCGACAAAGAAGCTTGTCACCTCGAGATCTCAAAAACGACAAGGAATTTTACATTCAAACTTTATGGGATGATAGACCTATATGTGTAGATATGTTTAAACTATTTTGTTTTGTTCGTCGTAACTTCCGGTCGTCACCGGAAGCACTTCAAAAATTAATTTTTTTTAAGTATTTAACTTAATTTACATAGAATGAATATATAAGTATAAATCTTTATATATGTCATCTAAGCGATGTTCAATTACAAGAACAATTCCACTTCCGGTGAGATATCTCAAATATCTCACGTAGGTTTTTAAGAAAAAAATTTGTACCCGCGAGATCTCAAAAAGTATAAGTGATCAAGAAACGAAACTTTCATGGATGATAGACATTTGAATGAAGATGTGTTTAACTGCTTTCATTTTGTCGGCCGTCACTTCCGGTCCACACCGGAGGAGTTCAAACAAATCAAGCTGTTTAAAATTTTAACTGTTTTTCTTGTCCAATTTTAGAGAATGTGATAGGCAATAACACCCAGTTGTCAAATGCATAAGAAATACTAACTTTAAATTTTCACTGAGTACTTCCGTTTGTCCGTTTCCTGTCCCAAAACAAAAAACTTGACTCCTCGAGATCTTAAATATGGTAATGACTTAAACAATGAAACTTTGCAGGATGATAGACCTATATAATGTAAATGTGTTTACACTATTTTGTTTTGTTCGGCGTTACTTCCGGTCGTCACCGGAAGCACTTCAAAAATTACTTTTTTTTACGCATTTAACTTTTTTCTCATAGAATTGAAATATAAGTATAAATGCTTACATATATCATCTATTCGATGATAAGTAAACAAAAAAATTCTACTTCCGGTGAGATATCTCAAATATCTCAGGTTGTCTTTTTTAAACAAATGTTGTAACAACGAGATCTCAGAAACTGTAAGTGACTAAGACATGAAACTTACGTGGATGATAGACATTTGATAGAGGATGTGTTTAATAGTTTTCATTTTGTCAACCGTCACTTCCGGTCCACACCGGAAGAGTTGAAAAAAATCAAGCTGTTTTTAAGTTTTACTGTTTTTCTTCAATATTTTTAGATAAAATGTTAGGCAATAAAAAGACATTGTCTAGTGTTTATAAAAATCTAACTTTTATTTTCATTGAATACTTCCGTTTGTCCCTTTCCTGTCCCGAAGCAAAATACCTTGACTCTTCAAAATCTCAAATACGGTAATGACTTGAACAACTAAACTTTGTGGGATGATAGACCTTTGTATGTAGACAAGTATACACAATTTTGTTTTTGTCGGCGTAACTTCCGGTCGGCACCGGAAGCACTTTAATTTTTTTTTTTTTTAACTTTATTTTTTATTTAACAAAGAATATTTATTTAGGTATAAATGCTTACATAAGTCATTTATGCGATGTGAAATAAACAAAAAAGATCTACTTCCGGCGAGATATATCAAATATCTCAAGTAGTTCATCTTATTAAGCAGATCTTAGAAACTGTAAGTTATGAAAGCACACAATTTACATAGATGATAAATATTTGAAAGAAGTTTGGTGGGTTTTTTTTGTTTCGTTTTACACAATAATACATTTATACGAGAACGGAAGACCTTTTTGTTGCTATAGCAACAAGAGTCTAGTTATTATTATTATTATTTTTTTCCCCATTTTTCTCAGAGATGACTGAATATATTTTCTTGAAATTTTCAGGAATGATAGAGAATGAAAAAGTCTAGAGTGGTTTTTTTCATTTTTTCAAAATTCATTTCCGGTCGTCCGTTTCCTGTCCCGCCACAAATAAGCTTGTCACCTCGAGATCTCAAAAACGATAGGGACTTGAGTATTCAGACTTTGTGAGATAATAGACCTATAGTTGTAGATGTGTTTAAACTATTTTGTTTTGTTCGTCGTAACTTCCGGTCGTCACCGGAAGCACTTCAAAAAAGTTTTTTTTAACATTAAATTTATTTCACACAGAATTAGAATATAAAGAAAAATACTTACATATGTCATCAATCTGATGTTAAAGAAATTAAAAAAATATACTTCCGGTGAGATATCTCAAATATCTCATGAAGTTTTTTTAAAGACATTTTGTCACCGCGTGATCTCGGAAACTGTTAGTGATCAAGACACGAAACTTACAAGGATAATAGACATTTGATAGAAGATGTGTTTAACGGGTTTAATTTTGTTGACCGTCACTTCCGGTCCACACAGGAAGAGATCAAACAAATCAAGTTGTTTATAAGTTTAACTGTTTATATTTGCCAATTTTAGATAAATTGACAGGCAATTTAGTCATGTTGTTTAATGTTAAAGAACTCCTAACTTTCATTTTTCACTGAGCACTTCTATTTGTCCGTTTCCTGTCCCAAAACAAAAAACCTTGACTCCTCGAGATCTCAAAATCGGTAATAACTTAAACATTCAAACATTGAGGGATGATAGACCTATGAATGTAGATGTGTTTATACTATTTTGTTTTGTTCGGCGTAACTTCCGGTCGTCACCGGAAGCACTTCAAAAATTATTTTTTAAACCTAGTTTTAGTTATTAGATATCAGAAACTGTAAGTGATCAAAGCACAAAACTTACATAGATGGTAGACATTTGATAGAAGATGTGTTTATCGTGTTTCATTTTGTCGGCAGTCATTTCCGGTCCTCACCGGAAGGGTTCAATCAAATGACAATTTTTATAAGTTTAACTATTTTTCTTGCACTGTTTTAGTAAGCATGATAAACAGAAATGTACAAAAGGCAAATGTTAAAGATATACTAACTTTTATTTTCATAGAGCAATTCCTTTGGTCCGTTTCCTGTCCCAAGACAATAAATCTCCTCTTAACAAGGTCTCAGAACAGTAAAGAATTCAACAACCATACTTTGTTGGATGATTAACTTTTGCATTAAGATATGTTAAACATGTTTTGTTTGAATCGGCAGAACTTCCTGTCGTCCCAACAATAAGTAGTCAAAAAATGATTTTTTTTCATTTTGTTGTTTGACATTAAAGTACGGTCTGGAAGTTTTCTTCACAATAAATATGATATCCTTATATTTTCAATTTGAAAAAAGCTTTTTCATGTACAGAATAATACATTTATATAAGAACGGAAGACCTCTTTGTTGCTATAGCAACAAGAGTCTAGTTATTATTATTATTATTATTATTTTTTTCCCCTTTTTCTCTCGTGAATTTCTCAGAGATCTCTTGATGGATTTTCATAAAATTTTTAGAGATGATTGAAAATATTAAGTTCTAGAGGTTTACAATTTAGATTTTTCTAAATTCACTTCCGTTCGTCCGTTTCCTGTCCCGCGACGAAAAGCTTGTCACCTCGAGATCTCAAAAACGGCAAAGACTTCATCATCCAAACTTTGTGGGATGATAGACCTATATGTGTAGATGTGTTTAATCTATTTTGTTTCGTTCGTCGTAACTTCCGGTCGTCACCGGAAGCACTTCAAAAATTATTTTTTTTACGTATTTCATTCATTTAACATAGAATGAATATATAAGTGTAAATCTTTATATATTCCATCTAAGCGATGTTCAATCAACAGAAAAATTCCACTTCCGGTGAGATATCTCAAATATCTCAGGTAGCTTTTTAAAAATAAATTTTGTACCCGCGAGATCTCAAAAAGTATAAGTGATCAAGGCACGAAACTTTCATGGATGATAGACATTTGACTGAAGATGTGTTTAACTGCTTTTATTTTGTCAGCCGTCACTTCCGGTCCACACCGGAAGAGTTCAAACAAATCAAGCTGTTTATAAGTTTGACTGATTTTCTTTGCCAATTTTAGATAAATTGATAGGCAATAAAGTCCTGTTGTCAAATGTATAAGAACTACTAACTTTCAATTTTCACTGAGTACTTCCGTTTGTCCGTTTCCTGTCCCAAAACAAAAAACTTGACTCCTCGAGATCTCAAATATGGTAATGACTTGAGTAATCAAACTTTGCAGGATGATAGACCTATATATGTAGATGAGTTTACACTATTTTGTTTTGTTCGGCGTAACTTCCGGTCGTCACCGGAAGCACTTCAAAAATTATTTTTTTTACCTTTTGTAGTTATTTTACATAGAATGAATATTTTAGTATGGACTTTTTCATAAGTCGTTTATGCGATGTTAAATAAACAAAAAAAGATCCATTTCCATTGAGATATAGCAAATATCTCAAGTAGCTTTTTTATACTAAATTGTGTACCCGCCGTGTAGCAGAAACTGTTAGTGATCAAAACACAAAACTTACATAGGTGATAGACATTAGATAGAAGATGTGTTTAACGTGTTTCATTTTGTCAGCCGTCACTTCCGGTCCTCACTGGAAGGGTTCAAACAAATGACATTGTTGATAAGTTTAACTGGTTTCTTTTTACACTGTTTCAGTAAGCTTGATAAACTGAAGTGTACGTGATTGAAATGTTTAAGATATATTAACATTTTTTTCATTAAGCTATTCTGTTCGTCCGTTTCCTGTCCCGAGACAATAAACCTTTTCTCAACGAGATCTCATAACTGACAAATGCTTAAGCATCCAAACTTTGAGGGAAAATTGAACAATGTATGCAGATATGTTTACCATGTTCCGGTTGATCCGGCGTAACTTCCGGTCGTCAGAGCAAATTTCAAAAATGACTTTTTCTCGTTTTGTTTTTTTTTCACATAGAAAAAGTTACTGAAAGATTCCATCACAGTATCGATTATATCCTTTTTGCATTTTATTAGAGAAATGCATTTTTTTCAGATTTATACATGAGGAACGGAAGACCTTATTGTTGCTATAGCAACAAGAGTCTAGTATTTTATATATTTTTGTTCAAATATCATAATGACTTTATTGTGCAAGTGCATGATAAATAATAAAACAATCTGAAAACTGTTATGAAAGAAATTTTATAGTCATTAATTAAAGTACAAAATGTTGTAAATAATTATAAGGATCTGAAGAAATAAATAAGGGATACTAGTATGTTTATGTTTTTATAATTATATTTTTTCCTCGAAAATCGAATTTCTGAAATTAAGGTGGGTTAAACAGATTTGATTCTATATGAACTGGTAGAGTATTAATTTTAAAACTTATAAATATATATTGTAATGACAGTAATTTTACAAAACTTAGTAGCTGCTTTATGGTAATCAGTACATGTTCACAAGTAGCTGTAAAGCTTTCCGGCAAATTTTGATTAACCAACTTCACTGAGTGTGTCTAGATTGAATCGACATTCAGGACGCCCGACTTATATCCCGTAATAATTACTTCATTTCAAAACATTTTTGCCAATTAATTTTTACCTTCTTTTTTTATATATTACCGACGAAATGAAATATTTTGTTGTAATTTATACTCATTTTAATTTCACGACAGTTAATTTTATCTTTGGAATATTTATTTTTCATTTAAAGGAGAAGGGGTGCCGCTACTCATGTCTCATCTAAATCAAAATCTTAAAACTACTGTTTTCAGGTAGTTAGTTTTTTCTTGTCGATAACTCAGTTTTTTAATTAATCAGCAGGCCGACCCCCCCCCCCCCCCCGGTGCGTGAATTGTCTTCTTCGTGGGTGGGGGTGGGGGCTCTACATTTAAACAGAGCATGCTATTTAAAATTTTCCGATCTAAGACATCTGATGCCGATTGAATTCTTCACTCGCATCTTTCTGGGTTCTCTTGATATAATAGACACCGAGCCTATAAATTATTGTTCGAAAACTCGTACTTCCTAAAAAATGTTGTTATCTAGAAATAATTTGATGATATGTGATTTTTTTTTTGTTCATTCTGTGCCCATTCCGGCGATTACGGCAGGCCTTTTCCTGCAGCTATCTGTGACGTCACTGTTTCCATATATGGTCATGTCAAAATTCGACAAACTTGTAAACTTTACATTTGTCGATTTGCAACATGTCAACTGTGCTTTTTCAGAAAACGGAGATATAAATGCAGAGACTACCGATGGAAAATGTATATTATAGTGACAGGTTACATGTAAATAACAAACAGCATTTTTAAGTTCAAATGTGCATCTGTGGGAAGAATTACATTGAAGGTCTACGGAGTCAACTTTGAATGTTTATGTCCGAGTTTTATAGATTACACAATCAGAATCACATACATTCATACTCAGGCTCACACACCAACACGATTGCATATTCGAATTTACAAGTTTACATGACTGGATTTTTGAACACGATTACCCTCCATATGGGTTTGCCAAATAAACATGGACTAACTAATTTAATTGAATAGCTGGTTAGTACCTATCATTATCACCTTCATATTTGGTTTCTCCCCGTGTCAACTTTCTTTAGCGCTTCGGGGTAAAAATGTTGTCAAGAGTAGCGATCCTTCAGGCTGACAGTACACGATTACTACCAGTTTATTCACTTCAAAAACGAACATTGCACAATGATTTATACTGTTCTTTACTTATTTTAAAAGTGCCTTTTTTGGATAAAAACTGGTAGCAGATAAAATGGGCCCGCCGAATTCACTTAACAGAGATTTATGATGAAACATTAGCACTGCACGTGAGATGGACATAACTATATAGTATTGACGATACCCTCGTTTAAACTTAAATTTCAAATGTGGTTTTGTACTAACTCGTCGTATTTACCTAGCATCAGTGGTCGATCCCTGTCTCCTTTCGGTAATTCTAAAACTCTACGGGAAGGTGTTCTGTCTCTGCTTTGCATATACGCTTTCTTCAGATTACGGATATTACTTTCACGCACGGTGAACCAAGCTCCGAGGTAAAATGTCTGGAAGCATATATTCATGACTCCGTTCTCCATTGCATATTTTCCAATTTTGGCTCTTATTTCGGGAGAATATACATTATACTTGCCCAGTTTTTCCCGCTTTGGTGTCTTCTGCAGTTCTAAAAAATCATTTATAAATTCACATAATTCTGCTTCTTCTTTGCTGTTTTCTTTTTCTGGATCAGGTAGAAACTCGTCACGTTTCCGTTTTTTGAAAAAATTTAAGATCTACATTATGACACGTCCATCCCGTGTACGTGAGTTAGAATTCAATGCTATTGTAATTGTGTGCTTGAGTGACCACAAAATATACTAGCTAGTAATACGGGTGTAGATCCAACAAGAAAATTTAAACTAATATTTTTTTTTTAAAGACGCGTGCGCTAAAATTTATTTGCGCTAATGTATTAGCACTTGCGTTTGCGCTTAAATACGTATGCGCCAAATTTTCTCGTTTTACAGTATCATTACAAACCGCTAGCATTAATTTCACCACACATACGGCAAAGAATTGTCCCTTTGAATGAAAACGAAAACAATTACATATACTTGTAGGTAGAACGGCACAGGAAGTGTATAATTATCGTCACGGTTAATAATGTAATTTTGTTATAATATAAAAACAAGTAAATAAATGTCCATTGTCATATTGTGCAAAAGTAACAAAGAAACCCCTTTGCAGTTGATTAATATTGATTACCGGTAATTATCTCACAGTTGTTGATATTAAGGTTGGAAGAGGTATCTGGTATCTATTAGGGGTTGTACTTTCTTTTAATTGTTTCGTGGATTTTTGAATTGCTGATTCTGGAATCGAGGTTTGATATCTCTGTCTGCATTAGCCTGGATCTTTCCCGGGGTCAGCTCTGAGTCCGTCCTAGCAAACGCTAAGCAAACTCGAGAGTACATGGAACGCAGACACGGGGTTTGGATAGAGATTTTGTTGTGTAAAGTTTGCGTTGTGTCTGATTGGTACTGAATTCTTATGAAATATATACTTATTAAAGAAACTATTACATGTAACCATGCATAGAGAAAAGTAATGTATATACTCATTTGGTGAGTATGCAATGGAGGATACTATAATAAATAAAAAAAACGCAAGTAAGATCGCTTAAGGGTGTGTGTGAAGACTCTAAAAAAATGCTGTACATTGCCTTTAAGCAACAAAACTGTTCTCGATCTAAAAATAAGAACACCTCATTGTTAACGTGTTTCTGGTCTTATCTATTTTGTACACCTGTGTGGGCACCAGACGGGTATCTGGATACTAAACAATAAAAAGTTACTCTCAAAACGAGTTAAATATTCTCGATCCAATAAAAAGTCCATGTACTTACATGAAGAGAATACATTCATCATATCAAAATTGATTTCAAACTGTTTATTGGACTTAATGGGAAATAGTTTATGCAATCAACTATCCCAAAACACCCCAGCGAAAATAAGTCACTGGTTTATTTCAAACAAATCCAAATATGGAGATTGTTTAACAATACCAAGAATCGTCAGATTAGGGACGCCCTTGGTATTTATTTGATTACAGAGGCGCACGATTAAAAAACTCCTTTTTCTTCAATGTAGATGTAGATAGACATAGAAAACAAACCTTTTATATAATTTCGTTGATGAAATATTGTGATCGTATATATGTTTATTTCATGTAAAGTATATGATATAAACACTTGTAGAAAAAATGTGGTGTTGTTATTTTTAAATTGTAATGATGTATTTACATTGTACAAAGTGATAAAAATAAACGAACATAATATGCAGTCTGTATACCATTGTAAAAGATTGGAGATCAGTTAGAGCTCCTTCCTCAGAAGTAACTTTACCATTATTAACAATCGCTAGCAGGCGGTCGGCTGTATGCGATGAAAGTAAAAAGTACCTATGCTCTTTACGAACAGTTATGCACGTGTAGTTCAATTATTCTTGTCGTATTTGCTCAACGAGAGAGAGAGAGAGAGAGAGAGAGAGAGAGAGAGAGAGAGAGAGAGAGAGAGATGGGTAAGCTAACATAAACCGTAAATGGAAATTAATATATGCAATCTATTCATTTCTCGCATAACTGTGGGCGCAAATTCAATACAAATTAAAGGTTGATATAATGAGCACAACATGTAGACATGAGATAACTTAAGATGGTGGAATAATTCATAACTTGTTTAAATTTGATAAAATTGATACTTATAATGTTTTCAGTTTACATTTTTTTTAATCTATGCATTCTCTACACCCCATGCATTTTTGGGGTGGTGTGTTAGTATATGGCGACAAAACGTTAGTTTTCCACAGCTCACCAACTTGTATCCTGATTATATGTTATCTGTTTCAATATTATAAGGTAGAATATCAAGTACATGAAATAAATTTTACAAGGATATAAAGGACGTAAATCGATGTCCTCGAATTTCATCACACATATGGCGAAGAATTGTCGCTTTGAATAGAAACAAAAACAATCACATTAACTTGAAGGTAGAACGGTACAGGAAGTGCATAATTAATGAAACGGTTAATTATGTAATTGTGTAATAATGAAAAAAAAACAAGTGAAAAATGTTTCAAAGTTATATTGTGCAAAAGAAAAAAAAAACCCTTTGCCGGTAATTAATATTGATTACCGGAAATTATCTTACAGTTGTTGATATTTAGGTTGGAAGAGGTATCATATATCTATTTGGGGTTTTAGGGGTTGTGCTTTCTTTTAATTATTTCGTGGATTTTAGAATTGCTGACTCTGGAATCGAGGTCCGCTCTCTCTGTCCGCATTAGCCTGGATTTTTCACGGGGTCAGCCCTGCTTCCGTCCTAGCAGACACTATTAAGCAAACTCGAGAGTACATGGAAAGCAGACACGGGGTTTGGATATAGTTTTTATTGTGTAAAGTTTGTGTTGTGTCTGATTGGTACTGAATTCTTATGAAATATAAAATAAGTAAGCAAACTCTAAATTTTGCTTAAAGATAAGTAATGTATATACTCAGTTGGTGAGTATGCAATGGATAATAATTTAAAAAGAAACGCAAGTAATATACACTTAAGGGTGTGTGCAAAGACTAAAAAAAATGCTGTACATTGCCTTTCAGCAACAAAACTGTTCTCGATCTAAAAATAAGAACACCTCATTGTTAAAGTGTTTCTGGTCTTATCTATTTTGTACACATGTGTGGGCACCAGACGGGTACCTGGAAACTAAACAGTAAAACATTACTCGCAAAACAAGTTAAAATTCTTGATCCAATAAAATGTCCATGTACTTACATTATAGAAAATACATTTAGCATACCAATATTGGTTTCAAACTTTTTATGAGTTAATGGGAACATTTCATGTAATCAGCTATCCCACAAGACCCCATTAAGATAGTTCACATGTGATTAAAAACACACCCAAATATGCATTTTTTTTTACCAATACCAAGAATCATCCGATAAGGGACCCCTTGGTATTTATCTAATTACAGAGTCGCATGATAAAAAAACCTTTTTAAATATGACTTATCTCTTATTTGAGGTAAATGCGTAGTTATATAATGTAGATGCGTACTTAACAACCTAGAAAAAAAATAAACAACTTTTATTTAATTTTGTTGATGAGATATTGTGATCGTATATACGTTTATTTCATGTAAAGTATTTATTATAAACACACGTGGAAAAAATGTGGTTTTGTTATTGTTTAAATTGTAATGATCTTTTACACTGTACTGTTACACTGTACTAGATGATAAATAGACAAGAACTGATATACAGCCTGCAGTGGAGATCACTTAGAGCTCCATCCTCAGCAGTTACTTTACTATTCATATAGAAGGCGGTCGGCTATATGCTTTGAAAGTAAAAAGTAGCCGTGCTACGAACAGTTACATGTATGTACTTTAAGTTCAACCTCAAACACACGTGTTGTATTTGGAGAAAGAGAGAGAGCGTAACGCAGTTGGTTAGAGGCTTTACTACGAATCTGCAAGTCATGAGTTCGAATCCCGATGGGGGTTTTACATTTTTTTACCTCTCCAATAATTTTCGAAGCTATGTTTTTGTTTAAATAGTGTAAAATTAGAAAATTATAAACCAATGAAAGTATTCTAATTTTAATGTACTTTAATCGACAACAATATTGAAAGATGCCTTATACCATCTAAAGTAATAAGTAGGTGTGCTGTCATACTCAGTACACTGTATGTACACCATTACACGCTTGTCTACTCACCTGCAGCCTTTAAAAATAAAGGTGCATACTAAATGTACACCCGTATATTATTATTAGTCTGGAAACTGTATATCTTGTACTCTAATAGATTGGGTATTCACTTTTGTCCTTTAATTAACATTCCGCTGGCTGACTTTCGTAGCTTTTTTAAAAGGTAACCTTGTACATGAACATATGTATACGTTTACTTCATGTAAAGTATAATAAATAACTTAAACACTTTTGAAGAAAACAAAATGTAGGGTTGATATGTATTGTAACAATTGTAATAAAAAATCTACATTGTACTTAATGATATAAAGAAAAGTACATTTATAATGTTATACAAGTCTAAGAGTGAAGATTGGTTAGAGCTACACTCCAAACATTTTACTACACCCCTAGCACCTTACTATAATGACCGTCCACCAGCTGAAATGAAAGTAAAACGGAACTGTGAGGTTCTGCGAACTGTAATGCACGTCTAGTTCAACGAAACGTTTCGTTTCTTTTCAGAAAGAAAGAAAGAAAGAGAGAGAAAGAAAGAGAACGTATGATTCGACGATGCCTATATTAAAGATGAACTTGACTTTACCTATATGTCTGAGAGTAGATATTTCAATCAGTAAAAAATGATAATTTTAAAATATTTTTGTTTAGAAAAACAAATGGTTTTCGGCCGTTCTTTTGACTTCTGCGTCAATTTATTATTTTTTTTTTTTGGTCATATTTTATGCCCTGCAAAAATACGAAATAAAAAGTGATAAAACAATTAAAACATTATCATTACAATATATGTTGCTCTTAAAGGCGCACTTTTTTAAAAGCCAGTATACTAGTATATGTCAAGTCAGTATTGTTGACGTCTAGTCCTCAATGTCCAGTCAAGATAGTAGTCATGGAGATTTATGCAGATTTTATTTAGAAAACGATCCGGTTGTTATGTTTAGTGTGTCCGCTTTGAAAGCCTGATAGTTTAATGTAAGGCAATACTTAATAAGTTTAATGTAAGGCAATACTTAATAAGTTTAATGTAAGGCAATACTTAATAAGTTTAATGTAGGGCAATACTTAATAAGTGTAATGTAATGCAATATTTAATCAGTTTAATGTAAGGCAATACTTGTATACAGCGTATGCTAAAATTTCTAATTAAATTAAAACTTATTGCCGTAACATAACACTAACGTCTGTTTGCATGCTTAGTGGATAGATTAATCTGTCACAGCTATCACGGTATTCAATTCATAAGACCTAATAGTTGTTGCTCCTGTGTGTGTTATACATTCTTCTTTTAAGAAGTGCAGATATTTTACAACAACAATCTATGCTTTGTATAAATATTAATAATTAACAGAATTAGTTTAAACTAGAGACGAGCTCGTTGCAAAGCAACGAAGAGGTCTTCCGTTGCAGCTTCCTGTCGGAAAAGGATTGTCAATCAGTCTGATTAAAAGCACCCTCTTCTCCTTACAGGGTCTGACAGGTATTGATAGGGGGTCATCTTCACCCGACCTAAAATTCTGACCAATCAGGGCTTTAGAAAATGTATTGGATTTTTTAAAATGGAGACAGGTAAATTATTTCAATCCTGCTTTCTATGTAATTCCCAGACTGAGTATTGAAGAGTTGCACCTCTCATTAACAGATAAAGTCGTGTATTTGGTAAATGAGATATATATTTAGGTTGTGTGCAAATATAGAGGTCATGTGAAGATGAATTGTTATCGTTACCTATCAGACCCTGATGAGTGTAAGCAAAATTAAGGGTAGTGATTTTAATCAGACAGGATTGTCAATATGATAAAAGTAAGTTCAGAAAATCAAAAATAAACGATTACGGCTACTCCAACCTGAGGGTGCGTTGTACGAGAGGTGCTCAGTGGGAAGGACAACTCTCTGTATAACGTTTGGCCATGCAAGCACTCAGCATCGTTTTTGCTTCGGGGAACAAATTTATCCGATGTGTATTAACAACCCAATTAAAGAAAAAAATTAATCTTCAAAATCTAATCCGTGGTAGTGGTAGGGGAGGGGGGGGGAGTTGTGAGGCAGCTATAACTTATTTTGTCAAATATAATTTGTTTTAAATTTGCCATAAAATTTTATATTGCCTTCTACTAAAATGTGTGTTGGGGGAGGGGTAACAATGTCCCAAAATTCTATTTCCTTTAAGTTAATTTAAGGTGAATTTTGGTTGCGAGAAAGAGGAAGAGTGCTCTCAGTGGAGTAACTGGCGGTTCTGTGAGCAACCTCACAAATAATTCCTCCCTCCACACTAAGAAAAGCAAAATCATAACTAAAGTATTTATCTATTAGAAAATAATGGATGCTTCTTTTTCTTATAGTGACACTGAACTTGCACAGTTGATCAAAGTTCAAGTCGGGACATATTTAAGTACATGTCACAAGCAATCTTTGTGTCAAATTTTAGCTTCTAATCATTTCCATGTATATTACATGTAGATATGACAGACAAGAAAGAAGCATTGATTTTTCAAACGACCTTGAACTTGCACAACTGACCCTGGGTCAAGTTCATGACACATCCTCAGGTCATCAGCAATCTTTAAATAAAAAAGCAATATCCAATGTTTCTCCTTAAAAACAGTATAAAGCAGACAAAACTTATGAAATTTCTTCCAATGACCTTGAACTTCACAAAATAACATTAAAACAAAATCACAACACACACTTAGGTCATAAGCAATCTTTGTGCGAAGTAAGAACTTTCATTGTTTGGAGGGCGCCTTGTTTAGAACGCTACATTACAGATATAATTTGTTCACTTAAGGTCTACTCCGCGCCCTGGCGCCGGAAATCGGTGTCACTAGTGCCTAATTTGGCGCCGGAATCCTCAAGGGATTACCCGTCCCCCGAGGAATCCGGGCTCATCTAATGAGCACAAGTCCTAGTTTGGGCGCAGGGCGCCTTGTTTAGAACGCTACATTACAGAAATAATTTGTTCACTTATGGTCGTTGTCACTAGTGCCTAATTAGGCGCCGGAATCCTCGAGGGTACATCCGTCCCCGAGGAATCCGGGCTCCCTTTATGAGTACAAGCCCTAGTTTGGGTGGAAGGCGGCCTAATAATTTAAGTTGTTTAACATCGGGATCGGAAAACGCTTGAAAAATAGTCGATAATTTTAACTAATTTTTTGTTAGTGCGTTAGAGTTAGTACTGGCTAGCTTTACTCTGGTAGTGAACTATCATGGTACATGTTTTTCAAAGAAACAAGAAATCTGTCGACACTTGCAGTACTTTGATGATTTCTATGGCGACCGACTGCGTTGCATAATGTAGTCCAATCTCCCATGCAGAGTTGTCGTTCGTTCCTCTCTCAGACACGTGAATGTATGAGTGAATGTAGTCGTATTTCATAACTTCTTAATCCGAGAACAATTTTCCTTTGACTTAAAACTTTTAAGTATAATATATTATTCCGTTCATATCTGTAGAAGTTTAGCGTGTTCAACAGGTTGATTTATTAGCAACATTATCCGATTACGATTTCGCACCTACATGTATAATGTGAAGATGATTGACTTCGAATAATAGCCTTATTGTTTAACAATTGACCACTGTAGTAAAAGCACACTTCGATACTCAATAATATTCGATAACCTTCAATACATTGTTACTCAATTACATAACAATTGATGATCTGCAGCCATAAACAAAACCCGGCTGGGGCTATAGATGTTCTCAGCTGTGTGCGCTGAAGCGACACAAGATTTTCGGTCGCACGCTGCGATTGAAGTAACACAGACTGACCGAATAAACCAACGGGTGGGAAAGTGAAAATGTTCCACATAAGAAGAAGTCGCCAAAAAATGATTTTCGTCAAATCTGATTATCTTTTTACCAATTAAAAAAAATCCGAATGCCTCAATTCAGGACATCCTTTTATCGTGCCAGCACCTACCGCAAACATGAAACATGGAACTTTGATTATAATAAACTATACCTTGTGCGCAATCGTATTAATCATTGCTAAATCAACTGTACGTGTAAAATAAATTTATCTTTACATCTTAAACCAATATCATAGTTGAAATCATAATAAAAGAAAATAATTGTGTTCGTACAAAAGTCTGAAACATGCACGCGTGATAAAGTACATATAGAAGAACACAAACCTGTCCACTCCTCGGCCATGTGCGAGGGATGATCATCATTTAAAAGTTTAATATTTGTGGGTTGTTTGTTGATTTAAAACAATATTTGTACAGATTTAAAAACATTTTAGACTTACAAACCAACCATTAATTTAAGTCTGACGAAGTTTCCGATTTGTAGTAATATCGCCTTTATAAATTTTCAGAACGACTTCTTAATTAAGGTCTTCCGTTTTCAACGGAAGACCTTGTACTGATTCTGTTGGTAATTCTTTTTATTCTTTTTTTTCTTCTAGACGTTTTTTAAAACTCAAATATCTCGCTTGTTTGTCGTCCTATTACGTTCAAATTTTCAGGGTACATTGGAAATTACAAATTCTCAACATCAACTGAAAATCATTGAAATTTTCACTTCCGGAGCCGAGTTATTCCCCTTTTTCAAAAAAATATAGGCATTCCTGTGCACGCAAAGGCTCTGAAACCATCCATGGCATGTGTTTCAAAGTCATAAATCTTGAAAATAGACACTTTGAACGTTGTCCTCCGAGTTTTGTTTTTACGATTTTTCCCATTTAAAATTTCAAAAAATTAATTTAAATTTTATGTTTCAAAAAATGCTGAAATTTGGTCGTGTTTTTGTATCGTAGCTGTTTAGTTTAAATATTTTTCTGAACACATAAAGAACAAAAAATGTGCAAAGTATCAAGGGCTTTCACTTGACACAATTGAAAAAGGGCTGGCCCCTTAAATTAGGGGCCTAAAGCCCTTAAAAGTCTTCCCTTTATAACTCAAAAATGGGTAATATTTTGATATAGCTGTCGCTGGAAAAGTTGTTTATTATGATGTTATTAATGTCGTTACAAAATTATTTTGTACCGGTATTGCGTACTATGAGTGTAAAAAGCTTGTCTTGTTAACATGTACCTGTTTTCATTTTGCAAGTAAACGAATAGTCTTTGTGCGCACAACTGACATAAATTAACAACTGAAAGAGTACCAGCTTATACGGGATGCTTTAATTCATTAGAGAAAGTTTTTTAAAAGCATACATTTTTTTCTTACAGCTTTATTTTTAGTCATTTCTGTTTAGGTCTTCTAGTGGAGAATCCTTATAATTAAGAAAAACGAGAACGAGAAAATATAAACAATCTTTTTCTTTTCTAGTGAAATACATTAACTGGATTTTAAAAAATAATTTCTATGAAATATATTTTAGTCATTTTACTGCAAGCTTTTTAAATCTACCTGGATTCTTAGTTGTGTGTGTCATTACGTAACTCATCCCTCGCCCGTGGCCGAGGAGATCGGTCGCGGCCGGACTACTAAGCGGTCAGCGGTTATCTAATACACAAAGATCTGGGGCCCGTTTCACTAAAAGGCGTAAGATACGACGAAACTTAAGTTAGGCCTCAGGGCGTACGCCAAAATTTAGTCCGGCGTAAATTGCGTTTCACTAAGAGGCGTACGCCTGGCCGTAAATACTAGTATCGGACTAAGTTAAGGCCAGACTTACGTACTTTGGAACGAGCTTATGCACATGCGCATACAGACAGACAGATAGATAGATAGATATAAACCTTTACATGTATCAGTGTAGATAGATAGAAAGTTGTCATTTATATTTTTATGAGAGAGAGAGAGAGAGAGAGAGAGAGAGAGAGAGAGAGAGAGAGAGAGAGAGAGCAAAAGTATTTACGCACATTGGTTTCATTTAATATGTTCAGTACATTGTTGTTAAAAATTAATCCTGTTTAGTGACACAATCACACTTGCTGAAATGTTTTATTTGAAGAATATATTTCATCAAGCCAATAGGATATGTTAGCAATTATTATGTTAAATTTTCTGGTTTCCTCTAGTTTAATCATTGAAAGAAAATCAGTGAATTTGTTTAAACATATATATAAAAAATAAAGCGAATTAATTGAGTAAGGAGCTATTTAACGAGGTATCGGACAATATGAAGCAAACATCGAACAACCATACGAGATAGACATATTATATATTATCGTATATTATATATTTAAAAATAACGAACTTTTCTTATTTCTCGCACCCCCCCCCCCAAAAAAAAAACAACAACAACAGAGGATCGAATAAATATATTTAGTAATTCGATATTTATATAGATTTGTGTCGATGTAATATGTGGAACAAAAATTACTTAGGAAATAATTGATGAAATTCCAAGGCATATTTTTTATCACAATCTGTTTTAGAAATTACATTGTATTTTTTTCGAATTATTTAAGTAAGAGGGTACATTTTTATTTAGGACATTCAAATGCCGAACATTGAAATAAAACTTTTGTGTAAAATGTGTGCAACCAAGTTTCTAATGATGGCGTATTTTACGATGCCTATATTGCTATTTTTTTGACAATGTGATTGTCAA
Organism: Magallana ariakensis; assembly: GCA_020458035.1. Taxonomy (NCBI): domain Eukaryota; kingdom Metazoa; phylum Mollusca; class Bivalvia; order Ostreida; family Ostreidae; genus Magallana; species Magallana ariakensis. The sequence goes on from CM035812.1 coordinate 605,289, forward strand.
ATTCTGGACGATAATTTTTATCAGTTCTAATTCAGGAATAAATGGAACAATACAAAAGTGCATGCACGTTTATTTGTAAATGTTTAACCAAAATTGTCCGAGCCAAGGTAAAGATGTATGTGTCCGATGTATGGTGAACTCAACATAAACTGCCCAAGTACACTTACATGTATATTAAGTATATTGAATAAGACTTCATATAAATTTTAAAGTAATATAGGTGTATGTAACCTACGAACATTCTATTGAAACTGGAGTCGGTGTTTGTTTTGCATTGGTTGTATAATAAAGACTTTTGACAAGTCTGAAATACAGTTGTGATTTACTTTTAACTACCTGTACATGACACCTTTCACTCATCAAACATGAAATAAAAAAAGGGAAAAAATAAAAGCCAAAAAATTCATTTAGTGAGTTTTAAATTTAAAAAAATCCCGATCACCCGATCACATTTATTTTGCGTGGAAGTTGGGGAGAAAAATGAAATGCTACTAATTTCTTATACAAATACATGTATATTTTCTGCATTATTCATTTGCTCAGTCTACTAAAAAAATATGAAACGTAAATCAAATGATTGAATACAAATAATCGAATGAAAACTATTGATTATTTGTCTAAATATGTCGTTTTAACATGTATACGGAAAGTGCAAATATAGATTATGTGTATAAAGCATGGTAAGAAAGTTTCTATACGAGAATTGATACCGCCTATCAAAACGCCCTATTTTATTAATTTCATATGAATTTAATAAAATTTACATGACAAAATGTACAATTAAACATTACATTCAGCACCAATATTCTCAGCAACAGAATTAACTATCATTTTATGCTTACGCCAAAAGTTACGACTACCCATGGCTAGGCGTAGACTTTAAGCTTAACTTAGGTCGGGCGCAAAGTTACGCCTTTTAGTGAAACGGACCTTAGTCCAAATATTTGACTTAAGTCCGGATTTACGGCAGGCGTAAGGTTACGCCGGGCGTACGCCTTTTAGTGAAACGGGCCCCTGCATCTTACTTGTATGGGTTTGTTTAGCCGTAAACACAAAGGATTGTTTGAATTTTGTTTTCATATAAAAGTTTATTCATCTTAAATTGATTAAACCAATAGAGTGTTAAAGAAATATAAAAGCAATTGAATATTATTCCCAATCTGAAACATCGTCAGAAACATACATATCAATTGTGGTTACAGTATCTAAGTCTAAAAAATAATACCTATGTAATGCATTTTAATCATTATACTGCAAGCATTTCAAATCTACATGTACCTGGATTCTGAGCTGTGTGTGTCATTACGTAACTCACCCCTTGCCCGCGGCCGAGGAGTTCGGTCGCGGCTGGACTACATGTACCTAGCGGTCAATGGTGATCTAATACACAAGACTCGCGTCTTACATACATTGTTTTATTTAACCGTAAACACAAAGAATTGTTTGAATGTCATTCTTAAATTGATTTAAACGATAGAGTGTAAATTAAGAATTAGTAAAAAACATTATTAGTCCCATCTGAAGGATAGACAGACATAGATAAATGGTGGGTTTGTAAGTCTAAAATGTTCTAAAAACTGTAGAATAATGTTTGAGATCAACGACAAAAAAAGATTAACCTGTTAATGATGAAATCTGTTTTAGCTTCATAATTCAAAAATAATAATTATGTTGGTATGGCTCTCTTTATAAAAAGTGTTCTTTGAGATTTTGTCGATGTCATGAAATAGTTATATTGTTTAAAATGAAACTTGGATTTGTGTATACATTTACATATTTATCCATCCCTTGCAAATCCCGCGCGAGTGGACAAGAGGTAGTCTAATACACACGTCAAGCTTCGTGTGCTTCTACCCTATCACACATGTGCATGTTTCTTGAATAAATACAATACAACGCCGAAATTTTGACAGGTTCATGTAAAATCGACTAGCGTTTCAACTAAAAGGTTAATATATTTACCCATGATTATCTCCGTTAAATTACTTCTGAGACTTTAATGCATTCACGGGACAGACTTCAACACTTTTTTGACGATATTCACAACCTGCCAGATCAACCTGTCTTATGAATTAATATTTGGCGAATACAAATTAGTGTATAAGTGTATAAAGTTTTATAGGTATTCTAATAAAATGTACAAAGAGAGAGAGAGAGAGAGAGAGAGAGAGAGAGAGAGAGAGAGAGAGAGAGAGAGAGAGAGAGAGAGAGAGAGAGAGAGAATTTGAATGTATTAATTGAACAGGATCCAAAATGGTGATTTTTTTTCTTAATAATTTCCAAGCGTTTTTTGTAAGGCAGTTTAAAATTAAAGTTCCATGTTGCAATGTATGCGAGAGGGGCTCGCACGATACAAAAAACCTCGCTGATCGATGTCCGGAATTAAAGGATTCAGGGATTATTTTAGGTACATATTCACCCGAATTTCCAAAAAGACTATGTTTAGATTCAGGTCGTAAAAGAGAAACGGTAACATGGTCGCTTTTGTAGTTTTTCTGTATGGTCGTTTAATTCATTGTAGAAGCTCATTGCAATTACTCTTTTTATATCTTTCATTTTCATTGGAACATGTGTTCAAAGAGTAAAAGATATGTTAAAAAACAATTGATCAGATTCGGGCAGTTGTAGAAGATCGAGTAGCGGTCATATGATTGAAAATGCTGCAAAACCTTAGATTGCGGAGATTTTTATTCGTGCGAACTTTACAAGTCGAACTTGTGCGTATGCGATGCACGCGCACTCGAATGGTTGATATATTTTTAATTTTCACCAAATCGTTTTGGTGTGTGTGTATGTTGTCTGATCAGCGCTTTTACTTCTTCCGCAAAATGAGCGCACGGAGGTCGCGTAATAAATGTACAACACGGGGCCAACTACATGCTTACAATTTTCAAAACTTTTAACTAAACAAAATCACATAGTCATGGAGTCCGGTGATCCTTAAAGATAGGGCATGATAAATACGACGTCATTCGCGGTTCCAGGATTCCCCCCCCCCCCCGGACACTTAAGGGATGGGGAGGGGGGGTCCGTGGGATAATGGTGTTTGCCAGCGGGTGTCCAAGCCATACATGTATATATGATAAGTAATTTTACTAAGTCTATTTAATAAGTTTGTTTAAAATTTCCAGTTACCCACCCATCCGCCCCCTCTAGATCCGCGCATGGACGTCAACCAGTACTAAACATCGCCGAAAATTTGAACAGTTATTCAAATATGTTCAGGATCAGTGTACAAGCTACATTTACGTAGATAAATTGTGACCACATATTTTCTAAACAGATTATTACTGGCAATGGATACTTTCCTAAAACACAAACGCAGCATTATACATTATGTATGAAATAACAATGCAAAAATACGTTTATCCAAGTGTTTGTAACTTGGGTACTTGTGGACAGAACACTTGGTTAATCCCCCTTCTTACATGACAATGGATACTAATCATAATTTATGGTCATAATATCTATTCATATATATGTATAACTAGGATCGACGTCCCACTCTGATGGCGCCGTATAATGATGAGTATGTTTACTTTTCCACAAGTGTAATTTCTCTGTAATTGGGTCTGCCTACATTTAACTTACTTACATGTACTTCTAATACTTCATCCACAGAGTGCCTTTGGATAAAGAGTGTGTAGTGACCTTAAACCAAGTTTCTAGGTAAAAGAGTGGAGGTCAGGGGCTCGTTAAATAAAGCATGCTAAGATTTTGACTTAAGTAGGGTCATAAGTAGGACTTAGTTGGAATCTTAGGACCTGCCTAAGTCTAACTTAAATATGTCTTATATCGTAACATAAAGAAAACTTAGCAATGTCTTTGCTAAGTCATGCTTATGTTAAAGAGTAAAAACAATTTGTTCATTTCTTTTATCGAATTTGAATGTACCCAACATTTTTAAAAAGCTCAAAGCGATGGCTCTCGGGCAATGTATTCAGTCTATTGTTGTTACTTCTTTGTTTTTACGAATATTCACTAGTTCAGTCATTCTCGAAAACTCCCTGTGGCGTAATATCGCGATACCGTTAAAACTAGTGGATTTCTTTTTATCTTTTGTCTTGCATATTACATCACCAGTAAGGCAAGTTACATACTCTGAGTGTATTTTCTTCGTTAAGACGATATCTTGAAATGAGGCAATCGTCGTCTTTAAAATCACTGAGAGTTTTTCTGTCTTTAAACGTCCTTTTTTAATTTCTCAAGTTTCGTGAATTTACATACATAGTCTAGTAACATGAGTAAACTGAGCATTACGTGTTTACAACCTATTCAGCAGCCCATTTGCATACTATATGGAAAATGTTACATCTCTTTACAACCACTGTTAATATTTATATCAATTAATCCAAAACTTTGATATTGGTGAATATTATGACATTATTTTTGTGTAAATTATGTGATAAATACACTGTATTCAAATGCTGAATTGCAATAATTAACAATAAAACTTCTAAAAAACTTAAGTCACATTTACCGGCCGCCTAAGTTTTGGGTAAATTGTCCCAGCAAAGCACTCTTCTAGTTACGGACTTAAGTCTAAGAATGTACCTAAGTCCTACTTAAGCACTGTCTTAGACTTAAGTACCCTTTATGTTACGTACCCCAGGTGTCCAGACCATATATTCTCCCAAGCTAGCCGAGTCTTGCTCCCACATTTATGTAACTTACTTACATGTACTTCTAATACTTCAGCTATAGAGTGCCTTAAACTAAAGGGTGTCCAATGACCTTGAACAAAGTTTCTGGATCAAAGGTCAGGATCATATGAGACCTGTTTGAAAAATCTTTGTCTAACCATAATTATATTTTTCTCCCAATGATTCTGTCTGGCTCATACATTACTATAAAGAGTGCTTTTAAGTCAAGGATGTACAGTGACCTTGAATCAAGATATTTTTTAAATGTCATTGTCATAACACAGACCACTGTGTAAAGTTTCAATAAATTTTTAGTCAAAATTTAAGACTTGTTTTTGATTAAGGGCATCAATTACCTAAAGTGTCTATTTAGAGAGTCAATGTCATAGCATAGAACTGTATACACTGTAGTCTGGACCGTGTGTTCTCTCTCCTGGTAAAAATATAGATCATTGCAAACAGTACTTGTGGTTTATGAGTGTGCAGTAATCATAAACTTAGTTTATAATTCAAAGGTCAAGATCATAACAGACATCAGTGAAACAGATGTCTATTCTATGCCGTCTCCTTCTTTTTGTCAAATCCAGTTTTAGTTTCACCAGAAAAAGTAAGGGGTGTGCTGTGACCTTGAACTATTTTTTTCAGTGAATAGTTACGCAAGTGATTTTCAATGTCTCATCTTTTAATAAAGCGGGGCTATTTGAGAAGTTCAAGATCCCAATGATGTATATAGTTTTGAAATTATACAAAGAACAGAAAATAAATCAAAAATAGGATCTAAAATCATTTGATCGGTCAATCTCTTTGCGGCGAAAATTTATTATTATAAATATGGCTTTGCAGTTAAGCAGTTGCTGATAAATTCTTCATACATGTATTTCGCATACATTTTCAAACATTAATACGCTGTCAAATATATTAAAAAAAAAGAAACCACGTGTTTTTCCCTGACTGAATTATTGCTGGATTAGAATTGCTGTCCTCTTCAATAAGGGGCTGATACATGCCATCCATTTACTCATTTATAACCACTAGTATATAACATCATGACTATTATCGTATTGACAATCCTTTTTCGACACGAAGCTGCAACGGAAGACCTCCTCGTGGCTTTGCAACGAGCTCGGCTCTAGTTTATACTCTAATGTTTAAAAAAATAATAATTAAATAAAAACAAGATGGACAAACTCTTATAACATGAAGAAATTAAAACAGGTCTTGTATTTTATTTACGGGTATATAAACTAAAACAATTCTAGAGTTTGCGGCTATATAAACTCATATATGAGCGACGCAACTCTCGTGTATTAGATAACCGCTGACCGCTAGTTAGCCCCGTCGCGACCATGGTGACCGATTTTCCAAGGCCGCGGGTGCGGGATAGCTTACGTTACGTTACACACACAGCTCTGATTCAAGGTAGATTTTAAATGCATGCAGTATGAAAACTCAAATGTAATACATAGTTTTATTTTAAATTCGTACTTTGTGTTTTACTACAAAGGAAGAAGAATGTTTTGTTTTCCGATTCTCGTTTTAGGGGTTGTGCACTATAAGAACTATAACGCACAAAACTGACATAAACTCCTAAAAAAAAAATGTATTCTAAAAAAAAATTTCCTGTATAAACCAGCATACTTTCTGTGGTACCTTTATGCCAGTTGCACGCACATAGACTTTCGTTAACTTGCCAAATTAAACGAGGTACATGTTAACATGTACCGCTTTTTACACTCATACAACCCAAATCACCAACAAAATAACATTGTAACGATCTTTTTTTTTTTTTTTTTTTTATTTTTTTTTTTATTGAGTTTTTCGTTTCACAACATATGTACATATATGACATACTAGGTGATTGGTGCATTTGTAGAAACATATCACATAATCTTTAAGCGACTTCTACTTAATAAAACAATTTTTTATGTTTCATTATATTTCATATGAAGTGAAGCTGATTTTGAGAGAGAGAGAGAGAGAGAGAGAGAGAGGTATAATGCAGGTGGATTATTATACATGTATAGACTATTCTAAACTCAGTTGAGGACAACTGAAATGATATGAGGGTTCACAGGTATAGAAAAAAAACCCCAAAAAACAAAAATCAAAGACAAAAAGCTTGACTTTGTCTATATAACTACAATTTTTCACAAATATTCTGCCAGTGGCTTTCATATTCCTTATATTTACATTTTTTCAACAGCAAATATTTTTCAGTTAAAATTCTTTCTGTTATGACCTTTTTCAAAGCATGTATATTAGGTATTGGATTACTTTTATATTTACATGAAAAAATATATTGCTTCACAATAAGAACTATCAGGTTAAAAAATTTATAACTTTCTTTATTTTTATATTTTCCAAAAAGAACTGATTGAATATCAAATGTAATTGAGATTTCAAACTGTGTAAGAATCCACTCTTCAACGCCACACCACAATTCTTTTACTATATTACATTCATAAAATAAATGACTAATGCTTTCTTCATCTGTTTTACAAAAGGTGCATACAGCAGACTCTGTTTTTTTTTATATTAAAAAGATATTTATTTGTAGGAACAATCCTATGAAGTATTTGATATTGTAGCCAATGTAGTTTTGATTCCTGTGTAGACTTAAATGGGAGTTCAAAAATTTTATTCCAAGAAGTTTGTGAATAGTTGTAACCCTTATCTCTCCATTTTAATATAGATGTCCATATTTCTCTTTTTTTGTCTAATAGTAAGTTGTACATGGGCTTACAACCTTTACATGTATTAATAAACAATAGAATATGATTAGGGATAATTGGTCCATATTTTATTGTGTTTTGCAAGTTTGGTAAGTGTATATCTTGTGTAAGCAGTCTGGTCGTAACTGCAATTCTTAAACTTGCATACTCTATAAAATTTGTCTTTGGATTAATGTGTTTCAATTCATCAAAGTTTATGAATGTTCCATCTATATTAAGTAGATCACTAACAAAAATAAATCCTGTATTAACATAACTTTTGAAAAATATAGATTTATTATCTACTGTAATTTTGGGATTGTGCCATATATTTTCATTTATAATTTGGGGTTTACTAAGTGGAGTTTGCTCATTTATTTTTAACCAGCTGAGGAACATTTCTTTCCAAAAAGAATTTTCTAAATTTTTACATAGATTGTATGAATAATCTGGACCATTCCTCCATATTTCAGATATACTGATTTTCAAAATTGATTCTAAAAGCTTTATCCATTTTGTGTCAGTTCTTATAAGTCTTCTCATCCAAGTAGCTTTGAGAGCTGTGATAAAATTCCCATAATCAACCATTTTGAGACCCCCATGATTATAATCTTGTATGATTGTACTTTTTTTTACTTTATGAACTTTACAGCCCCATAGGAAATGAAAAATATCATTTTCAAAGGTTTTTAGGTATTCAGTTTTTGGGTTGGGTAATGCTAGTATTAAATGATTTAACTTTGGTATTATTAGTGTCGTGATTATCGTAATTCGACCAATTGGAGTTAATTTTCGTAACTTCCATTGATTAATCAATTTTCTAATTTCAGATAATTTTGGTAAATAATTTAATTCTTCCATTTCATCTAGTGTAACTGAAAATTTAATACCTAGAAGCTCAAAATTTAAATTATTCCAACTAAGTTTCCATCGTGAATGATGAAATACATCCTTTGAAAATTTTTTGCTACCAATCCAAACCATTTTTGTTTTTGTAAAATTTATTTTTAGGCCAGATACTTGTGCGAAAAAATCTAAAACCCTAAGAATGCCATCATATGATTGTGGTGTACCATCCATTATAATTGATGTGTCGTCTGCATACTGAGATATTTTGTATTCTTCTCCATCTATAAGTATACCTTTGATGTCTTTTTCATTTCTTATTAATATTCCTAAAATCTCAGCACAGAGAAGAAAGAGATATGGGGATATTGGATCGCCTTGTCTACAGCCTCTTTCTGGATAAAAGTATTCTGAAATTATACCATTTTGAATCACACAAGCCTTTATTCCATTATAGAATGTTTTTATCCAATTTTTAAAGGAGGGTCCAAAATTAAAAAAGTCTAGTGTTTTTGAGATAAAACTCCATGAGATAGTGTCGAAAGCCTTTTCGAAATCAATTAACATTAAAAGGCCTGGTATATTATTTTGCTCTGTATAATACATAAGGTCATATATAAATCTTATATTTTCCCCAATAAATCTTCCCATCAAAAATCCAGTCTGGTCATTATTTATCAATTTATCTAGAACAGTTTTCATGCGGTCAGCTAAGCTTCCTGAGGCTAGTTTGTAAATAACATTTAGTAAAGTAATGGGACGCCAATTTTTCAGAAATTGTTTAGGTTTTCCAGATTTGGGAATGCATGTATTTACACCTAATTTATTTATTTCTGAAAAGTTTCCTATTTTAAAAGAGTGGTTTATTGCTCTTGTGATAAATGTTCCTAAGTCTCTCCAGAAGAATTTAAAAAACTCACTTGTAAAACCATCAGGGCCAGGACTTTTGTCATTTTTCATTTTCTTAAGGAAATTCAGAATTTCTGTATCAGTTAAAGGACCTTCGAGGGTATTTGACTCTTCTCTATTAAGTTTAGGACACTTTATTTCTTTTAACTTTTCATGGAAACTTTCTTCATTTATAACTTCTCTTTTTTATACAAGTGTTCATAAAATGATTTAGTTTCTTTTAATATTTCCATTTGATCAAGAATTACCGACCCATTATCTTTTTCGATATTTGGTATTTGTTTACTTATGTAGTTCCGAGTCTCTAAGTTAATGAAATATTTGGTTGGCTTTTCTCCCTCATCAATCCATTTAGACTTTGACCTGATACATTGACCTTTTAATCTATTTTTTCTTATGTTGAGTAGCTCATCTTGTTTGTTCGATAATATATCTAAGGAGTTTTCCGTTAAATTCTGCTCAAGACAAGTAATCTCTTTTTCTAATTCCTTTTCTCTTTCATTAATTTTTTTTTTTTAAAAGCAGAGTATGAAATGGATTTGCCCCTTATTTCAGTAAGAAGAATATCGATAAAAAGTTGATCATCAATTGTAAATTGGATATCTTCATTTCTTATATTATCTAGATTATCTATATTGTATATAGGACAAACATATTGTCTTTTTACTTCCCCAATGATTTTTTTTATATTGTTAATATATGTTCTATCGACTAATAGGGAATTGTTGAATTTCCAAAAGCCTTTCCCATTCATAAATTCATTCACTTTAAATTCAAGAATTACTGGAGAATGATCTGAACGATAGCTATTTTCAAATTTAACATGTGGTAGTCTGTTTGTTAGAGTTTCAGATATAAGGAAAAAATCTAATCTGGCTTGTTTTACAGGACTTTTCCTTCTCCATGTGTATCTTTTTAAATGTGCATTATTTTCCCGAAATATGTCCACAAGATTAAAAGTCTCCATTAATTTCAAAACTTCTATTCTTGCTTTTGGGTTATTCAGATGTTTATAGTTCATAGAGTCTAAGTCTTTATTCATTACTAAATTGAAATCACCTCCAAATATAATATGTTGTGTATTAAGATAAGAGTCAATTTTATTCCTTAATTCTGAGTAAAAATTTGGTGTATCTGAGTTTGGGCCATATATATTTACCAGTAAAAGGTGCATATTTTCAACAGTAGTGTCTAATATGAGATAATTACCACTATCGTCTTTATCTATGTTATGTACTTTACATTCAAAATTGTTATTTAAAAGAATTGCCACCCCTCTAGAGTTTGTTCTGAATGAGTTAAAGAAAGATTTAATTCCCCATTGAGATTGTATCAACATTTCATCTTTTTCACTAAAATGTGTATCTTGCAAGAAATAAATATTGTGGTTTTTCATTTTAAGATTTCTGAAAACATCTTTCCTCTTATGGAAGTCATTAAGCCCTTGGCAGTTTACTGATAGCATTTTTAACTTGTTTTCCTTAAGTGTTTTGTTGTCCATTTACTTTAGATTTATTTAATAAAACTTTACCCCTGCAAAAGACAGTTAAAAGAGATATACACTGTATAGAAGAGAAAAAAGTGCCATGACATAGCAAAGGTGTTGATTCAGCGCATGAATTGGTATTATTTGTCATTTGTATACATTGGCATGCTATACAACTGCCGATAAGCCTATATATGTTGAAGTTATTTTCAGGTAGAGTTAAAATAATTTGAAAAATAATACAGTTTATGGAAACGGACAGGAAGTATTAAACACATTCCCTCCATATTAATAAAAATATATTTAAGGGAGACAGGCTGCATTGTATAAAGTATTTTCCTATGCAAACTTTACTGCAAATTTACAGTCTTGCAACCTATCAATCTAATAGTGTAAAATAACAGAAAAAACACTGACATTTATTAACTCCGAAAAAGAGAATGCATTTCTTACCACCTTAGGACTAGTGGCTGAATATTTAAGATTTTATAAACAAATAGAAATGGATAAAAAGGTAGTCAACATACCTCGTTACTAAAGCAAATCAAACCGGATGCCGTTTGTTGGCATGTAAAGGTAAAAGTTGTATAGAATCGATACAAATAATTCCGGAATACTAAACCGAACAGATTTCTGGAATGTCCAGAGACACAGAAACATACTATGTGTAAGTAATTATAAAACACAATAATAATAATAATAATAATAATAACGTGTTAAATACTTGGGGGAAAAATCCTATTGAAGGAAAACTCCATCTATTATTGACAGAAAGTTTCCGGCCTATAATATTGTGTTTAAAAGAAAAAAAAAACCAAAAAAAAAACCAAAAAACAGAAGCACAGTTAGTAAACTCGGAAATACAAAAATAAGTATCCCAGTTTATGAGTAAATTAGTTAATTCACGAGTAGATAAAAAGTAACATATATTTCCAGAGTGATTAGAAAAATCAGAAACACATTTCAGAAGTTGATAAATACAAAAAAATATATATAAATAGATAAATAAGAAAAACCCACATGTAAATACATGTAGCAGCTAGTGTTTATACGCACTTGCATTTAGAGTCAAAACATTTTGGCTAGGACGGATTTATGTTCTTTCCGGCACTCAAACCCGCATCGACATTATGGGTGAAGCGACGCATACCGTTTTTGTTTCCGAACCGTCTGGAGACCACAATCAGCGCGTTCTGGATTCCATTGTCGTTCATGGCGCTAAGCAGAGTTCTCCCCGCCCCGTGCTCGCCGTCATCTTCAGAACCCTCGTGCACCGTGCCGTCACTGCCTGCGAACCGATAGGCGTACACATTATGACTTGCGCTGGATATCGTTGGCAGTCTTAGTATTTCGATCAGCGACTCTTTGACTTGTTTGTATGAATTCACTGACGTGGCGTGCGACTCGAACCGGTTTTGGTTGTCTTCAATGTGTTTGCCCTTGTTTACCGTTATCTTCACCTGGTCACCTGAGATGACTTCCTCGGCTGTTGGTCTAGTTCCGGTTTTGTCCCGATAAACATTTCCACTTTTGGTGAAAATAAGCTTGTCTCCTTTTAACTTTGTTTCTACATTTTTGGCTGAGTACTTTTTCTGGATATCATACAGTCGTTTTCTTTTTTCGCGTATTTCTTCGGGTTGCTGCACAGCCATTCGAATACGGGATTTCTTTTCTTTTAACACCCTCACTCTGCTCATCACTTTGTCTTTGTGCATTTTATATCCAAACTGGATACAGATGGGTCTTGGGTATTTTCTCTTGTGCATGGGGTCTTTTTCTCCCAGCCTAAACAGATTGAGAATATGGAATGAATCAACCTCTTCCTCGCCTAGATCCAGTTCATGCCTAAAAGCATCTCTTACGACGTTTGCCAGATTTTCGTTTGGTTTTTCATCAAGCCCGCTTATTATCACATTATTTTCCATTGAGCGAGATTTTAATTCGAGAATTTGTTTTTCTTGTACATTGACTCTAAATTCTAGTTTAATGACATAATCTTTGAGGCGGCTAATCTCTCTGGCCATAATTTCTTGTGATTAATTTATTTCAGTTACATTGTAACGATCTTTATGAGATCCCAACAAACAACTTTTCCAGCGACAGCCATATCGAAATCCTAACCGTTTTTGAGTTATTAAGCAAAAACTTTCAAGCGTTATTGGCCCTTAATTTTAGGGGCCAGCCCTTTTTTATTGGCGTCAAATGAAAGCCCTAAACATTCTGCACAACTTTTATTCTACATGTCTTAACAAAATATTTTTCGTTTAAAAGATAAAAAGAAAAATATGTCTAAATTTCGCACTTTTTAGAATCCTATTTTTGACCCCCTACCTTTTTCTAAATAAAAAACGTAATCCAAAAACAAAAATCGATGTGCACAACTTCAATGTCTCTGTTATTCAAATTCGTTGGATTCCCATTCCCTGCTATCTTAGTTTCGGAGCCTTTGTCTGGAAACCAAAGGCCCTAACAATTTTTAAAAGAGGAATAACTCGTTAACGGAAGAGGAATTTTAAAGTTTATGAAATGTGTTAGATAGTGTTTTGTAATGTCTATGCGCCCTGAAAATTTGAGCAAAAACCGTTTAGAAATTGGCAAGATATGAAGCCTCAAAGTTCGCGTCTAGGAAGAAAAAAAAAAAAAAAGAAAAATAAGAATAATCTTACAAGCACAATAATAGTAAGGTCTTCCGTTGGAAACGGAAGACCTTAACTAAGTATCATTGATTTTAAAAAAAATCGATGGTATTTCATAAGGAAAAGAGCAAGACTAAACTATACGCAATATAGCTCACATTGCTCAACAAAATATTATTTGTCCTTTTTTAATAAAATTTATCTTAAAGAATTGCAAAAGTTAACGATATTAACAGGTTTAAACCACAATCGGTGAAACGAAACAGAAACAGACGTCCACTGATTTGCATATTATACGTAGGTGAAAAAATGAATCTGGGTAAGATTGTAAAAAAAAAAAATGCCGGTTACAATTCTGTAAAGACAGACTTATTATATCTATGAACTTGTAAAATGAAAAAAATGACAATAACAAACCGCCAACCATCTCAAAAATCCATAAAACGAAATACAAATTCAAAGCAGAGCAACACGGACCTCCAAGACAGAGGTAGGATCAGGTGCCATGGAGGAGTGAGCATCCTCTGCTGACCGGGATCGGGAAAATAAAAACCCCAAAAGTTCGTAGACAATTAGGTAATTTATTATGGTCTAACAATTAGTATGAAAAACGTTAGTCAGCATGCGACTCAGTGGAATATTGTATTTGCTGACAAGGTCGTTGTATCGACCCACAGGCACCTGACGTTATAAATTTTTTTCATAATAAAAATAAATACCCTATATCTAATAATACACAAGGTACCCATCCCCGCCATCTTGGATTTATTTCAAACTGTCACATCAGCTGGAAAATCATCGGTAAAATTATTTTGCGATCCTCTCCTCTCCCGATCGGTCATTCAACATCTAAGCTTACAACCAATTCAACCAAAACGGTGCATTACAACTGTCATTAATAAAAATCACCCCTCGATCTGCATCTACTGCCTAAAATATGCGACAAAAGGCTAAAGGGTGGACGGAAGTTGTCACCTATATGTAAATGAGATTTCCCTGCACCGTGTGATTGTTTCAATATTTCAAAAGATATGCATTTATAAACATGTTTATATAAACTTTGTGTATTAAAAGTTATAATTGACTGTTTATAGTATCCCCTTTCTTAGTTTTAACTTGTATGTTGATCGAATTCAAAATAGACACCTTTAGAATATTCGTATCAGTGCTATATTTGGAAGGGATTACCCAAAGTATGATGCAAATTATGTCAACTTCCGTCCACCCTTTAGCCTTTTGTCGCATATTTTAGGCAGTAGATGCAGATCGAGGGGTGATTTTTATTAATGACATTTGTAATGCACCGTTTTGGTTGAATTGGTTGTAAGCTTAGATGTTGAATGACCGATCGGGAGACGGAGAGGATCGCAAAATAATTTTACCGATGAGTTTCAAGCAAAACTTCCAGCTGATGTGACAGTTTGAAATAAATCCAAGATGGCGGGGATGGGTACCTTGTGTATTATTAGATATAGGGTATTTATTTTTATTATGAGAAAAATTTATAACGTCAGGTGTATTATTAGATATAGGGTATTTATTTTTATTATGAGAAAAATTTATAACGTCAGGTGCCTGTGTATCGACCATAGAACTTACGAAAAGATGACTTTAAACGAGACTGTTGATAGTCCTGTTTAATCAACTTGTTTGTCAGTAGCTTGCCTCGTCTTAGAAACTGTTCATACGAAGAGCATGCCCTTGCGTATCGAATTAACTGAGAGACAAAAACACCATATGCAGGTGATGAAGGTATATTGCTACATAAGTAAGGAAAGTTGACTATAGAAAAATTGAAGTCATCGCGTTTATCATAAAGTTTTGTTGTTAGGTTACCATCAATGTCCATTTCCAGTAAAATATCCAAATATGAAACAGATGACGCTGACTCTGTGGTATCTTTTATTTCAAGTTCACTGGGATATATCAAGTCGACGTAAGAATGGAAATCACAATTGTTAATTGATAATACGTCGTCGATATACCTGAATGTTGAGTTGAAGGCCACAGCAAGGGATTTATTTTTTTCACATACAAGGTTTTGAATTAATTCTGCTTCATAACAATACAAAAATAGGTCTGCTAACAATGGGGTAACAATTGGTAACCATGGGAATTCCAACTTGTGTGTGCAATCAGAATGGTTTTTAGCAAAATAATTTTTTTAATTTCCAATGACAGGGTAAGCATTTTTACGACCTCCATTTTTATTGAAGAAACAACTGTCGATGATATCAAAAAGCCTAGATTTTAATTTGTCATGGGGAATGGTTGTATAAAGCGTTGAAAAATCGTACGCTTTCATGCTATTGATTTTGGTTAGATTTTGTGACCTCAAAGTTTCTAATAATTCTTTAGAGTTTTTTAGTATACACATATGCTTCACACCACTTCTGGAGTATATTGTTGTACAGTACTCCTGAAGTTTCTCCTGCACTACTGTAAGAATTTTAGTAAGGAGTAAAGAGAGAGGTTTGGTAGAACATTTACTCGAGCCTGCTATATATCTCTGTTTGTAAGGACTTTTGTGAAGCTTTGGAATCCAGTACAAATAAGGTCAATCAAATTCATTTTGTTTATTTGGGATATTAACGATATCCATAACTGATTTATGATTTTGAAGTATTTCAAGCTTGGAAAGGCTTCTATGGGTGTAAGTAGGATTACCATGTGTAGAATCGTAACCTAGTTCTTTGAAAATGCAATTAATATAATGTGCCTTACAAACAAAGACAATGTTGTTACTTGCCTTATCAGCAGGGACCAGTACATATTGATCGTGCAATCTATCTTTTCTGTTCTCACTTCTGCTTTATTGAAAACAGAAGGATAGATGGTTTTCATTTGTCCTCTCAGTCGTTTAATACGAAATTTTAATACCAACTCTGACAAGGTATCAAAGTCTTCTTTTTCAGATTTTGCCCATCGCTTAGCGTAATCTTCAACAGAATTCATGATATGTATAAAATTACGATGCCATGTAAAAGATCTAAGCTCCCTAAATTGTGTTCCTTTCATAATAAGTGATATTAGGTCTTCGTTCTTAGCTAAACTAACATCACCAGTAATGCCGTTTCCAGCAGGACTATAGTTGTAGGGTGAAGAAGAACATGAACAGGCTGGAGGATTATCTTTCAGATGTTCAATATCAAGGTCTTGTAGAGTTTGTAATTAAAGAGTTTGGAAGCAATGGTTGAAGTATAATTGTAGGAAATACAAGGGGTTGACTTTATCTTGAAATATGGCGGAATGCAGGACTAAACTTTTTTCTGATTAAGAATATTGCTTATATTAACGGCATCAATTCCCTTGCTGGCATACTGCAGTTTAATAAAAAATAACGTGGTACATGAGCAGTATTTTCTGTTTGTGTAGGTTTAAAAAGCCAATGATAAGCAATATCCATAATCATGAATCCGATTCTGTATTCCGATGTAGAAAAAAACAAAAAGTGGCTTTTCCTTGACTTTTTCAAGAAGATTTTTTACTCTTTCAAAGGAACAGATTAAAGTTTGGTGCGAAATAAATGGAGACCCAATTGTTTATTTACATAAGGTACTAATGAATCAAAGGAAACATCGTGTATATTAGGTTTGTCACAAGACGATGTCCATGACTACGCCTACGTGTCTTGGTGTTGTGAAAAAGTCCCATTACATTAACATTGGTACACTGTGATTCCCCACACTTTCAACATTATCGTTGCATCCATACGGAAAGGCCGTACCTAGTTTTCTTATCCAAAGTTCTTGTTGTCTACGGAATGGCGTACTCAGCTATGGGCTATTTGTATGATGGTAATTTTTTTTCGAGAATTCTAACTTTCATAGACAAAACAGAATGATCAGGGGGATTAAAATGTTTGTATAAAAGTTGCTGACCGCCGTTATTGATTTGAAATATATGACCTGATATTCGTTTGTTCAGTGAATCTTGGTTTCACCAACATAGATGAGTCCACAAAGGGTACATTCAATTCCGTAGACAACATTAGAGGTTTTACAGTTCAAATTTTCCCACGTTTTGGAATTAAATCTTTTCCCAGTTAGATTGCTTGTAAAAGAGGTTCTTGTGATCATCATGTTACAGGTTTTACAGTTTTTGGCAGAACATTTAGAAATAGAACACATAGGATCAGAATCTGCAAATATATCTGTGAGAGAAATATGACATTGCTTTAAAACATTGAAGGAGCTGTTGTTTTTGTACCAAAACTGGGAATCTGTTGACTGAACATATGACATATCTTTAATATCCCTAAGGGACACCAAGTGAACTCCTAGAGTATGTGTCCCTTATAGGGACACTCCTCTGTGGAGTGACGCCGTATAAAATATTAAAAGATGTTTTGCTTCAAATCATGGATTTCGAAAATAAAAAAAATAAAAAAACAAGTCTAATATCGCCGCATCATCTATTAACTCTAGCATAAATTATGATTTTTCTGACCCGCATCTCCCAGTTACCATGTCTTACACTATTTTCTGTCATGCGACTGTATCATGTTCAGCTACATTTCCCCTAATGGGTGGGTTTAACATTAGAACGTAGTCACAGAATGTTACCAAATAAAATCATATACAACAACTGGTGGTTTGACTTCGATCAAACGATTATTACATGTAAGTTTGAACATTTCATTTAATCTTATAATAATAAATATACTTAAAACGCGTGATGACGTTTTTATTTGTGTTCATGGCGCATAAAATAGCTAAGTGTATGCAAAGGAAATTTAACGTCGCAAATTTCCAATGCAAACATAAAGGAAAAAATACACTAAATGTAAATATAATTTTTGGTGTTATTAAGCCCAACCTTTTTGTTTCTATATATCTTTTATAGTTCGTACTCTAATTTTATTCCATCTGTACATCATACCACGGAGCGATTTTGAAAAATACGCGAAGTCGGGACAACACGATAAGGCGGTGGTCAAGAAGACAACGCGGGGGTGTCAAGGAAGCATATGGAATCTGAGTTACATGTAATTTCGTGAAATCACAAATCTTAATTATTATGTACATATTAGAATATTTAAGCAACGAAACGTAGACCAAAAAAATATAAAAATTACTGGAAACATTTTTTTTTATCATAAATAAGATTGTATTACGTAGATTAACACATTGATGACGTCATGACTAAAAGTTGAATGTCGTGTGAATTTGATCGGAAAGCATTGTAAACAAATTCAAAATATAAGTAATCTAAGATCTCTAATAAAATATCTTGGTGTGATTTATTGATAATTGAACAAAATAATACTGGGAGAGATGTTAGTTTTATCAATTATTCGCTAAAAGGTATGTACATTTGGTTTTATTTCTCGGCCAAGTTTTCCTCTTTCGTTGTTTACGATATTAAAATCCGACTAGAACAACACTACCCCGTATATATTGAAATTAAAATTTTACATGTTTTTATTGTTTGATTAATGCTTAAATTGAAAAGTGCTGCTAGAATCCTGTGTTATGGGTTGTTTTGATGCAACATACCGTGAATACAAGTTGTGAAGGTTTTTTGAGAACCGAATGAATAACTATTTAATAGTCTGTTCCGGCTTAACTGCGGGACTGATGTTTGCGCATGCGCAGAAACCGCTAGGGGGGGACAAAGTTAACATTAGCAACATGATGAAAGGGTGTAGCGTTTATGGATGTACCAACCGCTCAAACGGTTCAGCACGCGATCGGGGTGTTAAATTCTTCAAATTTCCTAAGGGCTTAATAAAGAGACGTGCATGGATAAGGTCGCTCAACCGTAGAAATTGGCAACCTACTGAAAATTCGTTCGTTTGCTCCGATCATTTTGTGTCCGGATGGCACGCAGACGAACGTGAAGATGTAGACTTTGCACCTACAGTATTTAAGTACAAAGCTAAGGGAATTGATGAAGAAAGATCAAACAGAGCCTTACGAATGTAAATCATTTTATGCAAGTAGTTTACTATAAAAAAGTAATAATATACTTAAGTTAAATGTACATGTATATACCCTGATCCATCTCTCTCTCTCTCTCTCTCTCTTTCTCTCTCTCTCTCTCTCTCTCTCTCTCTCTCTCTCTCTTTCTCTCTCTCAGATCAATCTTACAGTAAATTGACTCGTGTTAATTTATGATCTTGTGCTGAAGCTGCAAGAGAACAACAAATTATGGAAGAAGGGATGCTGACTTTGTCATTGGCTCAGCATGATTATGAAGTCAACGCCAGCAAAAAGGAATCAAGTACTGCGCAGAAAGAATTTTCTTGTATAGGTGATTTCATTTAGTTTTATAACTTTCTCAAAGTATTTCAGTTGTCACAATTGCCTGTGTTTGTGTTAATGTTTTATTGCATGTTTATTGTGTTGGGGGAATAGAAGTTGGATGACTGTTGGGTTTAACCAGTGACTGGCAGATGCAAGCAAATCTCAATGGCTGTATGCAGCTAACTGGAACCAATCAAAGACCTGGTTTTGTGATATGGTTTCCTGCACGGAGGCTAGTTATTTTACAGGAACTCACAGTGTTGTGGGAGGATATCAAAAAACTGAAGTTAAGTTAAATCATTCCCAAGCCAATATCAAGACTCATAAGGCAAATGCTTTTACCCAGTATCCGTGCTGCAAAGTGGATGGAAGTCATAAACTCAATCTTCCCTGGATGGAACACCAGTCCATCGCAGGTTAACTCCCAGCATAAGCCACTATCTACTTTCAGCTGACTTGACTGAGACAAGCAGATAAATTGTCTTGTCAAAGAACACAACACACACCATCAAATGTCCACAGCAGGGTTTGAACTGAAACAACCATGACCATTGAGCTTTGTGCTCCTCAACATCAAGATATATACATGTATATTCTATTACATATGTACTCTGAATTTGTGATAACAATTAAAAATCATCATGTGCATACTAACTGTAACAGGATTGGTCCATGCATACAAATTCATTGTGCAAATTAAAATTTAACCCTGTAATCTCAGTGCTTTGAAAGTATATGTCAGATACTGAATTTTCTGTATGTATGCTACAGGTGTGCAGTCTGAGGAAGATCCTCTTCTCATAGAGAATCAACAACTTAAGAAAGAAAACTCTGAGTTGAAGGAGAAGGTGAAGAGGCTGGCATGGTCTGTTGAGAAAATGAAAGACGACGATAAAGCAACCAAATTTTACACTGGACTTCCATCATTTTCAGTTTTACTGTGGTTATTCAGGTATTTGTTAAAGACCAATTGATCAAATTAAGTACCGGCTATTATTAATTATTTTGAGTCAGACATCTTATCAAATACATGTAGTAATATATCAACTAAAATATATCTTTTTACTAATATATTGTTTTTATGCAAATATTAGCTTATCTACATCTTCAACATGTATAGAGGTCTGTCTTTATTCTTATCAAATTATCATTTTCTTAAGCTTCCTATCTGCTAAAGCTGAAAAGATGACCTTCTGGGATGGAAAGAATACACCTAGTGAAAGAAGAAGACCCATGAAAGCTTCCATCCCCCTGATTGATCAGCTTCTAGCAGTTTTAATAAGACTGAAAGTTGGTTTATTTACTAGGGACATAGCTGATAGATTTTGTATTTCTTCTAGCACTTTTTCCAACATTTTTGTTACTTGGATTTGTTTATTGTATGAAGAACTCAAAGTGATCAATGTGTATCCCTCTCGCCAATTAGTTAAGCAGACAACACCCGTAGCTTTTAAATCATATCCAAATTTACGTATAATTTTAGACTGTACAGAGCTATTTGTTCAAAGATCCTCTAGTTTCCTTAATCAGAATTTGTTGTATTCTAATTATAAGCACCATTCTACTCTGAAATTTATGATTGGTATTACTCCGTCAGGAGTCATCTCCTTTGTTTCTGAAGCTTGGGGTGGTAGAGTGTCTGATCGCCGCATTGTGATTGAGAGTGGTCTTTTGGATTTGTTAGAGCCAGGTGATAGCATTATGGCCGATAAAGGTTTTACCATTTCTGATCCACTGAGAGAGAAAAAATGTACTTTAGATATTCCTCCGTTTAAACGAAGCAATGTTCAATTCACTGCAAGTCATGTTTTTGAGACTCAAGCCATAGCATCTTTGCGTATTCATGTTGAAAGAAGCATGGGGCCTATCAAAAAATTTCATTTGTTTGATGGTGTCATGCCTTTGTCTTTGGCCCCTGTTGCTTCCAAATGCTTTATGGTTGCATGCTGGTTAACTAACTTAGATGTACCACTGTATAATTTTTCTATCATGATCAACATGATTTTGTATGTAATGTTTACATAGAATTTTAATGACCTCCTTTACTAGTTTTTGTCTGTAAAATTTATTGATGTCACAATGTACATCTTTATCTTTTTCTACACAGAGAGAGTGCAATTAATCAATCCGTTAGCTGAAGATGTTGTCAAATTTTCACAGTGACCTTGATTTGTATGATCACAAATTTTTAATTTTGTATAGGACATTACCGTATTTTTAATTAAATAGCCAGTGACTGAAGATCTGTAAACATGCAACATGTGTTAAAGGTGAATAAGCTAGACCATTATTGATCACTGGAAAGCTAAAACAATCATTAACATGTAGTTGTTTTGTACATATCTATATGGAAAGTACAATAAATCTGAAATCCATGTTTACATTTGCTAGTTGTCAACTGAACACATTGACAGTCAATTTAATCTGCTGTTGGAAAAATGATGTAAACAAGATTGAAAATATTGAAAACATTTGATACAAGAAACTTTTAGAATCTGTAAAATCTTCAAATTGTTTAAAACAGTACTGCCTTTCAAAAAAAAATTATGATGCAAAAATTTAGTTAAAGTTACTGGTTACATTGTCTACTATACTGGTCAAAATTTCTAACGCTACTTGGTTTAAACCCGTTTTTAAAAAGGCTTTAAAAAAAACATTAAACACTGACGTCACGCTTTTCAACAAAAATGGTCACAGTCGAGTAATTACGTCCTCAATTCCTTATCTTGGGATGCAAATTTTTTTTACATTTCAATCGGTCTTTATAACGAATCAGATTTTTAAAAAAATAAAAGTGGGGCGTTAGAATCTTTAACATGTATATATAGTTGGACATGAAATTTAGGTCCATTATGCTTCCAAAGCAATTAGTCAATGCAGAATATGAGTAACAAAAAATTCAACCAGCTTTGGAAGCATCATGGACACAAATTCTGGATCAAACAATATTCTTTCAATAAAACAGTTATTTTCTTCCGCAGCAGTCCAAACGACAAAACCACACCAACTGCAGCCAATGATGGCCATTTCTCCCTGCACCTGAGCGTAGTATTTATGACTACGACGCAGTCTTGTTCCCTGCTCTGTCATCTCTAAGCAGAATTCTTGAAGGCCCATATCCACAATATCATGTATCTCCATATCACAAATGGATCTCCCTTTAATGGAGTAAGGGCACTTAATCTCCAGTACTCCTGTTCTGTTTTCTGATGGATGTGACATATCTGTAATTTTCCATCACTTGAGGCACCTAAGAATGGGTGGGATGGATAGATGGCGAGGCCAGTCTCCGCCACTGTTATAGTTGTCACAGAATATTGAAGCAAGAGGTAGTCTTCCAGGGCATCTTTTTCATGTTGCACACCCCACTGGACTGCCTTTGGAAGAGAGCTGTACCTGTTACTATTGAAAAACTGTTTTAATGTTTAGAACAAAAACAGTTGATGTTATTCGTAGATTTATAAATTTGATATTTGATCTCTTCTCCTGCTTTCCAATGCTAAAAACAGAATAGGTACTAGGTAGTGCATTGCATGCCATTGATTTCCATGCATTATTAAATTATTAATACCTTAAAATTTGATTATATATATACACCCTGCAAATATTCAACTGTTTTACTTGTGCAATACAAGAAAGAATGTAAAACATTTAACATAAAAACATTTTTCACATACTTGTCCAAATTTGATCCAGTGAAAATTCTTTTGATCAAACTTCCAGGATTCAGCCCCGAGTGCAGCACATCCCCAAATAGCGAGCTAGTAATGCGGCCTTTGTGCAGGTCCTTCCACAACATAGATTCCCTCTGTCCTCTCGTCTGCTCCTCAATGTAGGCACTTAGGTCCTGGTCAATTGCTTCAAGGAGATGGGCTGTATGTAAATAAGAACAAAATATATTCATTGTTTAGAATTTCACAGGATTATGACCTTTGATTGGTCATGAGATGGATTGTTCTTAATTTCAATTTGCTGGATAATTATAATCTTAGGTTACATAAAAAATAGTGTGGAATAACCTCTACTTCTGGGAACTGAAGTTGTTAATTTTATTTTTTACAATATTTTAGAATACTTTATTCTGGTTGAATATTGTCTATTTACTTACCTGTGCTTGTGTTTGGTTTATAGATCATGTCTGAAATCTTTTCCTCCAATGGATTCTCTGATGTGCAGACAACTTGTTCTGTTTCATAGGGAGGAGCAGTATCTGGTATAATGGCCAGATGTGACATTCATGAAAAAAACCTGTACATGTATTATCCATAAACAAATTAAGCATAATTTTCGATACATGCTGGCAAAACCAAAAACTGATTGGGGCAAATTTACCTGTATTTGGGAAAACTGTTTTTAGCTCCATCATTTTCTGTAGGTAGTGCCCTGCATCTGTTGTTCTTTGAGAGGAATGGGGAGGATCAAAGTTTAAAACTGTGACTATTGTATCATTCTCATCCCTAGATTGAGAAGTTGAGGATTTGGGTCGACTAAAGCTCATATTCTTCAGAGGTTTGGGCTCTGAGGTCATCTTCCTTGGGACATTACAAGCTGACCTTTTAGAAGTACAGGCAGTTGCAGTCTCCTCCTTCATTACTTCCATGTTGTAGCTATTTATGGCAAACAAAAAGCCACCAACATGACTGCAACATTGAGCCAAACTACAAATACAAAGAAAAAACGAATATACAATGTAATTTTTTTTCCCAGTAAGCTTATTAAATCATGGGTCTAAGTAAATTACTAAAATTCGAATTTTATGTACATGTATGTTAATCACTCAAGTTAACTAAATATTATAAATGAACAAAATACCAAGAGAAAAAGCCAATGCACTTACCCTATAGGACATTGGCAGTTGGCATGTACAGGTTTGTGATTTACAAAGTGTATATACACTTGATATCTAATTTTTTTCATAGATGCCAGCACTGTTGCCGACCCATACATGACACCGGTGTCAACCTGGTTTCATAAAAAAAAACAAATATTAAAACATGCTTTACTCTAAATGTCATTACAAATTAGAAATATGTAATAGAATGAAGTACAACACTGTAAAATGTTTACGTTTTTGTATCATATTGCCACGCCCACTTTGGTTTGTTTATATATATACATAAATATAAAGATGTATATCATCTCGGATCCACACACATAGATAATAATGAACATATCTTTTCAGTAAAACTAGATCTAATATAATTTTACGAAGTTCTTACCTCACAAAATCCAA